>NDFZ01005402.1:584488-682409 GCA_002192655.3 Mamestra configurata | reverse complement strand
GAGCTCACAGAAAACTTTAGGAAAATATCCTTTATTTATATACGATATTATATCGGAAAGTTTATCGGGAACTTTTTGACTAAGTTTTAATTTTTAATACCTTCGAGTTTCGGTTTGGGAGTTTGATTTTCTTTTAATTTTTGTGGATGAAGTTTTTATTTTGGTGCTGGCGATCAAGAAATAATACGTTTAAAAATCACAGTAGAAAATATTATCTACATACCAAGTTTTGAAAACGGGACTTTTTCATAAGGGGACGACACTTCAATTTTAAAGTTAATTTACCTACCTACTTCGATTACACCGACCGAGTTGAATTATAATCGTAAAAATACCGCCACTTTAAATTACTCCTATAAACTATAAACGTATATCTTACCTTTCAAAAGAATATCTGTAAGAGGGAAAGTAAAATTTCAAAGCAACACTTGCAACAAAAATAAAATACATTTCTACGAGTAGTAGCACTATTTAAATCTGAACGCCTTCAGCGAAACACTCGTTAAAGCAGCGCCACTTTATAATCGCGTACGTTGCAAGAACTAATTTAGTTATAAATGAGCTCTCGCAGACTTTCTCCACAGAATAAATAAACACAGAAGGCTTCTATCGAACGAATGAAAACTCACGCACACATAAACACGATTCACATACACCTAGTACAAGAGTATTTGCGACTGGAATTTGTATGAAACACGCCCAAACCCAAAGATAGAGACGGCAAACAATGCTAGAGACACGATTTTCAAAACTCGCCGTATTATCCGACCGTGTCAGTGATTGTCATCGCTGACTTATAGATATTGCCAGCCTATGCCAATTCTGACTGTGATAACAGAATAGACAGACCGAAGCATATGCTCCGCTCTATAAGGTATTTGACTACTTTGTAGAGATCTACATAAATGGATATAAATTTTAAAGAAGTTAGTTAAAAGTACGATTTATGATAAAATTAATAAAATCTGTGGAATCAAATACCCTATTACGAGTCCATGAATATCATCAGCAATGGCGTCTCCAGTTGCTATTACAAATCTATTCACGGTGACATCATTCGCGTCTGGAACTGTGCGAACTGGCATTCTGTACCACCTATCTATTCCATGTCGCCAGCTTCGTCGACGCGCGCCGGTGCGAGCCCACAAAGCGTCGCGATATGCCTCAAACAAACTCATTACTATTCGCACGTAATTATAATAGTATGCTCGTTTGCTCTTACTCAGATGTGTTACGTTGTTCAATGGGTTCTAGAGCGTGTGCGTTTTGTTAATGATATTCTAATATGTTTCATCTTCATTTATCCTGCTACTTAATTTTCATCTATATAATAATATGTCACTGGAAAATAGCAAACTCCGTAAGATTATAGGCTATAAAATTTTGATGCGTAAAATAGTATTCCAAATGCTCAGTTGACAATTTATCGAGAGTTTACAATCTCTCAAGTTATTTTATAATCTTACGGAGTTTGCTATTTTCCGGTGACATATATATATATATAGCAAACATGCTTACAATTTCATTAAACGTTTTGACTTTACCTGTACCATCAGCCGGTCTTTTCCGTCAATATCTCACCGTGTCAACTTCAGTGAAGTGAGCTTGAAGTGAACAGAACTGTCAATCCACTTGTTTGTATGGATTGACAGCTCACTTCATGTTCACCTCACCTAAGCCTACACGGTGAGATGTTTACAGAATCGCACTGCAGCTTCAGTACATATTATTACCGAAAAGTATGCGCTCGTTAACCCGAAAAAAGTTTCGCAAATATTATTCCCATGCGGAAAATAAGGCCTTTATCACAGGGAGCACTAACACTTGGCCACCAAGTTACTGAAGTTGTCAAAAACTGATAGAATCAAAATCTAAAGTCATTCAAATTAGGCTGAGTGCCAGCACTTTTTGATCGTCAAAGTTCTACATAAAGACAGTCCCCAAAACGCCCGACCGTCACCACTTCCTAGTGTTAAAGCTGGGAAGAAGAAGTGGCGCAACAAACTCCCCAGCGACACATATGTCTGTTAAGTTTTAAAAACTTAAATTTATACATTAGTATGCAAAGTATTTTACAATACATGACACAGAAAAATAAAATATTGTAACTGATATATGAATAGATTGTCAAATGTACTTTTCAATATCTGTAGAAACATATTTTGTATGAAAGATTCCTTTACCTAAAGAACATTGCGTATATATGTAGGTAGATAATACAGCGAACCTAAAATCAATCGGATCCCTCCACGTGTTCTTCTCAATCATAAAAATAATATCGCCCCTTTGCTACCCTGCTACCCTGGTACTCGGCTTGTCAAACACCTAATTCGTATGACACATCACCCGGGGGTTTCGGCGAGATTTTACGATCCCCACAAATTGAACTTGTTCAGGTATGACTGATTAATATTTGTGTCGAGGGACCAGGGTATGATGGTCGTGAGGAGATTTGTTGATCTGGATTAGTAAATGTTATAGTGGGCTTAAACTCATGAACTCAGTATGTCTTTAAATGTATATTAGTGAACAGGCTTCTTCTGGGTAAGCTAGCTCCATCGTCGACTTTGTCTCTGTCATCTATGACCTAGACTAGAGTCAAGAGCAAACCCATATTTAATTTAAAAAAAATCAAAAATTACTTGTCACTTACTTTTTCAGTGCCATGTTTTTATTAGAGACAAATAGATTGCAGTAAATCAAACCTCAAATTCGTTTGTTACCCAAGTTTATACTTTTCCTTGAAGTACCATAGTATGTATAATATCACGGCAGGTAACTTTTTACGTAGGTGACAAAATACTTGGTCACTTAACAGTTGAATGACATGAGCGGAAGATGTAATCTTCAGGAACCATCCATGTTTTTCACTCTTAAAACAAAACTTAGGCTACTCTTCACAGTCACATCATCATCATCTTAGGCTACTCATCACAGTCACATCATCATCATCTTAGATCATCATCAGAGGGCCAATTCTACTCATTATAAAAAACAAGCTACGTTCGAATTCGCATCTCAGGCGCTATCAAAAAAGCCGCAATTCCCATACATTTTTGACATTTCGCGACTGACATACGAATGCAAACGTTGCTTAAAATTTTGTAGAATTGGCACCAGATCTCCCTTAGGTGCAAGCCCTAACAACGGCCCGAGAAAAGGAGCACGTCGAAATCCAGCCCCAACTCCCCACGCATTTCAAGTTCTATTTTAATCCTGAAAACTTCCACTAATATATTGGACGTGTAAAACAGCAGTATGGAAGTGTTGCCAGTTCATTTAATCCGGAGTAATGCCCGCCATGTTTATCGGCCTCGTATTAACTGGTGATAAGTATCCGTGAAAAGTTTCCGGTGCGACCTTTCCGCTGATATTTATTGGTATCGATGTACTATACTTTGTGGTACTTATTTATTGATAATGTATGTTTTTTATTGTTTATTGAAGGTATAGAATATGTTATATGCAAGCTGAGAAAGGAAAAACCGACAATATATTTTGGCATGAGGCTTATAAAAATCTTACGAAAAAGTAAACCTAGTCTCCAACTTTAATTCTCTCTTCCTCATGACAATTTTTATAAATAGTAAGTATTTCCTACACTCAGCAAGCAAGCGTGTCTACCTCTATACACGCCAAGATATTGAACACGTACGATTTATCTGTCAATAAAAAACCCATTTACAATTCATAATTGGAATCGACAAACTGTAAACAAGCCAAGCCCTTGGAGTATCAGTCATGATTACGTTATTAAACCACGTCTCTTCAACAAGACTTCAAAGCGCGAGTCTCAAGGCGAAGACATTGCTTGACTCACATCCCTAAATAAAATAGTCGGCAACATTATTCGCTCTAACGATGTGGAAGATAAATTTCGGGGATCCCTTTACAGTTTACGAGGTGTAACGTGAAAGAGTGAGTGTGTGGTTTGCGCACCTTAGAATATACGAGGGAAGGAGCGCGATGGGCGCACCGCGACGACGGTCGGTCCTTCGAGCCGGATAGTTTTTTATGAGCCACACGTGGATTAAAAGAGGTCTGGAGTTTAAGTGCTGTTTGATAGACGTCGTAAGAATATTAAATAAAAAAGAAAGGTTTATAGTTTCATCCGTCTGAATAGCTGTGGTTTGCCAAGGGTTAATTAGTTAACCTCAAACTGCAATCAAAATACAAAAGCATCACTAGTAAAGGGTTTTTCAGCAAGAACTTTGTTTTTTAAGACAAAATAAAACAAAGAATTTAGATGAAGATGATTCAAATTTTTATTGTGTTACAACGAGTAAGGTTTGGAAATTATGTTGGACATTTGCCAGAAATCATTTTTATACACAATAGTCAAACCTTACTTGTAGTAACACAATAAAAATTTTAACCGTCTTAATCTAAATTCTTTGTTTTATTTTGTTTCAAAAAACATAGTTCTTGTTGAAAAACCCTTTATTACTATTATTATTGAGCTTACGTACAAAACTTCATATTTATTTAGTTGTGTCGACAGTAGTATGAATTTACTGATCTAAAAGTTAACAGGTTACTTCAATTCAAACTTGACCCTTGACCGTATCATTTCATCATGTTATCAATGAGATAGTTGTAAACAGACTTTGAAAACCTCGGAGCCTTTAATCAAAGCACACCACCATTAGAAATAGCATCAGCCCACCAACATAACAGTCCAACCAGCAGATCAAATCCAGGTCGTTTCCTGCGCACAGTGCGCGTCTCAACTTAACATATGCATAGAGAAACGAGTAGCGAGGAACGAGGCGCGACGCACCTCGGGGACATGAGCCAACCTCGTAATGTAATAACTCCACTGAATATTGACGAATGAGCCACGATTTTTTGTTTCACGAATAAAGGGTACTCGAAATATGATATTCACCGTATTGTACAGCTTTTATTTCAGCATTTCAGCCGTTGAAATATGAAATAAACGTAGGTGTCTCATTTCTGTGGATTTGTATGGGTTTTATCTTACTGTGGTTTCGTTAATTAATTTTGTGTGCGGTTTTTTTTTGTTTTGTCTTTTGTAAGGCATTCGTATTTGAACATGTTGTTTTTTCGGCCGCTGTAGTTTTAATGGCCACACAATATGTAAGAATATGTACAATATGTATGTATTTAACAACATTTTGTTAATTTCCATCAACTACAAACGCAACACCAAGCGGTTGGTCGACACTTTACGTAAACAGTGGGCTGCTTCTCTTCGTCCAAATCATTCAGCTTGCCATTTAAGCATATTTCCCATCGATGCGGACGAATCTGCCACCTTAGGAGCATTTTCTGCTTTTACTTGCACATACTGTTTTTATTGTTACAAGACTATTCTAGCACAATTATAAAATATCTTTTACTATATCATTCCATAAAAATACTTTACATTTTGTCTTATTTAATGCATACCATAACAGTGGTCATAACTCTTTTATATAATAATAAATTCCACAAACCCCTTTTAACAAAAATACAGTCGGATAATACCGGACAATACCGTTTCCCTGCATCCTCTCACTCACAATTTACCCAGTATTCACAGCGGTAATATTTCCGACACTACTGGGTACCCAGCAGGCATATGATTAAAACTTTAACTTTCATACACTTTTACGTCCGCACAAAACATTTATGAGTCACTTAACTGGTAATGGCTTGACATAAACCGTTGTCCGGTCATTATTGCCGGGTTGTTATAGTCACGTGATGTGTGGCGGACGAACGTGGATTTAGTTGTCAAAAATACAAGAATTTCAGAATATTTATTCAGTATAGAACATGAGCTCAATGAATGAAGGCAAGAGAAAAATTAAAAAAGTACGTAGTAGGTAATAGACAATCAAGATATGTGTTTAAAAATTTAACTTTAACTACTCAAAATATGTATAGTCAGAAATTTCCCTACAGCCCCATTGACTCAGTCGCTAAACTCTCTGAACCAGTTACTGAGCTATGATTCGTAGGTTTGATACCCGAATGTCACAATTATTTGCTTAGCTGGGTTAAACATAATCTGTAACTGAAAACGCAGTCGTTAAGGAGAACTTCCTACTCTATGGCCACTCTATAAAAGATTACACTGAACACTATTCTAAATTCATGAATAACCTTTCACTCAGCATTTGACAAATCCATGCCAGGCTTTCAACTTCAGCAGACAGACACTGATTACCAACAGTAAACCATGTCCTAAGTCCTAATCAGTTGGCCTGGCACTATTCCTAGGGCACATTTACGACTCACTTAACGCCTAATGGCTGACATAAAAACCTGTGTCCGCTAATTAACGGATGACGTCACATGCATGTCTGACACGCCACAGGCGAACATCATACTTTAATTAGTTTTTAGTATATGGTTTTCCAAGCCAGACCAAGAAGTCGACCAAAGGCCAGATGGGCAGACGAAATTGTAGCATGCGCGGGTGGAAGTTGGCTAGACAGAACTAACGACAGAAAAGAATGGAATTCCTTGGGGGAGGCTTTTACCCGAATGGGGTCCATGCATTAAATTATAAAAATTATTATTTTTATAATTTAATTCATGGACCCCATTCGGAATACTATTTTACGCATCAAAATTTGAGCTGATTGGTCGCCATTTTACGTCAGTCCACAATTTCTCGGAATGACTTCGCGAAATTATAGACTATCAAATTTTGATGAGTAAAATAGTATTCCAAATGTTCAGTTGACAATTTATCGAGAGTTTACAATCTTTCAAGTTATTTTATAATCTTACGGAGTTTCCTATTTTCCGGTGACATATACATATCTGCTCCTTATCCTAGCAGAGATACATTTCGAACCACAAAAAAACGCCAGAATATAGTTTATCTTCTTCAAGTTTATCATTTGTGTGCTCGATGTTACTCCCTACTTACCGCCCTTACGGTAAGTTATGATAGCAATGAATTAACTTTATTTTGATAAGAACAAATTAACAAAATAATGCCTACATATACACATACAGCAGGCATATAATTTACTAATAACTTTCGTCAAATAAAAGTCACATAAACATTTCACGTAATTATATTTGCCTTCGGACCATTACCTAATAACCCAAACGTTAAATACCCAAGCAATTACTTAAAAACATAAACACAACACCGTATTATTTTCACAAACATTATTTTCCTGAAATAGTGCACTTAGCAATAAAAATTAAACTACCAGCGGACCTATAAATATGCCATTAATTTGAGTGACATATTCGTATACACATCGTATTTTCATAAAGCAGGTAAGACTTGGACACAGCACGCCAACAAAAAAGTTAATTAATATAAATATTCGAGTGGTTTCTAATGTTACATGTGATACGGCTAGGGCTGTCGGCTGTCCCGTTAGTATTAAAACGGCAATTACGATAATTGTTGGCAATGCATGCGCAGTTTGTGGGCGAGCGCCCTGCGCGTTATTGTGCGATTTCTATTGCATATATTTATGTTTTATTTTAACGTTTTGTTTGTGTAGTTTGGATGGTTAGGCCTAAAATATACGAAATGTTTAAAGCACGCGTAAAGTTTCAAAATTAAATTGTTTCGTATTCCGTGTCAAACCTACTTAAAGAGAGATATGTTCACTTTGACGGGATTTAGTGAAGAGGGCATAGTGAAGAAATATTGCCATAGTTCTCAAGCTTGCCAATTGATTAGATTGGTCACAACGTTACTTATTCAATGTATATCATCCAGAATACAACACAACGTATACAGCCAATACTGTGCCAAATAATTGGCCTAGTATTAATATTATTGTGTCACAACACTAGGCTCGAACACATCGGTAGCACAACACTGCTCAATGCGGCGAACATGTTGGTTTTGTGAATTGTGCTTGATATTCTGTTCATCAATATTTTGGGTGAAATTTTGTCTTTTGGACACGAAATGTGTGGCAATAAACAAGCCAGTTTCCAATTGATTTTACATGAAAACTTACAAATAATTTGAATAAAAACTCGATGAACCAATAATGGGTTTGCTTTTACCTTATTGACAAGCTTAAATAGTGCCACTGCAGGGTAGTAGTAATCCATCTCCCTTTTCAATTGAATTTTGTTTTCCGGTAATACAGGATAGTCCGTTCTAACTAAAGCGAAGATGTAGTAGTCGAGCTCGACCCGTCATCTTCGCTTTAGTCTACCGTTTCTTGGATCCCATTAAACACTTTCGGTCTTTTAGCATAAATAATTGCTTATTAATATTCATTCACATCTAGAAATAGTCGTTCACGCGCGTACACGAATAGATGATGTCTGAAAAACAAGGATATTTCAGTAACTCGTTTGTTTTCAATAAAGGAAAACGTAGATAAATTAAGTTTATGCTGTAGCCAGAATTAACCTTAGGTATTTTCTGAGCCGGGTAGCCTAAAGTGTTTTATACTGAAACTCGTTTTACATTTTTTACTCGAACATAACTGAATAATTCCGTCTCAAAGGACCAAATTGTAACTTAATGTTCTTTAAAAAAGCAATACTTGTTTTAATTAAAAGTAGGCCCCGCACACAAGGCTAGTGATACACACGCGAGGTTTAATACATGTGGGGGACGGCAGACAAACACAATTTAATGACTATTGGAACCGATCACCCCTCGCGTTGTTTTTTTTCGTCCATAAGAGTGTATTTTCGTTTTTTTTTCGGCGCTTTTGCTATAAATCAGGAAGTGTGTTCGGGAATGTTATGAGGGTAATAATCTCATATTATGGAGATGGTGGATTTATTATAAATAATTCCCTTCTTAGCATTTTTTCGGGATATTGCTAGGATCCGCATAAAACAAATGTGATTGTGTCTTGCTTGAGATTTGTCAATATTGTTATTATATTTGCAGTAAGGTTTTATTGTTAAGCCCATAGTCAACACTAATAGTTTATGAAGCGTCCTAACCAGAATCAAAAACCATATGGATACCTATTCCTTAGTACCTAATTTAAAATCAAGCTACGTTAGAGTCGATATACCAGCAACACCTTGACACACTTCCCCAATCAAGAAAGAAACTTGGCATCTTCATTAAGGTATAAACACGCTCAACAAACCAATTCCACCTTAACCTCTGTAGTAAGTTAATTTTGTGCAACGAAGGGAAAATAAAAAGTAATTATAAGTTGGTCATCTCCGGCGATATTATCTCTGGCCCCTGGGGCGACGCTCCTCAAATATTTGCTCTTATATTAATTTTTATTTGGTAGCTTCATCAGGATTGGGGAGGCGGGGGACACTTGGAATAATGGAAGTGCTACTATGAAGGCCGTTGTATGTATCTATATAATTTCGGTTATATAATCCAAAATAAAATATCAATATTGTTTCTATCACAGGGTTACATTTAGTTTACCGGCATTCTTTCAGGGTATAAAAGTACACGTAAATATTAACAAGTTACTTTGTAATTTGAAAAAAAATTCAAATTGCTTAGTACATTTATGTTTGCATAACTCTGCAATGAAGGAAATACCTGATTTTTTTCGCGATAGTATAATTTCTCTTAGTAAAAGTTGTTCTTAATTACTTAAAAGTCACCCTTTGTGTATTGTGCAAGCTTCTAAATCTTTTCCTTTATAGGTCCCAAACCAAACTTAACAACAACTGTGATGTTCGCTTTTTAGCTGCTCAGTACCCCCACCCCTGTTGTATATCAATTTGTTACTACGCAGCGAGTATTCCGAGCCATCATTAGCTTTGATTCTAATTGTATGGATTCTGGGGAGTTTGTTGCGCCACTTCTTCTTCCCAGCTAAAACACTAGGAAGTGGCGACGGGCGGGCGTTTTGGAAGACTGTCTTTATGTAGAACTTTGACGTTCAAAAAGTGCTGGCACTCAGCCTAATTTGAATAAATGACTTTTGATTTTGATGTTGTATTTTAATAATATATACATGCGCAACCCAGATTTCCAAAATCTTTCCATTCTACTTGAGAACAATACCCAAAACATACAGAACCAGTAGATAACTGCATTCGTATCGAAGCAACAGGTCTCGCTGAAGCAAAACGAAATAAATTATGATGATCACCAATTCATATTCATTACGTTATGTTTTGTGTGCCGAGTAAATATAGTAAACGATACGACGTGTCGTATACAGCTTATGAATATTGTGAATACAAGTTTGTCTACTTATGAGAGGAACTGTGTATTAGATTGTCTATTTTTTTGTTTGTTTGTTTAATCTAAGAAAACTCTTAGAAGGAATGGACTGATAGTACGATGATGATTGGTGAAATGTCAAAGTGGCTTTAGGCAACGTACAAGTACGTTTTTACTTCGAAATTTTTTTTTACTTATTAATACACACTCACTTAATTAAAACAATTGATGAAATGCACGTAACTAAAAGAGTTATGAATATAAAATGTGGATGGATGGACAGGGAGAGGGAGGCCAAAGAAAAGATGGATGGATTGTGTTAGAAGTGATATGAAAGAAAAGGGAGTTAGTGATGGCGTGACGGTTGACAGGACAGAATGGAAGAAAAAAACGTGTTGCGCCGACCCTAAGTAACATGGGTTAAGGAAGAAGATGACATAATTAAAAAAATTTGCTACCCGAAAAGCATCAAACAAAAAATATTCTTGTCTGTCATTCTTATCATTAAACTATTCAATATTTATCACCTAGTAGTCGTAAGTAGACAACCTACATATATTTTAACTTAATACTTAGACAGTGATGTTCAGACGATAGTGATCCCATTGGTTCTGCTGAAGCAGGGTAAAATATTTCTAGCACAAAACGTACTGCTAAGTTAAATAGACATTTCTTCCAGCAAACCTGTGGCACGAGAGTACAATAAAACACGCAGACACAGTAATCAGAGTCAAAGAAAAAAGTAAATAATAAATTCCCATTTCCTCTTTTGCTAAACCCTTTAAGTTAAACCAAAGAGTACACAAATCTGCCCAATGACTCATAAGCTACATTTCCCACCGCCACACTCGAACCGTCCCTACTAAAAACAACATTTAACCGACTCCCACAAAACAATTCAAACTGAAAATAATAAATCCCAGTTACCAAAGATTCATTAAAACAGTCCAATTAAGCGATATTTACATTTACGCTTAACGCTTTTGATGAAACTCTTTTGGAACAACAGGCGTAAACATTGGAGCGGTTCTGACTCATTGGGGGCAAGTGTTTGTGTGGCCAGCCGACCGGACGGACGCTGCAGTGTAGGTACTTGGCACTGGATGTGACGTCATGATTAGCCTGGCTTTGGTTCGTGGTGCAGGGTCATTAAGACTAGAAAACAGTTTATCAATGGCAACAGAGTGTGATCATGAGTGAACTGATAGTCATGCAGTATTAGACTTTTGATTCATTTAAGCCTGTCTTGTTCCAATTCAACTTTTTTCTTTTATTTCACACGAAGTTATAGTTTCTGTTTTGTTTTGTTTTCTCTTTTATCAAACTTGTCAAAATAAATACCGCAAGCGACAACGCGGATCCGACTCGAAGTACCAAAAACGTCAACAACATCCATCATCCACCGACGCATCCAGCATACTAACATCCATTCATCGTGATCGCGAATTAAAGCCGTGTTTTGTACAGTCCCCGGATAAGTTAATGAATAGCGAACGTACGTGTTCGCTGGACGGGCAATATTTGCCCAACACGCCCTGTTTGCCCGACCCCAATAATTTAAGGAGTATATTTTGTCGTTCAATTCGCACTGGACATCGATACGTCTGTTTGTGTAAGTTATTGCGTGATTAAATGCGTTATGGTTGTTTTTCAGTTGATTCTGTGGCTCGATCAGCGAGTAACAATTTGTAACGTTAGAAACAGGTTATTGATAAATTAATATGTCAAGCTTTTTTTGATATTTTAGCACAATGTTGTCCCTCCGAAATGAAGGTTACCTCCCGAGGCAGGCTAAGGGGCAGTTCCCTTTATTGATGGCTGTTTTACGAAAAAAGCCCTAAGACTGGCCAAAAAACAGTTGCGTACAGTCACAGCCGTCACAACTGGCCATGGCTCTTTTAATCAACACCTCTATGTCATAGGAGTCACTGACAGCCCACTCTGCAGAACTTGCATGAAGGAAAACGAGACAGTAGCACTTCTGTTTCAAAGCTGCCTGGTAGTGGCGAATTACAGGGCTAAGTACCTCGAAACCCAGGTACCCTCTGTGGGATAGTTAGTAACACCAAGGCGTTGCTGGCCTTTCTTGGGGCGCTGGGGTAGATCGAATGACACATTTGTCCCACCTGCACGCAAAATACGCTTAGTCGTAGAGTTACGGAAACCAGCCCGATTTACATATACACATATCCACCTCCCGGTCGTATTTACGTTAAGTAAAACATACCGATTTAAGAATAATAATTGTATACGAGGTTCCGTACTAAGTCACTTTCGCAGTTCAAGAACCAGTCCTTATCTCTGTACTCATCCTGAAAAATGTCAAAGGTCCTTTACGTTAGGGTCTTTCTTCAAACGAGATTCCTGAAATTCCCTTATACTCGTATACTTTGCGAAAGTAGGTTTTGATTAGGCATTGCTTACCTTAGGCCCGCATGCCAAACTTTCATTTAACGTAAAAGAAATGGTCCGATGATCTTGTCCCTTTCCGATAAGAGAGCCTTAAAGACCCTGATGCCTTAAGTGGAAAATACTTCAAGAGTACTTTTATAAATTCTTTTGAAATCTAGATAGATTTGGAATAAACTCCGGCTAAATCTAAACTTCTGTTTGCTTTTGTAGTTTTTAAAACGTGGCTTACTGAAACAATAGTAAGAGTTCTAAACTTTAACGTTCATGGCACTACCATAGTTAATTCCCAAATCCCAAGTGTCGCCTGCGACGGTGGATTTGAGGGCTCATGTCTGAAATACAGATATTTTATATCTAGTTCAGACACAGATGTCCCATGTCTGAACTTAGAATCAAATGTATTGCGTCACCATGTTATTTAAATGTCTGTATGTTTTAGAAGAAATATAATTATGATTATAATTAATTTCAAACTATAAAGCTTAACTCTCAAGACAATAATTGAAAATAAAGTCAAATAATTTCATGAAAAGAGTCTCAAAATACGATTTCGCTTTGTTAGTTACAAACTGGAAATTGAAACTACTATTAATAGCAGAAGTAAAACAGAAAACTTGTGTTCGTATTTATTGTGCGACGAAGGAGAGAGGCAAGTCGCTCGGAGCGCCTCGTGGATCCCAACTCGAGTTTGGGGGATCAAATATCAATCTGCGGGTTCGATCCCCCATGCGGATATGATTGGGGGATACATTCCGCTCGCCTCGTTGAATACTGAACGATGAGAAAAACTTATAACGTGTCTCCGAGACGGTACCGTGAAATTTGGATTTTTCGGAGGATGTATTAAAGGAATTACTGAAATTGAATAATTTTAATGTATTTTCTTTTTAGTACCCACTTTGTCTTTGGCTTTAAACAATCTATTGGAAAATATTAATTTAACGAGAAAAAAACACTACCTTCTCATTACTCCCAAGAGATCAGTTAATTATCCTTGATACTGTTTTATAATTTTAGCTTATACTTGTAATATCAGTATTAACAAAAAAGCATCGACCTTTTTAAATTGACAATAATATCTTAAGCAGGGATTAATCACGACTGTATATATTCGTAAACACCGCTTGTTTTTCTTACGTCCTCAAAACACATAGAATTCTCGGTGATGTAATGAGGTCTCCGAATCGTAATGTTTTTGTTCGTAAAACATTCGAAATACGTCTTTGGAACTCATTACTTTGTTTAAATTTGCATATTTTGTTTATCTGCCATATTTAATTTTATGGCAATATGTGGTCTTTTGTTTTCAAAAATGTGTTTGTGTAGAACGTTTTGAGAGAAATGAAAAATTTCATCATGTGGAAATACACTTTTTCACTTTTGAAATCATTTTAGCTTCTACTTTCGCTCACAAATTGATCCTTCGAGCCGGATTACATTTTGTGGAGAGAAAAAGTTATTCCCGGTTTAAAAAAAACTGCATCTTTCAATGTCATAATGTTCACTATTACACAACAAAGGACACACCTCAAAGACTTTATTCCAGACTAAGAATACACCGGCACTCAGTCCCGGTATGTCCACATCAGACATTAGAGCCCGACTGAGGTAAGAACTATGTACCTACTCCACTGAACTACTCCCGACTAGTACTGAACTCATACCAACTTTATCGAAGTAACTCGATCAATCATGCTTTTGCTTGAGGAATACATTTTATTTCTGGTTCGTGTAATTTCGCCTTTACCATTATTACCTTGGTACCTTACCTTACTTGATTTAGTGATGTCCATTCGACTTTCTAAGATTTTTCCACAATTTACCGATATCGAAAAGTCACATTGCTGAGTTCTTCATTCTGATTATATCCCTGAGTACTTTTAGAAAAAGGTTTTACTACTCTAGAACTTAGTTGTACTTTAAAAGTTTTGAAGATAAGACCCCAGTGTGTCTTTATTGTGACACAAGTTCGCGTTATTTATGTCTAGACCATTGACCTGCTAGACGAACTATAAACTACTTCACGATGATCTCACTCACTAGATTATACCTAGTACTATTGGATCACGAATAAAGTAGTTAAAGAAAAGTGGAGATTTCAAATAAAATTTTTGTAGTTAATAGTATTTTTAGTAGGCTACACACGCAAAGAAGGCAACAGGATTTGTTAAAACATGATTTACCCCTCGAATAAAGCCATGACTAACACCAATTGCTAGCTACAAAAGCGGCATGATTTAACGTGACTCGTGACATCTTTAAACCATGCTTCGTAATAAGATGCCTCATGATTAACAGCAGCACACAACTCCAGCCTCGCAATCTAGTTGGTAGCCTCAAAACCGACGTAACCCTACATATTTGATCCAAGTCCCCCATTCACACCTGCATACTCCACGTAAAATATTGAACACAGGTCCCCAAAGGTCGCCTCTCCCGCCGCGATGCAAATTGGCTCAGGGGGCCGTCGTGCACTCCAGATTATGTGACGAACGAATAGAGTATTGTGTTTTATTACACATTGTGAGAAGAAAACAGGTTTGTTGCAAATTCTATGCTCGCAGTGGAACGGTTTTTAGAAATAGTGTTTTGGGGTGAGGTTGAAAGGATTTAGAGTAATTGTATTGAGATTTTGTTTTTGCTGAGCTAGGCACCTGTAATATCACGTAGAAATGATAACAGAAAAAAAGCACATCACAATCCCATTCGAGTTTCAAAATTTGTTTTATCATCCGCCAACATTGATTCAGATTGCTCTCTCAACATTGAAACACGAAGTAACTGGCGAACTAGTCACCAAGAAAACGACATGCCAACATTCCACCCCAAATACTCCTAGTCTATCAAATCAACCAAAAAACACGTCAAAAGCTCTAAATCCATTCTCAAACGTCCGAGGCCCAGTCATTCGTGCACGCTCCCGACATCTTGTCAGATGAAAGTCTTCAATGCGTTATCGAAATCTATTTATAAGGTTGTGTCGCATCGCGCTGGTCCTCATAATGTGTTCGGGGTACATCGGAACCTTTTCACGCTCGGCTTGAGACCTAACAAGCTCGGATAAAAGGGGTAGGGGAGGGGATTAAATATAGTCGCCGAAACTCAGGTGATGGCTCGGACGTATAGTGATTGACAATACGTTTAGTGGAATACACTTTTGATGTCAAAGGGATGGGGATCGGTTAGAGTGAGCTGCGTTTAAGGTTGTGTGAGGATTCAAAGTCGTGTGGAAGTTGTTGATTAATTGTATGTACTATAAAATGTTCACAATTTAGACCCAGTCACCTTGTCAATTATGGTTTTAGAAACAATGTTTAACTCGTATTAATAAATATACATTTTGGCATGCTCATCCTGTGATAACTTAATAATATAACGAACAAACGTCAATGACTAGTTAGAACTTGTGCTTTAGTAATTCTGATGTAGGATGAACTTATATTCATCAGAAGAAGTGCGTGCAATGCCACTCTTGCCAAATTATCAGTTAACTAAAAACAATAATTTTAAAACGACGTTCCCACCCGATAACAACCAGCGAACCTCACAGTACAGTAATTAATACAACAATAACGCGGGCTGCTCGTCAAACGTCTTGCGTTACACTGCGGTGGGCGCGCACCATTAGCGGCCTTTGACACCCGATGCGTCGCATAATTATATGCGACATATTATTTGAGTTACCTGGCAACTAATGACGTCATTTGTAATGAGGGTCCGAAGGATATCTCTGGTTATAGGCAAGTATGTGATTATATATTACAGCTTCAGATAACAAGAGGTTGAATCGATCTCTGGAGCTCAGCTGCATTTGATGCTGGTAGTCCAAGGTTGGTAACCTTTTTAATATAATTTTAAGATTGATATCGTAATATATTTCGAGACATAGGCTTCTTCTAACCTACGTCACAATACCCAGACATCTTCCGCCTCTAGTCTGTCCCAGCTACCTACACCCCAAATCCCTAAACTAGATATTCTATAAAAAAACCATGCGGGGCAATCTTTGGGGACCGCCGATAGAAGTGAAAACTAAGCGAAAGCTAAAGCGTTCGGTGACGATGACGCGAGTTCCATGATTTTTGTTAACCCAAAAAGTACACATATATACACGGTATACATATAGCTTATGGAAAGCGTTCGGTGACGATGACGCGAGTTCCATGATTTTTGTTCACCCAAAAAGTGCTCAACGCCCCTAAAGAAGTTCTCACTTCAATAATATTAATTTACGAATAATTAAACGCGAAATATTGCCTCTAACACATGGACAGGTTGTCGAAAATACATGTTTAATAAATAATTATGAAAATCCCAATATAAAACTAGCCTGTGAATCAGGACTTCATCTGAAAATTTCTCTTTTTTCGTGTTTTTGGCATCTTATATCTAAATGAATGAAAAAATATCTAACCAGTAAATCAGAAACTCATAAACGGTGACAAAGTGTACCGGTGCTTTACCAGTAGGCCAATATTCTAGAGTTACACTGCGGTGACGGGTCATTAGCGCCCTTTGACACCGGAGCGGTAGTTACCACTTTACACCATTTTTTAACAACATTCATGTAGCATCTAAAAGTTATAACTAGTTTTTAGAGTTCACCCATAGTTCTCATGGCAAAAAAAAAAGAAAAAAGAAAAATTTAAAAAGTGCACCTTTTTTTTTGAGCACAGTTCAAGGCTCATCAAAACCATTATTAGTATTTTTAAATACCGTTCACCAAAAAAAATGTATTAGCATTTTTTGAGTTTGCAGACCAAAGACTCAAGACAAGTGACATTCTAACAGCAGTAGCTTTGCGAAGACGATTATCAAAACGACAAAAATTAATAAGATTGACAAACGCTATCGAAAGTCATGGGAACATTTCTAATTTTAGGACTATTTGTAAATTTTTGCGTTTAGCTGGTAAAATGGCGCGTTTCCTAGAGCATCAGGATCTCACAAACGCTTATTAACGTTAACAAACTGTACCAGTAGGCCAATGTGCTGTCTTGTGTTACCGCGGTGACGAGTCATTAGCGCTCTTTGACACCCGAGCCCGAGTTACGACGTTATTTCACTTACAACATTATTCGCGCCATATTTTGAATTAACAACAACTAATGAGGTTTAGATAATGAGTGCTTGAACTTGGTGTTCAGATATTTAGTGGTGACTTTTAATAATGTTGGGATTTTTTGGTAAATTTCGTTGGTACAAAGGGTATCCTCTAAGGGCCTAGGTAAGTGACATTCTTACAGCAAAAATATGGTAAAATAGCCTAACGATGTTTAGGGATTGACATGCACTGCTGGGATGTCACGTAGACAAACATTTTGGACTTATGACGAAGACGTCAAATATGTATTTATTTCAAGCTTCATGCAAACAATGGCGGACTTAATTCCGCTTTGCACTTTATCTAGAGCCCAGACTGTTGTGTAAACCTCTTAACTGACTGTAGCAAATAATCATGAGATAAAGGATACCATTAAATTCTAATAATAAAAAACCGTACTAACCAATACGTCACACAAACGCTACAGAAAAAACCCGTACGCATAAACCGAAAGTAACTCCGCGTTTCCCATCAAACGCGCTCAACCACGTATATTGCAGTGCAGCCATTTCAAAAAGACTGCTCAACTAGCCCCAGTATATTACACCGCCAAACATAAAGTATCATGTTCAATTTGCAAACATCAAAGTGTCGTTTAAAAACACAAGCGGGTAGACAGCGATAAACTGCGCGACAGCTCGCGGGGCGCGCAATGAATTCTAACGATGTATTGTGTACGCACGCAACGGTTGTGTCGCGCGGGTGCGTCGTGTCTCGCGCTATAGTCGCACTTAGCACACGCGAGGTAGCTATTGTATTGTATGGATTAGAGATATAAATGATAAGTTAACGTTGTAGTCTCAAGATTTTTAAAAGATCTGACGAGAAGAGGCCTGCTTTCTGCGCCGGTTTATCGGATCCCGTTAAAATGATGAATAAACTTTGCGTTATTGCAATTGGTATATAAAAGTAGATATTAGTTAATAAAGAAGGTTCTACGAAATCAATTAAGAAACTTCGGAACAATATATGTTCTACAAAGTTACGTCGTCACGTAAAGTCTTCACGTTCAATTCAAAATGCTAAAAACTCGTGTCGACAACATTCCTGTTTCGAATCCGCCACTTACTCCTTAGTGGCGGATTCGAAACAGGAATGTTGTCGACATGTATCAGTAAAACGGATCAGTGCACAAATCGTTAGATGGTCTCTGCACGTGTATAAAGTAGCGACTAGCCCCCTCAGTCCGATAACTTGCACGCTGCGACCTACATTTCTTTCACAGCAACACAAAACATGCACAACATAGAAATGCTATATTGCTCTGAAACGGACGAGCACTTTTATCTGTGCGTACAATACCTTTTGCTCTTTGACCGTAGCTCAGCGTCGCTCGCGCCGCCACGCCAGCCAATAGCCGCGCTGAATCACCGCGTTGTTTTATTCCTCGACGAATAAAAACCAGTGACCGTAAACCGAAGAGGCCGTGATATGGAGGTTACAGTCACCTCGTAAATTTTGTCCTACCGCGACACACTCCTTCACACTCGCGCTGATGTCACATTTTCAGACCAGCGGAGCGCGAAATAAGTACATTTTTGCCCACACGACGTAATATAAAAAATATAATGACATATTTTAAAAGTAAATCCTGGATGTGCGGTATTGACAGATGATGGAGAAAACTTCCCTTCACGCACTCGCTCGAAGGAAATGAATTTTTTGTCAATATTTCCACGTGTGCTCGAGATTTGTTGGACAAATATTTTTATTCGTAAACGTTTCTAGTTTGATATGTCGCGCGTATCTGTACTTTCTTTTCGGAAAATTCGTGACAGGATATTGGTATAGAAGCATCAAACATTGTTTAATACATTAACATCCAGATAATATCATACAATTTTATGTCATGGTACGAGTACCTACTCATAAACTGAAAATTACTGAAATACGATTCCCGTCCCCAATTTTATGCCTGAAAAACTCGAGCACAGTACAGTTTATCCATGAATAGTTATTGTGTAAGGTGACGACACTCTTTGAACTTTCACCTTCTGAAATACTCGTCCCATTTATTCGTGATACGATAGTCTTTGTCTCCGTTGACATCGTTCCTTCCACTTTTATAATTCAGTAAATACACATCTTCGTCGCGCCGCTGAGCCGTTAACTAACATAAATAATAGTACCGTGTTTGAAAGGGTTGAATAGCTTTTAAAACGCTGTTACACAAACTTGCTAACAAAATTAAATCCATTAAAGGACCCAAATAAGCAAACCCGCTTAAACATCATTTAAAACAATAGACGAATCATTTAAAAAATGTCGTTATTTACTTTCCGACCAATCAACCGCCGACTGTCATATAAATTGGACAGAATTCTTTCACAAGACAGTTTTAATGAGACCTTTACGGGCGCCGAGACTTTGATGCGATAACTTTTTTCGATACTCTTCGTCTCCCCATAGAAAAATATGTACTATCCTTTTCTTGTGTATAGACTTCTCAATAGCTGCGTTCCTTTCGCTCGCAGCTACTGCAAACGAAGACCGCTCGAGGCATCTGCAATCAATGGAGCGAACAAATTGAAATAAGATAGCAAGATGTACCATCCTTCATAATAAGAGACTTCGCTTCATACTGCCTTTCATACTAAAAGATTTGCTCTGTATGTAAAACTCTGTGCCGTTAGGTGCTTACTCGACTTATGAAAGTCATTCGTTGCCGTCATTTGGGGATGATTGGGTCGCAAAGTAAATCAAAAGACGTTTACTAACTGCGAGGGTTCGGATACACGCGCTGTCAAATGTATCGTTGTGTGTTTACAATTTATTTATTTTACGATTCTGACTGTAATGATTCCCAAAGTGTAGTTACTTATTTTCTGATGTCGAGGCAGGGAGCTGAAGTTTGTCTTTGGCAGTCAAAGTTCTCGCAGTGTCGTGAAACTTTAATTAATTAGCTAATTGGTTATTTGGGGTTTAAGTGAAAACTTATCGACTGGAATGTTTCAGTACAATAACAATTGAACATTAACTTTGTTTTTTTTTCTCAGGTACGTACAGCAATCGTACAAGCACACATCATTATACAAGAAAGCCTCTACGAAGTCGTGGTGAGTTTCTTCATTTCCTTGTCTATCGACTAGTCGTATATATAGGCTAGTTAGCTCAGTAGTAATTAAAAATGTAATAGCAACAAGTCGCAGCACGAATGATTCTGACGTCAGACATTCAGTAAATTGACGCGAACGGAAACAATTTGCCTGCAAGAACATTGAAGCCGTATTGGTTTGGCACAAACTTTAGGTGGCGAGCGGTTATAAAGTTTTGTGCCATGTCATAGGCAAATTGTTCTGAATGTGTGAGCCTAGCTTTTGTTTACGCCTTCGCTCGCATTAATATAAATACAAACAACAACAAAAAGTAACTATCATACTATATAAAATATATAGTATGATAGATATAATAGTATCTTTATTAAAATCGGTTCAGCGATTTAGGAGTTAATGCGTAACAAACAAACAACCTGACTTTCACATTTATAATATTAGTTAAGATGTCCACTTCTATATTTGGTAGTTTTCATTGAGTCATATTAGATAATTGCCAATGTTATCATTGTACTGTAAGTTTCATTTCATTATGGATGTTTGCAAACAACATCTAAACATCCAGTTTAATCAAAGCATAATAAGCGATTTCATTTAGAGCTACGAAACTCACTCACTTTAAGGTGCTACGGCGTAGCATACGTAGCAGTCGTAGAACTCGTAGCAATCGTAGAACTCGTAGCAATCGTAGAACTCGTAGCAGTCGTAGAGTTCGAAGCAGTCGAAGAATTCGTAGCAGTTGTAGAGTTCGAAGCAGTAGCAATCAAAGCGCTTATTCTACGCCATCTTTTTGAACATGACACTTCGTGATGTTTCAAAACGATTTTACATAGATAATGATGTAATCACTTCCAATTTTGAAATTATTTTACAAATGACTAAACTGCATTCAAATTAAAACAAAAAAAAGTTACAAACGTATTTTTTTTTAGTTTATCTCAATTTCAAAAACTATATTCGCTTTAAACCCGCTGTCGCTCATGGCTCGCACCCCACCGCACGAAGTTAGCGCTACCGCGGGGGACAAGTAAGTTTCTCAGGGGTTTAATTAGCCTTTAACTTAATGGTGATTGTGTCCTCAAAGCGCATCGGCGTGCCTGGACTTGTACATGCAAGCCATGGACTTGTACTGTCGGACAACGAGATCAGTGTACAAGGTGCAATTGAAATAACTTAATACCTCTAAAATGTTCATAATGATGAATATGATCCATCAGTATGTACAACTTTTATTGTCGGACCAGTCCTGAAATCGCGATAAAAAATCTGTTGTCTTTGTTCTCAGGACACGACTAAATGTATGAAAAAGATTCAAATTTGATGAGTGTGATAATGCCTTTAAAGGTTTTCAATTATTTCAATTACATCGTCAACCGGCAGATAACTTGCTTCTTCTTCGTCGCCACCTTACAGCTGAGGACATACGACGCGTCTCAACTATAAAGTAAATAAAACAATAAATATTGCCGATCCCAGATTGATCATATTTTTATCCACCGTGTTCTAAGTATTTTGACCTGAACACCAAACTCTTTTGTCGACTGTACTATAGTCCCCGGACTTGCAATGGACTTGTACGTGTCGCTCCGTTGAACTAAGTTGCCGAAGTCACGGTCAAGTCGGTTTACTACTCCTGAGATCCCACATTGTGTTGTTGTTTTCTTTAACTTGGCTTTCTTCGAAGAACTTTGTCTTGTCAATTTTTTTTCCAATCAGTACCAAGTGTACCTATTAGCAATTATAGATTGTCCATATAAAAAACCAAAATCTACCTAGCCTGCTCTCAACTATATTGGGTACGGCTTCCAGTCAAACCGGATTCAACTGAAAAACAGTATTTTACACGGAGCGATTCTCTATCGGACCTCCACAGCCCAGTAACTGGGTACCGCGGTACCTCTTGGCAATACTATACCATATGAAAAATCAGTGTTATTTTAATCAATTCAAAACACGCCATTGCAATCCGCATAGTAATCAACTGAGCCTATTCCAATTCACTGTTGAACAGAGGTCTCTCCCAAAATTAATACAATGTATAAATTACCGAGCTGTATTCACCGTCATGAATACATCAGCACTAACTAAAAACTTCAGCATAATGAATACAAATAACGCATGATCATAATACGAAAGTGTTATTTACATTTTATAATGTAAACAGTATATGAATAATGTTAAATGTTAACAAATATTAGCGTCCGCGCTCAAAAATACCAAACTGTTATAATTTGCAAATACGAGACAATCGGTGTGCAACGAAACGTAAAATTGATGTGAGTCTACATAAATATTTTATAAATGCTATGCAAACAAATTATACCAATTAGCTGTAGATTATTCACAGCTTTTAAGTACTTTAGTTTCATTATTGTGGAATTTAATCAGTGCATAAGCTTAAATGTTTATATAATTAGGTTATTTTATGCCTAATGGAAACGGTACGCAAACGACCAAACATTTAAGTTTTTATTTCACAATTAGGAAATTAATCCATACTAATATCTCCGGGTATCGGTCTATTTATCTGTCTGTGTGTTTGTTACATCTTCACGTCTTAACGACTGAACGGATTTAGATGAAACTTGGCTCACAAGTAGACCATGTCTTGGAATAGGACTTTTCATCTCGGGAGTATGTTCCTTAGGGATAACCGGGCGGGAGGATCCGCCAGCAGAGACTAGTTGATATCAAATTGGTTATCCGAATGGTTTAAGGTACGTTCTTATATTACAGATTCTCTTGGCGTTTAAAAAACTTTTATTAAAATCTAAATAGTTATTTAGTTGAACATTATTTCGAAACAGCTAACCTAAATCTCGCTACAAAAGCATACAGTTAGTAATTTCAGCACTAAAACGAGATAAGACAGCTTTTATGAAACTGAGTTTTCATAAAATTAAGCTCGTTTTTCAGCTCATAGCTCAAAACTGCAAATGCTTACATGAACCGCTTCTGACAACATAAAGTTCAGACAAAACAACAGAAAAGTTCTATTTACAAAGAAAAAAAAATGTGAGACATATTTAAAAACTATTTTGTAATAAACCTTTTCGCTGAATGCGTTCCTTTTTTAAACTTTCAATGTGTGTAAATTCTTTTAGAGAAAAGTTTTTAGTACATCTTCAGAATTTACCCAATTTTACAATACATATAAAGTTTGATTCAGGCTGACTGAAAATGTTACACAAATAACTCGCTTATTTTATAGTATTTTTTTCTTCTTTGAAAGAACTTTGACAGTAAATGAAATTGTGCATATGTAAGGATGATTGAATTTGTTAGACTTTTAAATAAACTTTCTCGACATTTACCTACTCGTTTTACCTTATTAAATAAATTTGAGAAGATATTGGAGTCTTCGTGCACTCACTTTAATATTAAAGAGTATTTATTCCAACAATACTAGCACCATAAAATCTATCTGACTGCCTTTTTGCAACTTTGCAAATAGCTTCATGTTTTTGACTTAACTTGACAATTCAAAGGTGCAAAAAAATAATATATGTTTGCTTGCTTGCTTGTTTGTTAAGTTGGGGTCAGCTTCCACTCTAACCGGTTCCAGCTGAATACTAGTAATTTTTAAATGATTTAAAAAAAATTTAAACCCAAAGGTACATAACATTTTAACACGTCAATCTTTTTTGGTCATTTTTAAACTGGATGAGGCCGGTGTTTCCTAGCTGACTACCCTGAGAAGAAACACCGAAACAAACTCAGAGGTCAAAGTCTCTTTTAAAGTCCATACAATCGTACTGGTCAAATCATATGAAAACCATGTAGGTTAATGTCTGAAGTGGTCTTTTGAGGAAAGAACCACAAAGATTTGAGTGGACCTATCCAGACAGTGCAAGCATTTGTCAGTTATCGTGTCGCTCAAACTTAGAAATTTAAGGAGCTCAACGATTTGATGAACAATACCAAAGTAAGGACATTTAGGTAGGCCGCATAAAGAACTCAAACTGCCAGACTACCATGAAATGAACCCCTAATATTGCGATCTACATGGTCCTTACATTCATAATACGTTGCATGGAGCGACTACCTATCTGACCTCCACATACTCCCCAACCCAGTAACTGGATTAAACGATACCCTTTGGCAAGACTGGTGTCAGATTTTCTGGCTTCTGACCATCTAAGATTTTCCAATGACACACTTAACATGCTTCCCGAGGCACTGAGGAAACTCAGTAAGTAATATATGGTTACCCATCCACGAATCAACCTCGGCTAGTGTAGCTTAACCTCGAAGTTCGACGCGTGTGGCTGGTATTATTTAGCGACGAGCTCCTCAACAATATAGCACCATTCTCGAATAAACCCGAAACTGTACTAGAGTCAAAATCGCACACTTCAAAGTAATCACATTGCCTAGAACCTTTCTTAGAATCTCGGCCGCGTATGTTTCTGATGTGCTCTGACACAAATGGATAGACCGTGACGTCACAATGACTATGCTACTGCGAACGATGACCGTCTGCCTCAAACAACGCATAAACAGCACTCGCTTGACCCGCGTGAACTTAGAATTTAACTAGATGGACTAAAGTTAATATTATATTATTTTATTTATTTAAGGAATAACAAACAGTAGCACAATAATACGAGTAAATAGTCATAATATCTTAAATATTACATTTTAAAACATTTTAAAACCCACTACGTTCTCCACAGATTACAATTAACAGTATTTAAAAACTGCCTTTTGACACAGATACAGTACCTATAAACGGTCATTGTCCTAGAACTATTTTCTGGATTTTTAAATATATATGTCACCGGAAAATTGCAGACTCCGTAAGATTGTAATAAATCTTGATTAGATTATTATTTCTCGATATACTATGAAAAAAACGTTTTGTATACAATAAATCATATCTAAATTCAATAGCTGCCAATATATCCGTGTCTTATTTAGAAAAAATAGTTTATAATTTCTCGCGATATTTTACAATTTTACGATGACATAAGTAAAAATAAAAAGTTAATTTGTGTGCGTTATTAAACATTACCTACGTTGTATAGTAATTTGCTGATCCTTTAGAGTTGCTTGGATTTGCGTCTTGAATGCATTTTTATTAAGAAAAAGAATGTCGATTGAATTAAACTCATTGTTATATGTCTCAACCAAACGATGAAGTGGTGAACGCGAGCCAGCGTTGGATTTACAGAGGCTAGTACCAAATAGACATCGAGTGCGAGCCTCACGTTCATGAACTGTTCGAGGAACCAGTTAACACAGACTCCTAAGTCCGGACAATCAAAATAATTGCGGCACACATTGAGATTTTAAGTTTCGTGGAATAGTCACTTAAATTATTCGTCTGTGTGGCTCTTGACACAAAAAGACCATTTTATCTTGAGACTCGAAGGACCATTCGTCTTCTTGTCATTTGTAGAATAATAACTAAAACTGTAATATTCTAGTTCCTAATAACAATATTTAAAACAAATATTTCCCTGTTACGCACTTTAAAGATACCTGAAGCTCTTTAACGTTAGCTAGAAAATTTACTAAGCACTTTGACTTTCCTTTCGCTTAAACCAAGAATTTTCTTTACCCTTAAAAATAATCTATTCACAAATGTGTAGTGGAGCAACAACCAACAAGGCGCTGCACATCCCGCATTCCGGGACAATCGCGCAACCAAATTGCTCCCATAATCCTACATGTTGGTGACCGCCTCCCTTACGACGCTTCGCCCAGATTACATTCCACCAGCGTTATATCCACCATATGAAACTTTTTATCGCTACATTAACTTCTATTTTAGGTCGTATGCGCCTGTTATTAAAGTTCTAATTCGGGTACCCTGCTGTGTTTGGTCCTAATTATGGGTTCCGACGTGTCATATTAAGACGTTTATTTCTATGGCTTGGGTGTTAAGTTGGCGGAGAGACGCCACATGCGGCCTTTATGGGCTCGATAGTGTTGTCGCCAACTTTGCTTTAATCTTTGGCCATGTTTTGTTAGTAGATCATATAGATGGTCGAAAATTGTAGGTACCTAATAAACATAAATCGTCGATTATACTTATATTACTTTCGTGTTTAATTTTAAAACATTACTTAGTTAAATAAATATGAATTCAACCTTTCCTCAACTAGCGTTGATGTTCTCATATCCAAGTTCGGTGTGTTTTATGTCAAAATCATATTCATACACTGAGAATCTAAACTCAAAACAAACTTAGTCTAGAGTTGGTAAATGAAAATTAGACGTAATATATCCTGAGGCTGCCAATTCACGCAAAGCTAACAAAACAAATCTAATATATCTACGTGCGTGTGTTAAAGCTAGTTAAATTTATAAACTTAATGGGTAGGTTGTAGATATATATATATTTTTTTAGTCTGCACTTGTGTCCCACTGCTGGGCAAAGGCAGTTTGCCATACTTTTCTCCTTCCAAATCTCTCTCTCTCTTGGACGATCTCTGGCCAAGTCTGTAGATATAGAACTATTAAAAAAAACTATAAAAAATATAAACTTTAAAATGTGGAGACATCGATACGACACTAAATTTAAACACTGACCAGACCATACTGGTTCAAAGGAATATTTTGAAACTATTATAAATCCTTTCACCGAAATTAAAAATAAACTTTCCAATTAACTCGAACTAGTTAAGGATAGTGACTACTATTCTGAGGAAATATTCCAAGCACTCGGTTGCAGTTAGTGACATCAAATCTGTGGTAAAAGACAACATATTCGTATGAACCACTTGCCAATGTTTTGATTTATTGTCATATCGTCGTCTCCACATTGTGTAAACCATTTTAAACCATCTTAAAATCAGGTAATCATGCATCTTATCATTCTTAAATAGGCCAACAGCTACCCAAACAAAGAAAACAAGGCCCTAAGACACACTTCGAAGCTCTGAGCTTAAGCAGCAACAACATCTAAGTATAACTAGTTGGTATACCAACCTCCTTCCCCCTCTGGTTACGAAAATGAGCTTCAAACAAAATAATAAAGGTTTATTTAACCACGGAACAAAGTTTAACCGAAAACGTATAAACGGGAGACTGGGACGCAAATAAAGAATCCGTTTTATATTTGACGGGAAGCGCCAGAGTGCGGGGAGCAGTAATTTGTCTACACTCCAAAACATAATATTTCATCAGGTTTTTTTCTGTTTATTCATTTGTTTCGCTAGCGGCTCGGCTCGCAATCACGCTCCGATAGAATTTGGTTACAGGAATGTATGCTCCACGAATATGTCTCCCTGCTCGTATCATAAAAACATCAAGTTGTCGATATTTTTTCTTTTTCGCTCGTACATATAAATATGGGTTTTGAGTTTGCTTTGACATGGCGAGAGGCTGGTTTTCGATGGATTGTGGACGTAGTTTTTGTGACAAGAAATGCAACCATTTTTTGTTGCTTTTTGACGTTTCGCGGATAGATTTTTCACCCATTTTTGCTGGCTTATTGCCAGTAGGAACATATTACAAAAAGGAAACACAAAGTTACACCTATATTTCAGTCACAAAACATTGTAACACACCTTCACCGCCACCAACCAACAAAGTAACCTAAAAAACAAACTATATGGTAGCGTTCTGATTTACTCGCGCCAGTCACGTTTCCACCGCCCATTGATTCGGTACTTAAGGCGTTTATGCAAATGTCCCTTATCACTGTTATCAGCAGTATCGCGACGGAACTACCCACAAACAAGTCAGCGGTGGTCACTCGCTGTGACATTTTTATCACCGCTTGATATCACTTCTAGAATTTAAATATCCATTGTGATAACGCAAAGGAATGAAAATAGAAATGCCTTGAAGTAGAAAAGTGCCATTCGCTTATTTTTAGAAATGCGTAATATGCTTTAAAGTTAATGAAAAAGATAGCAACAAATGGGTTTTTGAATTCGATATAAACATGACATCACTCCTGTTTTCGTCGATGGGAAAAGAATTGAGACCTAGATACGTTTATTTTAAATGACAATCAATAATATATTTTTATGAATATGAATTAAAACCAGTGTTGTATTGTGTCTGTTACTAACATAGTTTTTTAAGTAGTGTGTATTACTAACATCATATGGATCAAGGTCTGAAATAAAATATTTTTTTTTTTTTTTTTATTTACTCAAAAAATACATTTACGAAGCCTGTATACATTGTTCGAAAGTTAAAAATTACGCAACATACATTGGCACTTGCGGTAAAATAGATACTCTTATGTTGACATCTCTATTCTCTAAGTACCTATTTTACCGCACTCCTCGTTGTATAGCGCCGTGCGTATTATTTACGGTTTTTTTTTTAAATTAAAATTAAAAATATAAGATTCGTACCAAGGAGTTTCACATTACTGGAAATACGAGCGCCATTTGCAAATTCGCGTTATTTTCATATAAGGAACGTCAAAGATTGTTGCGACTTTCCGACTGATATCTAAAAACTAAGTTTGTTTCATTACCTATATAATGCGCTATTTTCTCGCAAATGTGTTGAAAAAAGTTGTATGGCACACGTGCGGAAATTGGTTTTTACAAACTCATAACTATGATAAGCCCTCGACTTTCGTCTACTCGTTTGTAAAAACCAACTTAACGCACTAGTATCATAAATAACTGTTATGCAGAGGACATCAGGAACACACCACGAACAATTTCACATTTATTTCTCGCTGAAAGATTCAACGTTACCAACACACACGTGTAAAACATAAAATGAAAGAATAACTGTTTTCCTTCAATTCGAAAATTAAACTCGTTTTCTTCCCGACTTCCTCAAGGAAGCGAGCAACAAAAAAAGATCACCGGCCATTCCAATAATTATAAAGGGCTGTTACATTATCTCAATATCGCATCTTCTATAAAGATACAATCTCCACCAACTCGGCCCGTTCCAACAGTTACACAGTATTTATGAAGTTCCTAACTTTGCAAAATATGAACACTTTTCATTACGAAACCGTCCATAAAACTGAATGATAACTACCTACGTATATATAAATATATACTTAAAAATAATTTTAGAAAATGGCAGAAAGTTTTCGAAAACAAACTTGAGGGTAGTTTTAAGGTAAGGTCAGCCAATGTTGAAAGGTTGGTTAAAACTTTTATTAACTTAAAAAGTTTGGCAACGTTATTTTTATCACTTAAATTATTTTTATGAACTTCAGCAAATTAAATTAGCGTGTAGGCGTGAGATTGGGCGAAAATAAACCATCTATTTTCGTTGTGAAGACTTAGTCGAGCTTTTTTAGAATGTATTTGTTGTGAAATACTTTATCACGTGGCAACGAGAAGTCTGTTAAAAACTCTAAAATTAGTCAGGGCAAACATTCAGAAACCAACGCTCTGAAAAAACAACCGCAGAATCGACACCCGAAAATTCGCAAACACATTCGCACACCCTCACACGTCTCCACAAACATTTTTCTAAACATCACTCAGCGCCGCCAATAACCCAGTTTACAACTCCGCCTTGTTATCTGAAACAATCGTATGTCCTGAGGCGTCCGCAATCACGGCCAACACAGAACCCTTACATTTAGATCATCGCCCGAGATAACGACTGTTTTGTACCACGAGGGCGACGGAGGGGTTAGGGCGCGGGGTCTGCGGGGTCTGCGGGGCGCAAGGGACCGAGTCACAACTTCATTACCATAGCAAGTCGGAGTCAGCAACTGAAGCCAGCTGAGTAGGCAACCCACCTTTTATTTGGAGATTTAACTCACTTAACATTCTGTCGAAAACGAATTTCGTACGTCCTTTTCACTCGTAGAGCATTTTCTCACCAAGCAGCCGGATTCTGAACCGTATTCAGGATAGTGCAGTTTTTAACACAGAGTTTGTGTCCCCGTCCAGTCTTTCCTTTTAAGTTTTGTGTAAATGGAACGGAGGGGGTTCTATCTCAGAAGGTTTATTAAGCGCTAGTATGATAATGGATGGAACGTTTTTAAATGTCTGATTTCAGCTTTGCATAGCAAAAAGATCAAATCATTCTCTGCATTCAACGAACTCATAAAAAGTTTTAACACTCCTCAAATAAAACTTCCATACAACAATCATTTTGCCCTAACATCCGACAGCCACATCACAGCGCAGACTTATTACTAAGTATAAAAAATTACAGAATTACGCTACCGGGTTCCATAAGCATAAAAAATTACAACACCACGTAATAGTCACCAGGCGCCACCTAGCGTACAAAACGCTCGTAAAATCGTCGTGACTCGTCGTGCAGTGAACAAGCGCCCTTATAATGAGCGATGCCGACTCTCATGTAATTTCCTCATACATTCATCATGCGCGCTGTATAATTTGATCGAAAACAGCGCGGTCCGCGTCTGGCGGACATTTTAGTTCGTAATGAGCTGGGATAGACGGTCTGTCTTTTCTAATCATCTACGTTGGTATAAGGAATTATTTTAGTATTTTTTCTTTTTGGCTCATTTAAACTGTGTGTAGCGGTAGATTTGACTGTTTTCAGAATTTTATGAACACTTTTTCGGGACCCTCGTGGCTAAATAAAAACAGCCGCACAGTTCCATCTTGTTACTCAGTTACTGGGAGGTCATAACCAGCTGCATCCAGTAAGACTTGAAGCCAACCTCAACATAGTTGGGAACAAACATAGAAATATAGGTACTGCAAACAACACATTAAATAAGTTACCTTGTTTTTAAGGCAATTCGTTTTCTTACACTCTTGCGTAAATATTGAAAAACGTTGTCTGATTCAAGCTACGTTCCGCACACATTATTATAATTTACAATCTATTAAATTCCTTTTCACACGAAACATGTCCATAAAATTTTAATGACCAGCAGGACTTTACATCCACATTTACCAGCCAAAGTGATTACAGGAAGGTTTGTAAACAGAATTTTACGTTACTACGTAACGGAGGACCAATATCTCTATCGGTGTCGAGTTATTTTTGCGTTTTATGTCTTTATACGGCTCCGAACAATGGTGCTTGGTAATTTCGCGCAGTGCCCGGAATGAGGGCGATGTCGTAAACGACGAGAATCGCGTTCACTTGTAAGTAAACACAACATTTATATTTTTAAGTTTAGTGTAGGAGGAACTCGTCTGTCTCCTTTGGCGAGTGAATCTGTCATTCATTGCGCTGCTTTTCCTGTTCTGTATAAAGCCGTTTCGGCTTTGATGTTTACTTTGTACTGCGTTTTAATGTATTGTAGGTAGATATAACGTTTGTATGACAAGATTTGTGGACTGTTTCAATCCAATAAAAATACGCATTTTAAATAGACGGGAAATTGTATGCTGAATTTGTTCTAACATACGTTGAGTTAAGGATTAGAAATCGCATATTTCAATTCCTCTTAATAAATCTGAACACACTGCAACCAAACTTTTCTCACAATGAAATAAATAATTAAGTGCCGACGACATAATAACTCAACATTTCCCATTTGTTTACATCACAAGAAAACTATCACACAAACTCGGTCTCGCACTAATTCATTGAAACGCTCCGTCGAAAACAAACAAACGCTTACGAGAGCAGTGTCATACGCAAACGCGTAACCCATTATTTTGTGCGTATTGTCTCTAGGCCGCGTACCCCGCGTATCGCGTACCGAAGGACTACACAGAGATAGGCCAGGTGACATAATAAACATACGAACGCGTGCGTTTTATCGTCTAGTTTATAATAAGCCGGTCTTATGCTGTGTGATATGAAATGTGAGAACATCCTTGGTCCGTAGGGATAGTGTGGGCCTTTGAGCTAAGTACGATGAGTATAATATGTTGTCTAGCTTCTCTGTTAGATAAACCGTAGATTTCTTTAATGACCAGAGATAGCAAAAATTCCAGAAACCATCAGTTTTATCAATCTGAGGGGCTACTCTCTAAGCCCAGAGTCCGTAGTTTCGGGCTTAGTTGCGGGCGTATTCTACTCCGTATCACCTAACCCACTAAGAATGAATGACAACACATTTGACAGTTACTGTCAAATGTGTTGTCATTCATTCATAGTCAGGTTCGGAACTAATCGTAAGTCCGTAGGTGATTCGGAGTAGAATACGGCAACTAAGCCCGAAACTACGGACTTCGGGTTTAGAGAGTAGTCCCTCTATTTTCTGTGAAGACCAGAATATATTGCCCAGGCTAAATGGTCTGATCTTGTAGAAAGCTGTACCCTAAATATGTCTTTTGTTCAGATGTTGATTACAACGGGCCGTTATGTAAAATTTAATAACTTTATACTCCTTTATGCGACCAGTACCCACTTATTATTATCTCCAGAAAGATAACCAGTTACAACTTCAATTACGACTCATGAAAAAATAACGACTTTACTCCATTCATATAGAATGGAATATTGTCGTATATTAAGTGCTTTTAACACAAAGAATACAATGAACCGAAGGCGGCGGTTACGACGTTCTTGTAATGAGACAAGTGAGACGGTATTACTTGTGTTGTAATAAAAAATACGAGCGCAGTCGCATTCAAACGACGGTTTATTTGCACGTTGTTATTTAAGTACATGTTTTGTTTAATATTTTTATTTTATAAATCTAGACTGAACCGTTTTAATATCTTAGACAATCTCCTCTGAAACTTGTATTTACGATACTTCTATCTAGCTCGTCCATTTTGTCTGACTGCAGGCAAAGGGCTCCCTATCCTTTTTCCAAAAATGTATGTCTGCTAGTTCGGGCTATTCGTTTCAGTAGGAGTCTCACCATCTCACCATCTTCGCCATGTTTGCACACTGAAGTTTTTAAATAATTTTGAAAAATCATAAGTATTAAATATATCCAAAATGTGTACGCCTATTAGGTTAAACATAGCGATCCTGATATTAGAATTAGATCTTATTATATTGTACCTATGTTTTACAAATAAATAACTTTAATTTAAACAAAGCCGTTTAATAAAACGCAGCAGCAAGCTCCATACAATCCTCCCAAGTTTCACCATTTAAGATGAACTCCCGTGTAAAATTACAGAATCTGAGCCAAACACAGCCCATAAAACTCCCTAAAATACCTACTTCACTAAGTCATTAACCATAACAAACACCATACATCACATTCCCTAATTACAAGTTATCAAAACAGCTCCTGAACTCGGGTAAACACGGGCGGCGCGTTAAGCGAGCATATCAGATTATAATGTAATCCTTAATATCACGTTAGAGGTAAAGAGCCCGCGATAACGCGCCGTGGTGTGAACCTTGTTCTGCTGGCGTCACGTACCTAATAATGTCTGTAAGTTCTACGGGACATACGGGCTGGGAGGATTGCTAGCAAGATGTTGGGCATTAAGAATAAGTTAAGCAAAAACGGTTAAAATAAGTAATTAAATAACTTTAAGTGATACAAAAATACGATTCATAAATAAACAGTCACCTTGATCCTTGATTTTCACGATATTCGCATTATTTGTGTAAACACAATAAAATTCTGATTGTAGTGGCTCTGTTAAAAGTCTTCAGTGGTAGTTCTGAGATGGACCGAGAGGACCATAAAATAATAATTAAATATATACATTAACTAAAGAAAATAGTACATAAAAATACAATTATCCAGCCAAAAAAGGAAGATGGTTACTAAACAAAATGACGTGAAATGAGATTTAGCAACAATCTCATTTCACGTTCCTAAAAATAATTTTGGTCGAAAAAACATAAACCTATTTAATAGTGTACAATCAATCAATTTTATGATGTAAAATTACTTAATTTATACTCATATAGCAAAGCTGAAGAGCTTGTTTGTTTATTTGTTTAAACGCGCTAATCTCTGGAACTACCAGTCGGATTTGGAATATTATTGTCTGAGAGAGCCACATTCATGAGGAAGGCTATAGGCTATACGGGAACGGAAAAAAACGGGATATGCTCGTATGAAATCGCAGGCAAAAGCTAGTTCATAATATTTAAATAATAATGCTCATTTAGTGGCACTAACTACCGAATATTAATTTGTTAATATGCGGCTTCAACATTGTTACCACTAAAACGTATATGGTGGCTGTTTACTGTCGCTAAATGAAATAAGTACACATGTATTCTACCTTTGTACTTATTTCATTTAGCGACAGTAACCACCTTCAAAATTCGCTCCAGCTCGCTCAAAACGAATACGCCAGAAAACTCGACAAGCCTAAGCAGTTTCAGCTAAGCGCCCTGCACAACCGTATGTAGGCGTAACTCCGCTAAGCTAAACTGGGGAACTTGAGACACCATAAAACAGTTTCAAGTGCCAGATAAAGATACATAGTGGATAAACGTGAAATTTATAAAGCCAGGCCACGTGGTGGCTTGATGAAGCGTACCCGCTACTAAGATGGTTCTTAGTTTGTCTTTGAATTAGTTTCAACTCCGGCCTCCATTACCCCGACGAGTTTAAGGAATCATGTTGTAGATATGTTTGAATTTAAGTTTGGATTTGTAAATTGTGTGTGGGATTATGAAGATTAAATTAGAAAGAGGTTTAATGAAGCCTCTTGAGTTTAACCTATAATTTAGTCGGGTATGTTCTTCATGGTTGAGAGACTCTTTGGAACCCAAAAAGGTGTACTTACATGAATGTTCAGTTGCGATACCTTGCTCTAATACGTACATACAGCAGAAATAAACCCGCCAAATAAAATCACATAATCTTATTTCAAAAAAGTAAAAACCGCACATTCTAAATAACCCTCTAAAATTCAATGCTGCGTGCGGAACCTGAAAAGGGGAATAATTCGAAAGCGATTGCGTCGCGGCCAAAAATCATAGGAATAAATTATCTTTATTCGGTTTATTCGAAAGTCACCGCAAGTTCTGTCGAGCTGTGGTGTTGGCGGCCCGCCAAACAGTGAAAGTTTATAAGACATTGGCCTACCGAATTTGTTTGTACACGAACGTATCAAAGGGGCCCGAGCCAAGATTCCGTGGCTGAAGAAATCGAAAGTAGAATCTACTGTAAACATTCAAAATTTTTATAGCAGGATTTTGGAGATGAGCCAAAACTTACAACACTTTTTCCCGATGTCTGTGTTATCGAAAACTGTCAGAGATTTATGCAAGAAATCTGATATGATGTCTTTGTAACTTTCCTTATAATTTTCCATATTTTTCCGACGTGGTTTTCTGTGTGTGAACTCCAGAAAAAGTTAAGATAGTTTACACTAAACAACATTTTCTTGTAATATGTGAACTGCCAACGCAACATACTAACATCCCCATATCATATTCAAGTCACAAACATTTTTACTCCGCCGCATTACAGGGTTCATTTAACCCAAATTACATAGATCAACTAAGTAGGGCAGTACCACAATAGCTTAATATACTGATGCCCCAGGGAGACTCCGGAATGAGACGTCCATAGAACTAAACTGACACCCATGAATTTACCGACAATGTAGGCGGAGGCGGGGCTCTAAACAGGAGTTACGGTGTTAAGTAACAGCCGACTTATACTCGGCATTATAAGGTTATACACGCCTTTCCGCGACGCTTTATGTACGTCGTAAAGTCGCTTGTCTGCTCGCATATGCCCACCTTAGCAATGAGATATTGCTCTATAAAAGCGTTTTTATTTTAGCCGCGTAATTATAAAAGGGCAGTCGGTGTAGGCTTGGTTTCGTGTGGCTTGGCCTTAACTGTGAGGGAAGCGATATATCATAGTCGAATGGATATGTGTTCTTACATATTTTTGTAAATATTTATAAGTTATATCTCAGGCATTCAAAATCAAAATCAAAAGTCATTTATTCCAATTAGGCCGAGTGCCAGCACTTTTTGAACGTCAAAGTTCTACATGAAGACAGTCCCTCAAAACGCCCGCCCGTCACCGCTTCCTAGTGTTATAGCTGGGAAGAAGAAGTGGCGCAACAAACTCCCCAGCAACACATCTGTCAAAAACTATTAACGATAGCTTTAGGAAACAAACAATTTATTATTATTTAAAAGTCACCACATCCGAATAGATTAAACCTTTCTGACCTTTCTCCGAAGCTATTTCAGTTGATCTTAGTGAATATTCTCTTGATAGTAGAATCGATCTCTCCTATTTTAATCCAAGCGTGATAAAGGTTGAAGGCGCTACAGAGGAATTAATTAATACCAATGTTGAACCCGCACCTACAAACAATATCAAGTAAGGGTTGGTTCAGACCTAACGAGCGAATGGACATTCTATACCTACTCTTCCAAATTATTTTAGTACAAACAGAATGTCACGTAGAAAAAAACTTTCACCAAAAAGACCAAAAAATCGATTCCGAACGTTTTGGAATTTTGACAAACGTTATAGCTGACAGAATGTCACTATGTTACACTGTCTATCCAAAAATCCAGAACCAAAAACTAATTAGGTAGTACCTTTGTACTCAATTGTTATTTTGTCTTTTGTCTATATGATATAATAATTATTTAATCCACACGATTACATTTTAAAAAAAGATTGAATTAGAAAAACGATTCAAATTACAGGCATTATTAAATTAGAATCTGACAATTATTAAAAATAAAATTGACTAGATTATATTATTGATATTAGATGGTAACAATAGTTGATTAAAATACAAAATTTGTTTAAATATTAAAAGTAATTGATATGCACCTATATAATATAAAGTATAATATATAATAAACTCATTTTATAAATAAATCTTGGTCTTAGTATGGTTCTATGTTCGATTTTTCTAAACCCACTTTAAAAACACAAAAAAATAATTCTCATTAGTAATTTTTTGAGTCCACCAACTCAAACTTTTTACCTTCCTGACGTGACGTAACACGGTTAAGTAAAGGATACACTTAGCTTTAACAATAAAGTCAATTACTCCCGGCTCTGCCTGCCTCGTACCTGCAGGACAAACAGACGGACTTGAGGGGCTCCTATGTAAATGACGCGGCGACCAGTGCGGCCTGAGAGGTTACGAGGCCCTACCTCGTATAAGGAGGACCTCCTTACGAGGTGTGTGCCTATCTGTGACGTGTACTGTGACCAGATTTGGCTAGCGTTTGTGTTGCTCGGAAGTGATTGCGTAGGATGGCTTTCATTTTATTAAATAACTCTACAGCAGCGCTAGGGTTGAAAAAACATCACAAAACTAAGTCTAATATTTTTTCTGTAATTTATCATGGTAATCAATAATAATAATAATAATATTATCTTGAGACAACTCACACACGGTCATCCGATCCCAAACTAGGCAGAGCCTGTGCTATGGCAACCGGACAACTGATAAACATACTTATATATTTCTGAATCCATACATATTACAGACAAATTACACCCAGACACAGAACAAATGATCATGCTATCACACAAAAATTTGTCCTGGGTGGAAATTGAACCCATGACCTCCGGTCTAGCAGTCAGGATCTCTAACCACTCGATCAACAGGCCAGTCGGTCAGATATCTAAAGAGTAATCAATATATCTGTAGCCCCAAAACTACTAATAATATGACAGCAATGCATGAAATCCAAACCTCCCGTCTCAAAGTACACATATAAAATTTACGTTTTCATCGTCCCGTATCTATTATGGTACACCGATTCTACAATATTTTCGTTACAAAGCCGTTGCTCGTCCAGATTATGTTATCCCGATTCTGCCAATATTATCGTAACACTCCGACAATATCCCTCCGATTTCTTGTCACAACAAACGTCACATGACTCGAGTATCGCTGTGCGCAACACGCGTTCTGTCACACGAGAAAATAAAATTTTCTGTAGCACCGCAAACACATTACACCGTCGAAATGTGTGTATTTGTGCGCCAGAGATTGTGTACCTATTTATTTTTCGTCCGAGGATCCCCTCCCCCTGCGGCCTCGTGCCTCAAGTCCTGAAGCCTCACACACACCCTCCCCGCAGACCCCTCAACGTGACACTCGCATTATTTGCGCGACCCCCCGCCAGCGCGCACGTGAGGCACCGTACTACTATATTTATGTGTTCGTTGGCCACAATCGAAATTATTTATGCTTTTTATATATGGAAATCTCGGCCTTTGTCCCGCCCGTGGTCGCTCGTATTTTTACCCCTAAATTGCTTTTATTCGACGACTGACTTAATAATATTTCTGTAATTAAAATCTCGTCCCGAACATTTTCAACGCGGCAGGGTGTTATGAGCAATTTATGCGATTTTTTTTTGCCAAATGAGTATTTTTAAAAGCGGCAATTAATCGCCTTGATATTGCGGCAGGTTGCCATGTTTTTGGGACTTCCGTAGATTAATTTAGGGGTACAAAACGTCGTTTATTTGTCAAGTTGTAAATGTAATCTGGCTCATATATTGCCAGACAAACAAAAACGTACACAGACAGAAATATGGCCGCCCATTCATTATAAACATTGTTAAAACCAAAATATAGTACGTTTTAGATTTTTTTAAGATCTTATCATTTCTGATTCGACATCAGTAAATAACACCTGAAACTTTATACTTATCTAAACTGAAAAATCATTCATCATTTTAACTTAATTCTAGAATGAAGTCCCAAAAAATCCACAATGTTCGCTAAACCTAATCGATATAAAGCCCCGTCATATTAATTACATACGTGTTCAGATCGATGGGGCCGTGAGCAGAGGCACACATACCCGCCGGCTCACGACTCATTGATAAAGGATTATCCGCCAAGATTAGACCACCGCTGCGACCTCCAACTATCCGTATGAGACTCCTTTATTATTGCGTATGTGGATGCCGATATAAGTAGGCTTTTGATTGGTTTTATGTGTAAGAGGAATATTTTGTAAGGTGTAGGATTATTTTGTTTTGGTGAAGGCGCCATTTGTTGACGTATATGGGCTTTGACTACTACTACTCCTACTTACTGACTGGGCGAATATTACTTCGTAACATGTTACATTACACCCCGTAACACTTTCCAGTACCTACCCACCTTTAAAGTATAACGACTGCTGTACTTGCTTAATTAAAAATGATATTATGAGTGACTCAAACGAATGGCAAACATTCTCAAATAAAAACCTACCTGTGACATCAAAAAGCTTTACGTAAACATTTCAAACCACACACAAAAAGAAAACATTTAATTTCCTGCCCTACTTACCTACTCCTTCAAAAAATCGATTCGCCCATTACCCACCGCTCTGAAACACTCAAAACCAAAAGAAATTAAGGAGGAAAAAAATCATGAAACACAAACAAAAGAGAGAGAACTCCTCACCCGTAATCTCTTTAACTGGTGTTTGAACGAAACGTTTCAACCGCACTCAATACAGGGCTTTTGAAAAGGTCTTTACAAGTTCAGGAAACATGCGTTTGAGGCCCAAACACGGGCAAACACGACTTCTTATAATTGAACCGAGGACCATCAAAAGCCCAGCAAAGGCAAAGAGGTGCTAGAGAGGCCTGCAGGCGAGTTGTGAAATTATAAAGGTGTTTTTTTAATTAGGTCACTTTTTTATATATTTGGCACAGAAAACTTTTAGACTCTGAGAAAAATCTTCTACAAAGCCGATATCTACTCGCTCTAAAATAAATTAAAACAATCGAAAACTTCCCCGGACGTCTAACTGCATAATTCACACTTCAAAATTCATGCAATCAAGCACGGTAATAATTTTGTGAATAAACTATGCGCCGTCGTCGAGATTAGGCCAATTTTTCTCATTGACAACTTAAACGTGACTTATCTCCGCTTTATCCGACGCTGCAAGTGCTTTAAGCGCTTAACCTTAGAAGATTTGGCAGAATTAGTTAGTCAATGTGACCTTTTACGCCAACGGAATATAATATTCTTGCAAAACTCTCTCCCTTCGCGAGAAAGTGCAAAGTCATCGTACAAATCTTTTACGCCTGCTGTCAGATGGATAAAATCTCAATCGGGATCTCAATCACTTTATCCATTCTTTCTTTCTCGTCTCTTCTCACTATATTTTATACTCGAATCTCTCCATAGTAACCAACAGTGAAATACAACCAATTTAACAAAGAACTGTCACAAAATAAACGCTACAAACCTCAAAGTCTTATCTAAAGTAATAAACCGTGATTTTAATTTTCACAGTACAAAGTTAATCGAGGAATATTCCTCGCAATGTCCCATCGCCTTAAAAGAGACATTCGTCAGGTTATAAAACGTTGAATTCAGAGTTCCTTTGCAATTGGACTCAACCCGGAACCGACAATATAGATATGTACAGAAGGCTAAGTTCATTCAACGAGCGAAAACAGGCGAACGCACACATAGACGCGTACGTTCGGCGATTACAAACAAATGCCGGCTGCGAGTGCACGTGTACTCGCTGTACGTGAAGCGTGTCTATGTGTTTTTTTGCTCTTGACTCTAGTCTAGGACAGAGGTGACTGAGACAAAGTCGACGATGGAGCGAGCTTACCCAGAAGAAGCCTGTTCGCTCTAACTTTTAAAGAGATTAGGGTTGTATACGTTCGGAAACACAGACGCAGAAAGAGAGTTCCACTCCTTTGCTGTGCGCATCATAAAAGACGTTTGGAAACGCTTAGTGCGAATTGGTGGAATAACAACAAGGTAGGGATGGTAACTTGCAGTGCGTCTAGATGTCCGATGGTAGAAGGGGGCTGGTGGGTTGAGGTCGTGGAGTTGTTCTTGATTTGTGTGCGTGTGTTTTCGCTCATTGTACGAAGCTGAGCTGCTGTACCTACGTACATACTTTGTGCCCCGGAACTGACTGAGTAACCCTTCTCAATGGGCAGTCATCACAATGGCCGGCTTCGCTCTCCCCGGGAAATTACTCACAAAACGTATTCTTTGTCACTGAGAAATGTTTAAGAATATTGTATGATGGAGTTTTCGGTTATGATTTAGGGGTTCTGTTGATGATAAGGCACCTAAAAGTTGGGAGTTATTTATTGTAAAAGGGGTACTTAGCTGTAAAAGTTGATGGACTTTTGAAATATTTTACATTTGAAATGTTTTCAACCTGTCTTTTGAAAATTTAAGAATTTTCCCAAAAATAAAGGATATGTAACACAGTTGAAATCTTTTCCGGTAACAATATCTTTACAGTCGGTTCAGTATCTTTATTTAACGCAAGCACAAACAAAGATCTCCGAAAAATACATTCTTCCCCAACAGTTAGCAAAATATTTCACACTTTCCGCCTCAAAACAGCAACTTTGTATCATTTTCGCGTTCCACGAAATAGAAAAAGAACAATACAAAATACAAAAAAAAATATCAAAACAACACTAAACAAAAACTTCTCATTTTGTTTCTTAGAAGACTGTAATAGGGGAAACTTCACACTTCATTTAAATAAGGTCACTTGACAACGACGACGATCATTTTGTGAACTTGTATCCAAGCAAAATATATAAACTACTTTTGCGCGCGGTTTCGTTCGCGTTGATATAGATTTTAGAAAATAAAAGTACGCCAGTAACCATGTCCAAAGTTTCATCGATCCCTGTACCAAAACTAATCAAAATCGATTAGGCGATTTAGGCGTGAAATCGAAACAAACAAACTCACTTTCGCATTTTATAATATTTGTTAGAATCCCTTCATTTAAAGACGACTCCGAGTGTATATTATTCCCTGCCAGAAATTGTTCGAAAAAGTTACCGCGGCCCTGGAACGCAAGCGTATTTCAGTCAGTAAGAGTCTGACACTCCCTATGAAGTCATTTAATTATTTTCCATCCAAAATAAATCAAAATCAAAAGTCTATTATTCAAATTAGGCTGAGTGCCAGCACTTTTTGAACGTCAAAGTTCTACATAAAGACAGTCCCCCAAAACACCCGCCCGTCACCACTTCCTCGTGTTTTAGCTGGGAAGAAGAAGTGGCGCAACAAACTCCTCAGCAATAAAAAATCCTCATTCTCCTTGCAATTGACCCAAAATATATTTTTACCGCAACTCAGACGAAGGTAGCAGGCATCCTGCCAAGCCCCCGACAATGTTTCCGTCGCTAGCTAATGGAGAAATATAGTACCTAATTGGCATTCTAAATCTGTAATGAGATGGAATTAAAGTGGCTCTAGAATTATTTGAAACATAAGTTTGAGAAGAAAGTGCTAGTTGAAAAGTTAGTTGTAATAAGTGCATATGAGAATATAATTGAGGGAAGTTTTCTTGGCAGCGAGTAAGATTCAAACTCTTGTTCATATAAATGTTCCTTTCAGAACGACATTAAGATATTTGGCTGCTACTATTTTTAAAACTGAAAAGTTTATTCCGAACATCATTTTTTTTTGACGATGACCACTCGCAGTTCAGCACAATAAGGCTGATTACTGCTTAACCGGACTATCCTGTGGTGGCCTCAAATGAATTTAAGGCCCCCAGGCAGGGCTTACAAACTAAATTAAAAACTACATGAAATACATTCCGAATATCCCAATATTTATTTTAATAGGTATATATTTATGCTACATGCTTCACTGATGAAAATTCATTTCTTGCCTACGACTTCGTACACACATATCCCGTTTTTTCCCGCTGCCGTAGGAATTTCAGGAAACCCTCTCTTACTGCTCCCCTACACTCCCCACGGAACCTACATGCCGAATTTCAGCTCTCTATAACCAGTAGTTTCGGCTGTGCGTTGTCTGTTAGTCACTCACTCAGTAGCGGAACAGTTGAGAGGAGGGAGAAGTTATATAATTATGTTGATTTATTTGTTGTAACACCTATCATAGACAAATCTTTTAAAACCCAAGGCCTTGTTGCAAATCCGCCTATGACTCACTACTAATCATGAAGTATAAATAAATAAACACGGGACGAATATTTATAAAAGTGCGTTTAACCAATATTTTTTATTATTGATTGCCTATGCGTTCCAAACCAAATAAAGTGAGTAAAAAAACTACATTTCAACCCTTTATATAGATGAATGAATCAGGTAAGAAGTCACTTCATTGGAATGAGAGAAAATTTAAATCTACAACACAAGAACAATAAACCACCTAACGAGAAGTGTCACAACCAACCGCCACATTATTAGCCCCCCAGGCCATTTTTAATATCGCCCGGTGGCCACGATTTGCCCTAATGGACACTCTTAATGGCCGAATGAATATTTAAAAGTGAACGCCATCAAATTTAAATGTTATAAAATTAATTCAACGGATATCCTCCGCATTTATTGGTTTTCACGATAACCCAATCGTTAAGGTAACATTATCGATGATTATGAATAATTTTCAACAGTTTAATTTATTCTGGTCAAGTTATGTAGATTTGGATTTAATTACTTTTCCTCAATATTGTAATAGGTAAATGTCGTGTGGTCATAACCTCTGAAATCAAATTGAATACCTGTAAAATATACCTACTAGAAAAGTCTATGCTCATGAACCATATTGAAATCTATATCTACTTCCATTATTATTGTAGGTACACGTTGTTTTGTAAGTAATTACTACGACAAGCAAAACATAACAAGCCTACGCTGTTATAATTCACTTACATCCTTAGTCTACACAACCTTGATTGTGTTACCGCGCTGACGTTGAAAGAGCTTTCCAACTAAATTTCCCATCGAATACCCATCTTTGCACCGCACTGTACGAGAGAGTAAAGAAAACTACACGATGTCCATTACTCCTTGGCCATCGGCCGGCCACGGTGGCCACGTCGCCCACTCATTAATAGTTAAAAGCAACCGCAGCTCAGCACGAGCGGCCGGGTGGACAGCGAATGAAATGGGTAATAAAAGTAATAAAGTATATTGTTTGCCAGTAGATCGATAGCCAAAGACCCATTTAATTAATGACCAATCTCCCGAGACTCACCGGCACTTACACTAATTAATTAAAGTCTGCTACAAACGGAGTAATAAAGTGAAGTCTCATGTTTGCTTTCATTGTTTTAAAAGAAAGGCTTTCCTTGGCGCAGATATCGGCGTCGTGTCAATGTTATTAGGCGCACGGATGAAATTTCCCTATATATCGTCGCTTGACGCAATCAAGGAGATTCGATTGAAGACAAGATTGAGCTGCCGCTCGGCAGATTAGATGGAGCACCTATCACTTCGCGGCGATCACCTGCCCCGGCCCCGAAAGAAGCGACGTTTAAAAACTGAATCCACTTTGTGATCCGAATGCGATGACTCGATGAGTCGTATCGATTGTGTTTACTCGACTGACTCGATTACCAATCGATTCGCTCACAGCACTCGATTTAATAGCATAATCCTGTTTGGAATATTATTAGGCGTTGTTGACTTTAGTTTGGAACTTTTCGAATCTCATTATTAGGCAAGTTGTGCTGCGATGCTGGAGTTTGTTTTTCTTATAATTGAAATTGATTAATAGGTCAGGAATATAAATAAGCTATATAAGTACTTGCAGAAACATAAATAAGTATTTAGTTAGGTGAAGTTGGCATAGCCCAGTAGGTATTTATGTAAGTTAAGAGGTACTCTCTGTTATTTCTATTACTAAAACGTATTTTGAAGGACTTGTTTTCGGAGTCATATAAAACAGAGAAAACAGTGAATTTATAAAATTGTTTCATTGAGTTCAATAGAAGCCAATATTTAGAAGCACCTTTGATGTTGGCTTATTTAAACAGAGGGTTTCTTTCTATGCCTTTATTGCGTCACTCCAGAATGTTTCCTTTCGACGTATGTATAACATAAGTCATGTATTACGTAAACATATTGCGGCTTATATGTTCTTTGTACCGACAACTCTTTAATATTATATGATTATAATATCGAGGTACTTCAACAGTTTCTTTCTGCGTTTTCTGTTAATGAAATCTGTGAATATTTCCTCTCAATCAAACAAAATAGGCCAATTACGGCTTACGATTAAGTTTAGAATTAATCATATTTAGAATTTGCTAAGTATACAATGCTTTTTATTAAAAACACATATGTTTATATTCAAAAGGATCTCAGCTGAGTTTAAGTACTTTAATAATTTATTTATCATTTAGAGTCTACTACTCTTTTTTTAAGGTTGTTAAATCATCAAATGACTTCTTCCGCTCTGGGTGGAGCGGAAGAGCGTGTTAGACTCTTACTGACTAAAATCCCTTTGCGTTCCAGGGCCGCGGTGACTCACATTTTAAATTCTTACAAACCAACCGCACTTTTAAATGAAACTTAAGAAAGTTAATTAAAACCATGACTAAGCTGAAACTAAAGAACACTTTACAACTAAATTAGCTTTAAATAATTTCAATTTCTAATCCGAAAATAATCTACGTCGGCGATAATAGCCCCATGCACAATATCCATTACGAAGTTCGTGCTGAACGTGAGGAAAAACGTGGAAGAAACGCTTCCGTGTAATTTAAAATGCAGTCTAATCTTTTTAAACGTACTTACCGTACGTTCCCACAGTTCAATGTTTAATAGACTTTTAAACATGGAGAATATGCAGACATCGAGTGTTTAAATAAGTTCTTTGTTAGCCATACAAGCTGTAAGCCTAATGCGATTTTTCACTGGCAATGATCACGATATTCCATCATCATCATCTGCCTAGCCTTTTTCCAACTATATTGTGGTCGGCTTCCAGTCAAACCGGATTCAGCTGAATACCTGTATTTACGTGGAGCGGCTGCCTCCCAGACCTCCACAGCCCATAAACTGGGTAACACGGTAGGTACTTCTTGGCAAGACTGGAGTCACATTTTCTGGCATCTGACAATTTGAACCAACGGTTTTAAGAACAGTCTCTTGGTACGGCACGGAACCTATCCACAGACCAACCTCGGAAAACGTTGCTTAACCTTGAGTCGATCGACTCGTGCGGCTGTTATTATTTAGCCATAATCAATGACGAAATTCTATAAAAGCCTTAATTCTGTTGTGTCTTATTAAATTAATGAATTTATGGTTTGTATCAAGTACAACATCCTATGAGAGTAGTAAGCTTAAAACCATCTTGTTACACTTTGAAAGTAAACCCATTTCTGCGCTGCTAGAGTCGTGAAATGCTATATTTTCTTATACCTAATCTTTTGCTTACTTTCCATTTTCTGTGAATTATGAAAATATCAAGTCTCGTCTAAGACTTCACCTCTATTTTTCTTAAGTTCTTAGGCAACAAAATTGCTGACTTTCATCTAACTTTAATAACAAACTACTACCAAAGATAACTTTTAGAATATTTTCTTTTATTCTCATCATAGAAGTATGGCAGACAATATTTATTCTGCCTCATAATTGGAAGTAATAAATTATTCCATCAGCGTAATGACATAACGTCAAGTTGTTGACGTGGAGACCTCCACCGGATCGTGCTGTACTTATGAGCAAAAGATATAGAAGAGAATAACTATATTTAAAGGTTTTGGCTTTATGTAGGAGAAAAACCTTTATGACTTGTTGAGTTATTGTTGTTTTATACCTAGAAGTCTTGTATTGTTGCCTTACTTAACAAAGTAAGATTTCATTTGATAGACCGATATTTTTACTGATTAATAAAATGGCTGTTTGATATAGAGCCATTTTATGAAGTTTTATGATTATTGAACAATCGATCCTTAGTCAATCACTTAATTAACTCCTTTCAATTTACTTTTCATGGTTTACCTGTGAATATCACATACACTAAACAGTCTTCTACACATAACACTCCCTTTTGTTCTCATCCAGACTGACCCAGTCGCCTTTTAAGTCTTCAATCTATCCGTTTTAATTGGGTTTAAAAACAGCAACTTTGCATACCAAATCCATTACCAGCCTCACTTGCACCATTCCAAGTCAATTCTACACTAAACCATCAATGTACAACAAACAATAGCACACATTCTCAGTGACAGATTTAAACAGGGCCGGTGCACACTTGATCGCAAGCCGCCCATTATTTTTACGGTCGCCGGCCACCACTCATCGCGATCGCTGCAGTGCGCAGTGTGTACATAGCTTTATATGGCTTCCATAGATTAATCTTAGTGCTGCTATTACAGTGGTGGACGGTGGTGGGAGTGAACATATTGTTCTTTTTTATTAGGTGCTGTGTGCTCATTTTGCACACTCGCTTTTTGAATTAAAAAATTAATTAATTGATTTTCCGCTCCGTCTCTCGGATTTTATTTTTTTCAGGCACATGGCTTGTTTGTGGTCTATGGCCAATTCTTAGCAACCCTGTTCCATGATCAGAAAGGTATATATTTGTCACAAAAAATCGAAACAGAGACATACACGCGACAAGTGCTGTTTAATAAAATTGACAAGATTATATCAATGAAAAACTACAGGCAAATCTTCGAAAATTGAAATCGGTAGATGCCCCCCAGATGTCCAATATGTCAAGTACAAACGTTCGCTTAAACAGATAACTAATCTATACTCATAAGCATACCATTCGTGAGAATAGGAAATACAGAAACTTTCTTCCTTATATTTACCGTCCCTGTAGGTAGCAATACTTGCCCGCTAGGGCCAAAGCCTGCCAGGGTTGCGGAATTTGTTCGAAAGAGTCACCGCGGCCCTGGAACGCAAAGGGCTTTAGAAGGAACACGGATGGGTTTTAGTCAGTAAGAGTCTGACACACCCTTCCACTCCACCCAGAGCGGAAGAAGTCCTTGGATGATATCCCATCCCCAAAAAATAAAATGTATAAGTTAAGGTAGGTGGTGGCCGTAAGTGTAAGCCATTGCGTTATTTCAGTTACACCCTGTGTATTCTTGTCTTCAGCATCCTCCAAACTCGAATTACCCATTAACTAACCTGCCCATTGACCACTCCACACCACCTCAAAAAAAAGGAAAAAAAACTGAACGCACTCAGTATATAGCGTCGCCATTGTTATTCAGAACCGTTTCTTCTTTCTTTAATGATCTGAAACTACTCACCGTAAACTTACCTCAGGTTCCTATATTTAAATCCCATTTTTCTTGAAGGAAATTCTACCAGAATCTATACTTTAATAATATAATAAAGCTGAAGAGTTTGTTTGTTTGTTTGAATGCGCAAATTTCTGGAACTACCAGTCGGATATGTTTTGTTTATGATAGCCACATTTATGCGGAATGCGATAGGCTATACGGGAACGGGAAATTCCTATGGAAACGGGATATGCGCGTACGAAGTCGAAGGCAAAGCTAGTTGAATATATGAAGCGGACGCGAACTTCATAGTATTGTATTATCTTATAAAATAGTGTAAACGTGTGATTAGCTCGACTCTAGAGTGAACAGGCATCTTCTGCGTAAGCTCGCTCCATCGTCGACTTTATATCTGTCATCTATGAGCTAGACTAGAGTCAAGAGCAAACTCATCTCAAATAAAAAAAGACTTCCAAAAATCCTACAACGGGAAAAGATCCTATCAGACTAAAAACAGCTTCTATTTTACAAAAAAGACCAATATTTCGCTCCTTAAATAATTTGTTATGGAAAGCACCTCACTTTTCGTTTGTTCATGACTTTAAACGTTCTGAGAAATGAATAGAAATGTAAATATTTAATGACTTTGATCATTAGTGCACATTCATACATACAAACTTAACATAACGCGACGTGTTTGTAATAATGCATGCAATTTTTTATTTGCAAATTGAAATACTTATTAGCTCTTGTAAACAATTATGAAGAAAACTAGCTACCGCCCGCGGCTCCGCCCGCGTTAATGCGGAAAATTATCCCAAGGGAACATACTCCTGGGATGAAAAGTATCCTATGGGTTATTCTAGTCTATAATCTACCTCTGTGCCAAATTTCATCAAGATCCGTTCAACCGTTCTGACGTGAAAGAGTAACAAACATCCATACATCCAAACATACAAACTTTCGCGTTTATAATATTAGTAAGGATAATTAAATACCTTCATTAGCGATGAAGTTAAAAGCTTCAAAGATGACAATTAGTAAGAGAAGTCCGATACGACCTCTAACGTCAGATACTATGTCACCTATCTAATCTAAATATTTCGTTTAAAATAGTTATACCTCGTTTGTTTTTTGATAAATTTTTATTCTTATTTCTTTGTTTATATTATATTTTTAGATTAACTGTATTGATGATAAATATTTTTTTTCATGCGTATTTCCCTATTAATCATCCAGGAAGTAGGAAAAGTTGTTTGTTCCATGAACGACAACATGTATCAAGTGGCTTAAATATATATATAAATGACAGCCGTGACCAACCGCTGAACGTGCTTCCAAAGGCACGGAAGGATCTCGATATGTTAAGGTGGTCACCCCTCCCCGGACCGATCTCGACAAGCGTTGCTTTACCGTGAAGATCGACTTACATCCCACAAAACTACTCATTTCATAAAATGCTACAAAGTTAGCAAAAAACACTAGTAGGTGTCAGAAACTTTTAAGGAGAACAGGAGATTATCTTCAGTAAAATAACTTATCCGCCAACACACAGCTAACATAATATAACTACATACTATCTTAAAACTATTTACATCTACTAAACCTAAGTATGTATGTACATATACAAAAACAAAGTACACTCAGGCGTCAAAGTATTCCTCCGCATCGCTGTCATCCGGAAACGTGCCCAGAAGACTGGCAGCATTGCCACGTTGAATGGCAATACTAATTCTTTGAGCAAAGAACGAGCCAGCCCTCTGGTCACGCAAAGTGTCGATCAGCCGGCGAGATATGTCCTTGAGAAGAAGACAGCACACACAGTTTAACAGGAATTAATTCACATCCCCAACATTCACGAACACTTCCCTAGAGCCTAATAACAAAACCAGAAACACTGTGTAAACGCTACGTATAAAAATTATGAAAAAGATCGACTTACACTTCACAAAACACTTTATTTCATAAAATGCAACCAACTTAACACAAAAAACTAGAACGTAAAAAGGAAGGACTTTACAACAACATAACCAAAAAACGCCATGTAAACGTTCCGTATAAAAATTAAGAAAAATGTCGGACAGTAACAGGCGCATTACTCGAAACGACTGGCAGTATTAGCATATTATTGAGGCAATTAATAAAAGTTGTGGGCGCGGGATTATGCCGAATTCAAGATGGACGTCCTCCTTTATTTGTGGTGGGGAAAGATGCATGGTGGAATTAGTTTAAATGTATTTTTGGATAGTCTAGACTGGAATTATGTACCTAGGTAATCGAATAAGTTCTTAATGTTTAAACAAGGGTGATGTTTTGATCAAATAAATAACTATTAGTTAATACCTAACAACGCATTTCAACGATATTACGCACAATTATTGAGTATTGTTGGAGTTAGTACGAATATAAAAACTCGCCCTTAACTTTGAAGTAAGTGTAGATTTCAAGAATGTATGTAAATAACACATAAGTTTTGTTTATTATTATACCTAAACAAAAGACAGCTGATTCCACAAAGGACCAAAAATAAAACACTATTTACTTTGCAGTGACATTTCAATTTAAATCTAATCATAGTGGTCGGTGTTTTGTATATTATGTGAAATAACACTATAGTTTTCATTGCAATATTTAGATATAAGAACCACTCCCCAGGCACTTGCACAAGCTACAAGCAGTTTTAGAGCATAAAAAGAATTATCTTAAAACTAACAAAACACATTACAAGTATTTTAAAACACTGTCATATTGCAACATACCTTCCCAAAGTCACATAAATATTAAAAAAGTTTCCATGAAGTCACACTTAAACCAACCTTAGTATTAAAATATTCACATTTTATCTTATAAATATCTCAATCAATATTCAAACCTGACACGAAGCAACCACAAATATTGGGCTCGCAACTAATTTCAACTATAAATCTTCCAAAAAATAATGTTATGAGAATTTAAATCCAATGTCTGAACTTTAAAATATATATTTAAAGTTCGTGTCGATAGTAATTTGGGTGATAGCCCTTTTGGAGTTTTTGCATTGTTTTAATTTTGTTATCAACATTTAAGGGAGCTGGTTGTAAACGGTGAGAGGCTAAAAAATAGTGGCATTGCGTGCGTTCAGCGCTTCCCTTGTTTGTGGCCCAAGTGGATAAACAGAGATTTTCGAAAATGAGGAAAGTTTCTTGAAATTTGGAAATGAAACACAAAGTTCGCTGTTGTGTATTTCAGACAAGAAATACCCACATGGTGAAAATTTAAAGGCCAATTGAGACAGAAGCGCATCCCAAGTTTTCTTTCAGAGTTAGAAAACCAAAATAATCCCGTACATTTTCTCAATTTTCCAGTAAGCTTTTTGCGATAACTTGCAAAATGGCAAACTAATAGAAAAATAGCGTTTACAACAATTAATTTTTTTTTTTTTTAAGTTTTGATAACCCGCTTTTCTTTCTATACCTACTTTATCGCCGGCGCACTATTTATCGTGCGCTATTAAGAGCCGGCTGTAGCGCTATCACCCCGTCCTCGTTACACTATCTAAATGAAGCTCCTCAATTAAACTTTCAATCTATTTCCCTGCGTAATGTCTAATTAATTAGTCCAGCAACAAAGAATATTTGATGAGCCTGCACAAGAACTACACCACTAAAGGCTCTAGTTTGACAAAGTGACATTTTAAAGATAACATGTAAGGGATGTCACTGTACTGCCGTGCTATTGATATGTACAGTAAGTGACTTGGAGACACTTTCGAAAAAAAGACGTCCAAAATAAGAAGGTATACCTTGCGCAAAATGTGTCTTACTGTGATTATGCTAAAGCTTATTTGATTTTCTAAGCCACATTTTAAATTTTAAATACACAGAAATGTACCTAGATCTCAATTTTCTCTTTCCAAATATGTTCACTCAATATCGATACAAATGTGACTTACTGTTATTATCATAATCGTGGCAGTGTATTTGATCTTGTTGACTCAGGCGGTTGATTCTGGAAAAAAATTATCACGGCGAGATTGTTACAGAATAGTACTATAGTCCTCCTGACCGGTTTCGACCATGGCGGTCAATCTCAACCGAGACTAGCCGTCGTCTGGCGTAGGACCAACGGCTTAACGTGCTTTCCGAGGCACGGGGATGTAAAGAGTCCCTGAATCACCACCTCTTTTTAATACCAGATTCTGCAGGGTACCATCCTCACCTGGCTTATATCCGGACCACCTAGTCATGCCTCCCAAGCGCACCCGCTTCAATTATTATGCACACACAAAAGTGGACCTGTCTGCCAGTGTATTTGTTCCCTACCACCCGTTTCCCAAAGAGAAGAATGAACAAGCATCTTCTGGGCCAGCACGTTCCATCATAGACCTCATCCATGACTTTCCATCAGGCGAGGTTAAGAGCTGGCTCATCATATTTTTTCCAGCCTATATTTTCTCACTAGGCAAAGCTCAAAGGCCTCTTACCCGCCACTTAAAAAAAAGTATTTGACTAAATAGTTTTCCGGCAACGTTTTTGCAGCCACAACTGTGTGGCTATATATTTTAGCTTGGTTGCCCGAGTTTGCTGTAGCAACTCCGGTAGTTGTATTAGCTAAATACGGTGTAGTTTGTAACGGGAAGTAACCTAGTTCTCTCAGTTTGGTCTTGCAACTAGTGCCTGAAAATTAGCAGCTAATATTTTCGAGTTTTCATTGGGGCTTCGAATCTTTTTTACTCGCTTATTTTCGGTAAATTTTTGGACAGTTAGTGCTGCGACGATTTTTCGATTGGGCCTTAGATTAAGTGGTGTTACAAAATTGTTATTATAAGGTTGAATTTATATTTGTATTCCTTATTATTCCAGTATTCCTCTTTACTATTTGCTACTCACCAGTATTTGATCTCCTCAATTCCAGATTACCTAACCACCAAAAACTAATTAAAACAAGCCTCCACGAACACAACACACTTGTACTCGACATTGCCCAATTCTCAAAGTTTTTCCTCAATCAATAATCAATAACAGCCACTACGTACAATAGGCGTTAATAAGGGTCTGCACTCACTGACCTATTTCGTGGCTAAGTTCGCTCTAAGAAGGGCTGCCATAGAAGATAAGGCGCGGGCAAGCCGGCCGGTTAATTGTCCGGAATAGATACCGGCCCTGTCGCCGGATTGAGCCACGGTTTATATCGATCTTCCTGTAGCTGGGTTGTTTTTTTTGTCTATGTTTAATGCTAATCGGTTGGGAAGAAGAAAATTGAAAATAAATTGCTGGTCAGGAGTTGGTCACAAATTTACTATAAAATTATGTATATACTAAACATCGTGAAACCAAACTAACGCGACACATCGAATTATCCGAAGATATAAAAAGAAAAGCCATTCAGCGGACTAGTCAGGAGGCACACGTAGAGGTGTTCAACGTTTGCACACAAAGCCACATCCGATATCGATAAAACCCCACTCGTATTATCATAAAAACACTCAATATTAAAAAGCAAACGATTCGCTATAACTCTGTCCATCGGTACGCACCATTCACACGAAATTCGTATTCAGTAGGCGCGCGTAAGTCGGCGCTATATCTTTTCACTGCCTCCATAAGGGCTGGTGTACGCCAGTGTGCTTGCAAAGTAGTTATAAACTGCTACTAAAGGCAGCACGGCCCGCTCAACGCGAAGACACTTAAAGTATACGTGTGGCGCGGCCTTTATCTTTTTATGCCTCGTTTAATATTGCGGCTCGACGCGATTAAGGTTATTGGATCGATTTTCGGGGCGTTTCTTGTTTGTTTATTTCGTATTAAGTGCTTTTATGTTTTTTACGATTTCTTATGCGCATTTTTGACGCTTCTGTGCTCTTGGGTTAAAATGTCCGGCCCTTAAGGCGCGGAATCAAATGTAAGATGTTCTGATTTTTTAGAGTTCTTTGCATTATTAAACAATATTATGAAGCTATTTGTATCAAGCCCCTAATTACTTTATGCAATTTTGTTAAATCTCTTATCATTTTAACTATTCCTTTAATTTAAGATACTAAAACTACGCTCACTGTACAATAATGCTTAAAGTCTTGTTAAATATTTAATAACTAAAATTAAACTCCACAAATACCAGAATTTCATTACCCACCTAATATTATAATATCTAGCCTAAGAACGCTTCTATAAGTACTTACTTCTTACTTGTATTTATTACTTGACTTATCAAGTCGAAACGGCTAATATATATTTTAGGGAGATACATGTTGCTATGAACTCCAATATGAGAAGCTTCTAAAAGCTTTCTCGTCAATTGAACTAGTTCATAAAATATGAATGCGAGTCTAATATTTTAAACATTACCACTTACATTCCAATTTTGGCTGATTCACTTGTCTATGAATATCTTCTACTATTATTTATTTGACATTATTTATGTAAATGTCTGTATTAAAACTAATGTCGATCTCTCAATTTTAGGGTTCCGTACCCGAAGGGTAACCAATGGAACCCTATAACTAAGCCTCCGCTGTCCGTCCGTCTGTCTGTCAGCGGGCTGTATCTCAAGAACCGTAATAGGTAGAAAGTTGAAATTTTCACAGAGTGTGTATTTCTATTACCGCTACAACAACAAATAATAAAATTTAATTAAGAATGGGGCTCCCATAAAAGTGACGTGTTTTTTTATTCAGTTTATGGTACGGAACCCTTCGTGTGATAGTCCGGTTCGCACTTGGCCGGTTTTTAATTCTCATATGCCTACCTACTACTATTTGTCTCTGCATCCCCCAAAGGTTCTCATTTTCTACTAGTCAACCTTCGGGCTTAGGCCCGCCTCTGTACATTTTAGTGCATAAAGTGTTAAATAAATAAATACTACCCTTAATTTCCGCTATTAGCGCAGTAACTTTGGGTGATAAGTAAGCTTTAGATGCTGCTATCCCAACTATATTAAATGACTGGAATATAACAAACACACCAGTCACCTACTGAACACCTTAACACCAAGGTAAACAAATAAAAGTAACTTAAGAAATTGCAACGAAGCCTGCAACTTACTAACCTTTTTTTCGTCAAGATTTACATACAAATAAAGTTGGATTACCGCCGGCCGATCAAGACATTAGCACGATAGTGGGGCCACACAGCGGGCGATCGCGTGCACGCTATCGCTACGTTGCACTGACACTTCTATCTACATCGCGGTTCGCGCGGTAAAAACGCGAAGACGCGCGATTTGTATCGCGGTTTAATGAAATTAAAATTGGTTGAAGTGGGCGCGTTTTGTGAAGGTGCGTGTGCGTGAACCGTTGGAATTTAAAAAGTAAAGGGTTTTCCGTACGATTGTTTTGTTTTTTATTCGTAATAGTGATGTCATCAATCATTTTGCAACCAATAAAGGTAGAAGTCTGAGGGCTAATAAGATGATATTAAGTGCCAAAAAAGTGCTGAAGCATTATTAAAACAAAAGAGTGCAACTGTTACCAAATGTTAGAAATGATGAGACAAATAAACATGGCTCTGTAATTTAGGCGATCGAACCGTCTGCTGTATAGCAAGTAATGGCTTAATTTCCAATCATTCAAACTAATGTAATTGGATGCTAACTCAATACATCAAAGTTAATACAATTAATAAGTTTTAGTTGTGAAGTGTAACACAATTTTGTTAGATAACTTTAGAAATAATCAATAAACTATCTTAAGATAATTATAAATATCTCAACACGAACTAAATTTTAAGTATCAGATTTATATTGACTAAATTTTATACAATTTCAGGAATTTAATTTGCATTGTAATTAAATAATTTGAAACGCGCTGACATGACAGGATCTAAATTTGAAAGTGATTAAATTATTATTGGTGTTAATAATTGTAATATGGGCGCGGATTTTGAGGCCATATACTTTATAACTGTTTTCTAAGTATTGATTGATTGAGAATAATTCGAAACAATTATAGTTTTTAATGGTTTTCCATATAAATACACTAGTTTTTACTTAAATAAAAATGTTATTAGGAACCAAACAAATTGCTAATATTTTGCTACATTTTTTCATTATTTTGTTTATATGAGTACCTCCAGAAAAAACAAAACAACCTTCGAAATACGATTGCGTATAGAGTCCGTGATCCCGCGCCCAAATTACGCAAACTGCGCGAAACAAAGGCTTCCTCCAGAGACCAGCTCAAAACCTTAACCGTACAATTTTCGATAAGTTACGGTATTACCCACACGCGTGTAAAGGCTACGTTATGCCGTCTTCATCGGTTTATAGGCGGCCAATCGTGCGTAAATACCCTAATACCGGGTAATACCGTTCACCGTTTTAACACGCAAACTCACCCGGAGAATGTTTAAAACGACTTAGACGATCCATTGTTGAAGAGTTTGCAATGGGCCCGTTGTTCTAATGTAACTTGATTGTAAAACAAAGGACGCCACGCTAAAGTCCCTAATAAACTTGGGCATCGCGACAGTCTTTTGTACTGAAAGAAGTCAATTTCTATTCGCTTTAAAAACGGTTTCGAAAGCTGTTTTGTTGGCAGCCGGCTAGATTTTATTGGGACGTGTGTTAAAGTTTTGTAGAATTATTAACATTCTAGGTGAAACTTTTTACTGCCGACGTTGTGCCAAGGTCTTGGTAACTGGTTTTAAATTGCCCTTTGATATAATTTTGCCTCCGTACATCAGAAAAAAATAATGAGATTGTTCAAATTAGACTTCAGCATTTTTTCCTTGATTCTACATTTTCAACATAAAAACGCCTGAAGCACAACACTACGTCTGAGACGTAGCCCCCGTAGCCCGTAGGCTGCAGGCGCGCACAAATCCCGAGAGAGCAGATTTTAATTAACTATCGCCTTACGTCTTACAGGTGTAACGGGCGAAAGAAATAACCCTCTCCTCGCTCCCTGAAACACGAGACCCATTTTGAGGTACTAAAAGACGGCTAATTGAAAAGCTAATATTCACGGTATAACATTAATTATCCTCTAGAGGGTTGCTGCGTAATCTCCAACGAGAAATCCTTATTATTTTAAGTGATACGCCGGCGCGGCCGTGTTAAATATTACACGAAACTGCGCGATGCCTTTTAATAATAAGTGTAGTTTAGCGAGGCATGTGTTTGGGGAATAAAACACTGGGACCGTTGTTAATGTGTGTTATCGTATCGAACATTTAATGGCTTTATAATCATAAGCATACTTCAAGATTTTACGTCAAAAAAGCTTGAAGATATATGTACCAATCTGTTATCAAAAATGTTTTCCAAGACACCTTAAGAAAGGGAAAAAGTAAAGCACAAAATATCGATCATAATTATGACTAATGCCTTCATTCAATACCGCCGGGAAATCGCCTGATGTTTATTGCAGCGTGCTATTATTATTTCTTCGCTGAGGGAAAAATGGGCAAATCTTAAACGGCTTGTAGTTCATAAGACAGCCGATAAAGCTCATTCAATCGTTTATAAATTCATGCTTCGCTTCACGTGATACGGCGGTTCTATTTCTGTAATATTGTGTGGGGTCGCAGATGTGGCTTTTGAGTGCAGAGTTGATTTTCTTTTGAGGAAATTGGTTCAAGATGAGTTGGACTTGTCACCCTTGCAATATTTTTATACTAAACAATCAATGGACTCTGTCTGAAATAAAAGATTTTAATTTTATTTTAATTTTTTATTTTAATATGTACGTGCGTGTACATTCAGGTTCGCACACAGTTTACAGGCTGTTTATGTTTTCTAGATAGTTTCTATGTTTCAAAATTATCTAATACTTATTAAATTCTAGTCGTCACTTGAGACTTAGAATTAATTTTTTTAAGCAGATAAAGTAATTATTCCTTCTCATTGTAGCCATGCACAGTATTAGCTCTCAAATTAATTTGACACGTAGGTAAACCATTATTACTTAAGACAAACGCCTTGCTGCATACATGAATCTCTGGTTCTGTCTATTCACAAACTGGTACAATATATGGAAAAACATTTAACTGTCACAGAACTGTCGTGCAAAAATCTAATAAGTATATCATTTACTTAAACCTAATTAAGCCATTTATCAATCAACATAAAAACGAATATTAACAAACAAACAAACTATAATACAGCATCAAAAAATTTGTTCCATAACGCTGTCAGCTGGTAATGTGCCCAAGAGACTGGCGGCATTGCCACGTTGAATGGCTATACTTGTAGAATACCACTACTATTTCTCACTCATATTTTTAATAATAATAATAATAATCTTTATTGCAGACCATACAAGGTCCATATTCACATTAAAAAAAAGAAGAAAAATATATTAATTTTATTTTTTATTTTTTTTAGTTTCTCTTGAATCTTGATTCAAAATGCGAATATTTCAAATTAGTCTTAGATTAAACATTCTTTTAACTACTTGCAACGATAATTCACTTATTAAAGTAAATTTACAATTTCTTCGAATACAAATTTCTTGCATAATTCAATAACATTGGTCCTCAGACAGCCTACAGCGAAATCAATATTCAATTTTATTGCATAAAATATTTTTCAGAGCCTAATCGACGGCAAATTTTTCCCTATTACAGTAAGTGTGATGTTTTCATTCGGAATGCCAAAAATTTCAACGATATTTCAAAGGCGGGAACAAATTGCGGCGATAAGAACGTCACAGAAGTTGGGGTGTGTTTCAGTGGAGTTGTTATCAGTTGAGGGCACTCGGGCCAGTCGGGGTGGCGGGGTCAACGGCGCACATAGCGATCCACTAAATCGAATGAAAAATTGTACCGACTTCATTGAACCGATGTTCTGAAGCGACAGCAACCTTCGCTGAATTCACGCTAAGCTTCGAATTGGAAAAACCTGGCAGTAGGGCGAATATGTGCATACGGAGAGGTATTCTCATCGAAACATCAGACCCCTGGGACACACGTAAAAATACACGAACCCCTTTTTAGGCAGCACCGCCTACTTGCAATATCCGCGTAATATTTTAGACGTGGCGGAATTCTCGCTTCCAAAGAAACAAGTGAGAACAAACGTATATAAAGGTTTTGGGTAGCGTGACTTTTGTAATAACGTAAGTTACAAAAATGACTGAGGAAAATAAATGTCTGATAGAAATCTTTTGAATTGAGATACACCAAATCAAGTTGAAAATTTATAGACAAAAAGTTTCAGTAACACTAACTCAAAACTTATCCCATCACACTATTTCAATGTTAAATATCCACAATCTTCACAGAATCTCGACCTCTCAAACTTACACCTACGTTCAACATACTGCTGAAAATTACAGCCAGCACTCCCGTTAATGTGGTTATAATAGATCGAATGTTGTTTACCCAGTTTTCCCCACTATTCCCCACCGTTCCCCACTATAGCCCACTGTTCCCCAACCTTGGAGCGGGCGCTGAACTTCATACGGACAACTTTAAAATGAAAGATTCGAGAAGCGCGCCGTGTAATATTGAATTCTCAACCACGTATACTCCGATGGGTTTTGGATGTAGTTATATGTGATTAATATTACATGACGATGGAGATATTTTGCTTGACATCTGAATGCTTTTGAGCTTAACGATGGCATCAACATTTACGTTTGACATTTTTGTTGTTGTTATATTTAAGTCGTTTTCAAGAACTTCTTATTCTTTACCTATGCCTAAGGTCATAGAAAAATTAAATATTCTTAACTACACTTCTAGCCAACATATAGTTTAAGTTAACAGAACAGCCTGTAACTTATAATCTTTACGTCAATAAAAATCACTGAAGTGCCTCCGAAACTGCCATAGACCCACAATACAGTAGCAAAGCGGCCATAAAGAAAAATATAATCTAGTTTATACGAACGTTAATAGGCTGTAAGTATTGCTTCCATTGCCAAAAACGAGGGCTTAAAAAAAAGTTGATGTATAACGTTCTTAGTTTTCGCGCCCTTTTTCAATGACGCCATCAAGTTAAGGTTGTCACTGACAACTCTGTTCTATTCTTCGCGCTGACGTGTAATCATTAATGGGTATATGGAAATGGGTCACTCCGGGCTAGGCTAACAATAAGTCACTTAGCGAAACGTTCTCAGGCAACCTAACACCTTTCCGACTGTCACTCCCAACTATTCTTGAATAGGCTGACACATTAGCTGATAGATACATTATTAGGAAAAACATTAATGCAACACATCAAAAACAAAATATACTCAATACAGCACAACTAAATTATGACAAGCTAAGCACCTAAACCAAAAAATTGGTTGTCTGTAAAGTCGGTTTACGGACGATAGTTTAACGTGACAACGTCTTAACAAAACATTGATGAAATTATCGTAACGTTACAATGAGTCATCCTTTTTCGTGCGTGCAGCCGGCGTTCATCGATTTATTAGACGTTGTCTTGTCAAAAAAAAAACGATCACAAATATCAAAATAGTCTCATTTCCCACAGTTGCATTCAACAAGTTTTTTGAAGTGAAGACTTCTTTAGTCGCGTTGAACACTTTTTGAGTGAACAAAAATCATGGACCTCGCGTCATCGTCACCGAACGCATCATGGAACTCGCGTCATCGTCACCGAACACTTTAGCTTTCGCTTAGTTTTTACTTACCTACCTATCGGCAGTCCCCAAAGACTGCCCCGCATGTTTTTTAGGTAGACCAATATACAGGTAGAATCTAAACTTCACTTACCTACACACAGAAACAATATTTTTTAGGTTATTCAATAAATGAATCCGTCCTACTTATTATAAAATAAGCAGAGCATAAACATCTGTTCTTCTGTCTGTCCAAATGAATGTATATTCCCATATTCATACTTTCCCACTAAGTTCTTACATTATTTTCAATACACATGGTAACAAACTCATACCTGCGTCGGGGGCATTGATTATGAACTTCGAGCGATAGGTACATAGATAGCAGGTCTAGAAACTTTGCTATCTTCGCATATTTCATGTGCTTTTCCAATTGGTCGGAATTTATTATAGAAAGATATCGCAGTCAGAAGTTTTCGGTATATCGTTTAATATGAACTTGTGTTACGTGGATATATCGGCGAAGGCAGGTACAGTATTTTGTAGTTAGTTCTTGGGTCTAGGTTATTTTATTCAAGGTCTAGGTTTAGACCAATCTTTCAGTAGCCCGATAAATAAATACGTTTAGAAATGAGTCCATATTGTATTTTGTTTTTTTGATACGAACCTTTTTGACTTGTATCTTCTTTGACAAAAGAAAAATACAAAACAAAAAGGTCCCATTAACTCTTATTACTCCACACAATACATAGCCGGTACTTGTTTGTAGACACCACAGAGTAGATAGTCACAGGCACATACTCTTTTAGGTACAGTCAGCGAAAATATTTGATGAGCAAGTACAAAGCAACAAAAGTCGTCAACACCTAAAACATCAATAGTCACTGAACAGCTTTGATCACAAAATGCGGTAAACCGGTCAATGTTGCAAAACTTGGTTAACTTTAATGATTTTTTGTTATTCTACACATGGTGCACGTAGGACTTTAAATATTTTAGAAACCATGTCAATAGAGTCGTGCAATTTTGACCATTGTGTTCATCGCAGTAGATTATTAATTCAATAAGTGAAATATTTTTTGATAAAGCAGAAATTCTGTTTTGAATGTAGAATTTACTATCGTCCAAAATTATTTGCTAAAAGAAAGGAGTACAGAACAATTCTATGTTGAAAAAATAGACTTTTGTTGTTTTAAGGTGTTGACGACTTTTGGAACTTATAGATGCTCATCGAATTTTGTCGCTGTCTGTACCTATTTGGTAACTCAGTATTTCTTATTTTGAAAGTCAGCAGTCAGCGATAACGATTGTGATTAATTGAAATCCATAGTAAATGGCGTGAATCCCATATAAAGTATAAAACACATTTTATACTTTTTGCTCTTACGCATAAACTACCAATTCCTAAGTATTCTCAACAAAACTTATAAAAAGTTAACTTCTGACTTCGCAGTCACACACAAACAAACATCAAAAATCAAGATAGCATCAACTTATCGTAAACATTACTTTTTAAGACGCCATTTACGGATAGAAAGCTTTTTGTCTCAGCATGAGGTGCATTCAGTTGTAGGAAATGGCCCTCTATGTATTCTATGGCGCTAGAACCGATGAGCTGGCCACGCTAATTTATTGCTGTGTTTACACCAACTTTCTGAAGTTTCCCGCAAACGCACACGTGCGTCAAGTTATACTTAGATAAATATTACGAACTTGATAGCTGGCAGTGACTTAACGTATAGTATGAAGAGATATTTTGACAAGCCTTGTTTAAGATTCAATTTTGTAAAAATATTACATGTTTTCCCTATCTTTACTTTCATATCATAATAAAAAATAAGTTGACAACAAACGCACAAGAGACGCAGAAAGATGTTCTTTTGAAGCCCACATGTCGCGACGCACCTGTTTACTTTACATGACGTCTGTCAAACATAAAAGGTCTTCATGGAGCGCACAAAAAACGCTGTCGTCAAAGAACCTTTGACAAATTATCCTGTTAAGTTGACGAGTAAATATTCAGCCAGCGAACGCTCCCTCTCGCATTGAGTCGCCAGCATTGCTACTCCTCGAATCGTCAATTCGAAAAGAAATAAAGACGTATCGAGAAATCAAGTGCCGACTGTACTGCCACATTACACATTACCGTCAGTTTTTAAGTGTCGCCGTATCCGACTTCGAGTGCCAAAGTTTTTAGCGTGTAATGCTTCCGATACATAAAACCATCCAATAATATTTGTGTTCTACGGCGACGCGAAAACATTTTGCTCGCAGGCGCCCCCTATCGGTCGGCTATAAAGGCCTTTCGCGCGATAAAAACTGATCTGTGAGTTTGTCCGCCAACAACAGGAAAACAGATCTTTGGCGAGCCGCCAAGTTACCTGCGCTCGCCTGCTCGGTGCCGCGGCGCCGCCTGCCACGCACCCCCTGCGTGCACTATCTCGCAGTCGAGGCTGCACTCGCGATAAAGGGTTAACAAATTGCATCCAACTTCCAAGCACACGTCGCCGAATGTGGAAGCAGTAAATAGTTCCATGTTTGCCGGCGAAGTTTTGACTTCTTTCTCACTCGCCAACTGACGTTTTCATAATGGCTTTTCCGGAGGTAGAACGAGCGCGTTCATTGTAAGCGCTGGCTGCGGCCGCCCGCGGCGCCGCCTCGCCTCGTCCCTCCGTCCTCCGTCCGCGACCGCCTGCGTCACTTCTCAATTTGCTCCACCAATTGTCGCCATTTAAATTGTGTTCCTCGTACAATCCACGTTATTATTCTTTTATGCGCGCCCGCGTCAATCGCGACGTACAAATTGTTTTTTTCTCTCGCGTATATCGGCGCTTATGCCGCGTGTCTCTATCCTGCAGGGGCGGGGATGTAAACATGGCGCTGGGCTTAAAAGTGCGTCCTAATTTATTTGAGGCGCCTTTCGGAAAACGTTTCAGCTATGGTCTTTTATCCAGTTGAACAAAGGATAATACGAATAAAAGCCAGTCGAGCATAATCGTACTTTCGTCGAGAGCTCCGCGAAAGATAAAATAGTCACCACAATTTTCCCGGTAGAGTTTTTACCTTTCAGTGGCGCGGTTTTTTTGCGGGATTCAAAGCTGATTCAATAAGAAGTTACGAGCGTACTTAGCGAGTATAACACTCGTGTGTACAGTTTTTACGTTTCCACTGGAGACAGGAATGTATAATATTCGTTTTGATGATAACAAAGAGGGCGACTTTGTTGATTGTTTATATTCGATTATCTCGAAACCAGTGGACCAATTTCGACGGCGCTTTTGTGAGCTCGCTTCTTAAAACATCTCAGATGATAATAATGGAGCTATCTGCATAATCAATGTGGAACTGAACGCGATGAGTCTTACCTACCATTCCTGCCAGCTCTTTGTGTAAACACATTGTGTATTCTTTGGTGTCTGACGGTTTCTGTTTGAAACGTTCAAGTTGGAGTCGGCCAAGTTTACGAAGCATTATAATGATTTAGTGCGGAGAGAGAGGCACCTGCCACTCTCAATATATCAGCTTAAGATCAACCCGTAACCGCGTAACTGATTTAGTTGCGTTGCGTTGTTGGCGGGTTGGGTCGCGCGCGGTGGTAACCTCATAAAGGGCTCCATTAGTCGTCATTAGGGGCCGTGACGCTGATACGCGCCGACGCGTCCCCGCGACCCGCCGCCGTGATCGATGTACGTCGAACCTCGATGTATTAACATCGATGCAGATGAATCTAAAAATAAATATGCTAATGTATTGTTGTTACCTTTTGGTAACAGTGATTGATCAGTTTATTGGTAGATAGGTACGGTCTGCAATACATTGAGAACTGGTAACACACAAACACACACAAACCATTTTGGAGTTCAAAGAGAAGATTTTTGACACTTGATTTAATCAATACAATTCTATTGCTACATTTCATGTTTAAGATTTTGGACAAACAATAAAAGCATAACACAGACAACACTTCCGATTAATTTCATTGTCCACTTCTCCAACTAGATTTAAACAACACAATTTGTTCCCCATTTCGATATTTAAAAACCCAAACCTCGGTAGATAACATCAAAAACATTAACCTCGTCGTATCACACAATGGTTATTTGATTACACACCTCCACGATTACCGGGCCAGTCCCCTGTAGCCCGCAGGTACAGGGTATAGGGACCTTATACCTGCGGGGAGAAGGGACCTTATACCTGCGGGGAGAAGATTGATACGAGCGGCGCCGCAGCCTCCGACAGGCTGTTATTGAAAAATTGAGCGATAATCCCGCTGCGACCACCCCTGTTTAAGATTTCCCTTTTTCCGCAACACATTTTTTAATAATTTTCCTTTGCGTAATTTTGGTTAGCTTCGGTTTTTAAGACGTAATTGGATCAATATGAAGTTTTGGGCGCTGGTCGTTTTGGTCTAACTGGATTCAATTTTTGAAGGGAAAACTTCTTTAGGTGCGTTGAGCACTTTTTGGGTAAAAACAAAATCTTGGAACTCGCGTCATCGTCACCGAACGCTTTCCATGAGCTATGGTATACTGTGTATATATGTGTACTTTTTGGGTGAACAATAATCATGGAACTCGCGTCATCGTCACCGAACGCTTTAGCTTTCGCTTAGTTTTCACTTCTATCGGCAGTCCCCAAAGACTGCCCCGCATGTTTTTTTTTGTTTTACGTTTACAAATGCTCCAAAACTGTATATGATTAAGACTCAGTGGTCTGTCTGTGACTAAGACTATAAAATTATAGTAACCTTACGCTAAACTCAAACGCATGTACAACTGCTGACTGCAAACGCGAAGTTCAAAATGTATAAAAGAAAAAAAAAGAAAGTCAGCTGATTTGTATCTTGGACCTGTATATAGAATATGTAACCCCATTTGTTATCTGTAACATTTTCAATCTATAGAAGATTGGTTACATTTATTTGTTCACCATACATCGCTCCCTACATTAACAACCTGAAACCTGTACCCCATATAACCGTCAATGTATTATTGTTGCAGGGTGCGCGTTCGTTAAGTTCAGCTCCCACCAAGAGGCGCAGGCGGCCATCACGAGCCTGCACGGAAGTCAAACTATGCCGGTAAGCACGCGACCACCATACTAGACCCCAAGGCATGAGAGTCTGCGGGGAGACGACGGTTCATTAAGAACTGGGTTCATTAGGACCAGTACATGTACCTATATGTATCGCATTACGTGTGTGTATCTATGTCACCGGAAAATTGCAAACGCCGTAAGATTGTTAAATATCACGGACATATCATGGAAACTACTAAATTTGGATGGAATTGATTGTATGCAAAACGATTTTTTCATCATATATCAAGAAATCATAATCTAATAAAGATTTATTACAATCTAACGGAGTCTGCAATTTTCCGGTGACATATTCTTATCACGTAAAAATATGGTCGGGAAACTGATTTGTCGCCTGAATTACAATTGGGTACAGATGGATATTTTTGGATGCCAGTAAACCAGCCAGCAAGCGACTTGTATGTGCCAAATGAGGATAGGTTTTAATCCAGGATACCTATTTCTTACTTTCTACCCTAACTTCAAAAACATGCCTTGTGTAATCCGGGTACTAAGGATATTGACCTGGCCCTTTACTGTTTATGACCAGCTTAAACCTTTCAACAAAGTTTACCATTTTCTATAAGCCTATTTAGGTTAAACTTGAAACTCAATACTCTTCAACGCCAAGTAAATCAAAACCTACTTATTCCACCGTTCAACTGTTTTGGTCCTAAGCCAGTTCCCCAGCTTCCGTCCTTATCTCCAGCGTCAAACTATTTACAAACATTTTTCAAAAGGAAATAACTTATTCGCGTTCAATAAACTACTCTGAAGCTCCGTCAGGATTCTGCGTCACACTTTTATTTAACTTCCTAAATTTTTCCGCTCCGTCTCCGTCTCCGGGCAAATTGATAGGAACTACATATTTGTTCATTGACAAGGTTAAGGGAGCTTGCCACGATCAAATCAGGAATGAGTCGTCGATGCTTCGAGTTCAAATCTCCGGCGACCTTCGATAAGCGTGTTAGGTAGGTCTGTTGAATGTTTTACAACATTATGGTATTTCTCTTAACACAAAGTGTGTTAAGCCTTATTTACTCAATGCAAGCATACAGTAAAATATAGCTACAGTACGCACGTTTATACATATTTTTGACGGCGCAATTTTGGTTAATTCCACATGCAATTAGAATAGAAAACGTTTATTCGACATTAATACAACACAACGGCAACATGTATAAAGTAAAAGAGAAGAATAATATTACAGAATAATAAAGTCAACTAACGCTGCCTGGCATGGCCATGCCAAAAGTGTTAGCATCTCAGCGTTTGCTGGGCGTCAGGCACCCAGCATTGCTTTTTAGTTGGCAATTAAATCTTACCTTTAAAACTAGCTTTATTACCATCACATTCTCAGACCATGCATTGCAGACGACCCATTCTTCCAGCAAAGTTTTCCTGGTAGCAGTTTATCATGATGGCAATGACCTTCCCGCTCCCGCTCCCTCTCGTACTTAAGACTCATCACACGTCGACAAAGCATTGAGTTATTCGCCGACGTACGTACGCTGATAGAATAGTTAGTGAACTAACAAACAGAGTGAGTCGTGGCTCCACGCAACCTGATACACTACTATAAAGATTGTGCTGATATGAGATTGACGAGGTAGGGTAGTGTAGACACTGGGCCATGCTGGGTCACGCTGGGCAAAGTTTAAAGACTAGATTCTCCAAAAAATAAGAAATGTCTTATTTGACACTTTTTTCTGTAATACTGGTTTAATTTTCCGTGATAGTAAATTAAACGTAATATGTGTCAATATTATGTCATTGCTTAGAGAAAACATCTGAAAGTTAATTATCGTATTTTTGCAAACTATCAAACATACCAATAACATATTTTGACATCGATTGTCGCCGAGATGATATTGCGAATTGAATTTGTTAGTGTTACGTGTAAGTAGGGGATTTGGCGTTTTGGTCCACTAAATTTTATTTTATAAAATCATCATGAAGCATTCTGATGTTGACTGACATTTTACTGGCCTAAAAACACAGGTCCTATTGTTCTTTGAATAGTTCTATCTCAATTTCCCACACCCTATAACAAAAGCCCAGAAGCTACACCTACATATAAAAGCTACTAAAATTTAATAACCTTTTATTTCTACTTTTAACGGCATCACAATAAAACCCCACGAGGGCAGGGCTAGAGTTGTGAAGCGTCTAAATTTAGTCTTTAAGAAAAGGATCTGACCTTTTCATACCTCCACACGATCGTAAAAAGATGTCTCCGAGATGAAATTGATTCAGTCTCGTAAAGGTCTGTGAGTCTGCGGAGGTCAAGTTGAGCATAATAATGATATGGAGTTATGTAAACCTGGGTTGTGAAGAAAATATGTTCGTGTGCTCGTGTTTGTCAGAACTTTGTTGAAAATCACAAACGAATTATTATAAAGTTTGTATTTAAAACAAAAATGCTGAATGTGGGTTTACTGTAATTAATTCTCTTCTTAACCCGAGTACGAAATGATTCCTGACACTTTGATATGAAAGAAAATTTATGAATAATTTAGTTCCGCTAATAACCTTGACACTAATATCTAACGTAAACTTTGCAATAAATTACAAGTACCAATGAAGACATAAAGCGGAAACTGCAACAGAATTAAAAAAAAAAACGAAGTTCCTATTTGTTAAACGTTTTTATTCGCCAATTATCGTATTCCTTTCCACGTCCACAGCTTCTCATTCAATTAAATTCAAATTAAGTAACCCTTTTCCTATCTAGTTAACTTTCCTTCGATCTTTTCGTTACATGAACCATAAAATGAGACATCCGGTTGCCCTTATCGCAATTCACTTGTGGTTGTCGCAGCATGTTTTCTTCCATACTAGCTCACAACATACAATACACAACAACACACAACAACAATACACAACAACACAAAACAACAACACACAACAACAACATATAACAAACTACAACAACACTATTACTACTATTATCTTTTATGGGGCATGCGGTGATAACTTCTAAGAAATTGTTATACTAACCGAAGTAAATAGAAAGCCATTATTTAAAAATTTGTACAGTATTAACAGTTGTTAGTTAGCCAATTATAAATAAAATAAACACACTACAGTAACAACAACATACTAGTATCTGGTGGCTAAATAATAACAGCCGTACGGGTCGATCTTCAAGGTTAAGCAACACTTGCCGAGGTCGGTCTGTGGATGGGTGACCATATTAACATACTGAGACTCCTCCGTGTCTCGGAAAGCAGTTTAAGCCGTTGGTCTCGGACGTCATTTGTAGATCTTTGGCAGTCGTTACGGATTTTCCAAAGCTAGGCAATCTGACACCAGTCTAGCCAAGGAGTACCGTGTTACCCAGTTAATGGGTTATGGAGGTCTGGTAGTCAGCCACTCCACGTAAAATGCTGGTATTCAGCTGAATCTGATTTGACTGGAAGCCGACCCCAATATAGTTGGGAAAAGGCTAGGCTGATGATGATGACATTTCGATTCGCCGATGTCACAGGAAAATTGCAAACGCGTCTAAGTTTGTAAAATATCACGAAAAATTTTAAACTATATTTTCTTTCTAGAAGCCATTGAATTTGAACGGGATTTATTGTTTGCAAAACGATTTTTTTATAAAATATATCGAGAACTTATAATCTAATACAGATTTATTTCAATCTTATGGAGTCTGCAATTTTCCGGTGACACAGACATGTCAACAGTCACCTCCATTCTATACATTCCATGTTTTACACAATTCATCCATAATTTCTTTGTTTCGGCGACCCGTATCCACAATTATATTCAAAACTTTTCTCACGAAATGTAACCAATTAAAACCAGTACAAATTCTGATATTAAAAACGAACCAAACACTAACAAAATGCACACAGAGTTGTAAATAGGTAGCAAAGTTAAGTTTTGGCAAAAAAAGCAGTAAAATCGAGTGTCCGATTCAGCAGTTTAACTTTTTAATGAGTGGCTCTGTCGGCCGCCACGGTCGAGAATAAAACATCGATACTCATTAATTCGCATAATCGATTCGTTTTTGCTAATCTCTTGAATAATCTTTGAGTTAATGTCCTTAATTGATGCTCTCGCAGTTATATTGCTTTTGTTCGTATTCGTTTAAACGCTGTCTGAAAAACAAAGCGAAGGTTATTCTAACTTAGTCCGTCCTTGATAAACTCTAGATATGTGCTTGGACGCTATAACGATATTATTTATACTGCAGTACAACAATATTCTATACAATTCATAACAGTATGTAACGCCCATAAAAACTCCTACCATACGACCCATAATCCTACTACACGTGTTTCAGCAAATTGTAATTAGGAAGCATACAACTTACCCTCGCTTACCCTCTACAAGAATCCACTTATATTAATTGTTACGAAAGGTAACTTGGGGTAAAAGTGTCCCGCAGTCCCACTAAATGAAAGAAGCCGTCCTGTGCCTACTCCACCGGCATAATGTACCAGCCATTATGATATTAAATCTGGTTTCAACTTTATTCGCTGACCACTCAATAGCAATAAATTAAATTGGTCGTTGATTACAAAATAAATCGTCAGTATATAATAACATATCAATTTTCAATCAATTCGTAATCAGTCACAATTTGGTCGCGAATGTATTTTGTTACATTAAAACACAGCACTTTGATTAGTAGCAATCTGATATTCATTAATCATTCCACTCAGCGTCACGCTGTCCTCTTCTCGACATATTATGCAATTATGTTATAATTGGTTTGGTTAGACTTCAAGCTAAATTGATCTATGGCTCAGTTTCAACAACCAAATTGAATCCTTCGCTCGGAAAATATTTACGCCTTCTAAATGAAGAGCCGTCATAAAGGACTGACTACATAATCCTAAATATAGTAAAAATGGTGTTCTGTAATCAAGTGCAAACTAGCATTGGACCGTTGACAAGCCGAACACAGTCAGTTCGAGTGAGGTTTTGTTAGAGTCGGAATAGAAATTCGGCGGGCACTCGGCGAGCCCGATAATTCCTTTTGCCGAGCGACGACACAAAAGCTCGCTCACTCCCGCCCCCCGGATTTGCTCTCAACTCCTCCTAATGACGTTTTTGTCTGGCCCTCTCTACCTCCAGTCTTGTATTCTGTACAAATATTGATTGACTTGTATGACGTTTCGTTTGAAAACGTATTTCGTTGTACAAATTCGAAGCCCTTATTTTTAGTTATTCTATTTAGTTTTCCAATTTTGTCTGCATTGTTTGACCGTGGTGAAGTGTCTGACTGCTTTACTTTTAAATTGTGTTACGAAAGTAATTTGTTCGATAACTTTGTTTTAGTTTACAATGGCTTAACTTGCCAAGCTAATTGAAAATGACGGGGCAGAGGATAAGTAAATTACAAGAAACTACACTGAAGATCTACATGTGTTGATGAAAATGAGTTTTGAAGCGAATTAATTTACTTGTCTTTGCATACATAATGTCATGCTTGACTCTTGGCAATATAACACGCTCAAAGATAAGCTAAAGTAAATTTATTTCTCCTTCATTTGGCTCTCTCGGTACCACTGCCAGCTAATCCGGATAAATAAAATACCCCTTCAGTCAACATAAAAAAAAACATTCAAATCTGTCTGTGGGTCCATGGTGGGTCCAGATAATCTCGTCCAAGGTCGTGTGCATTATACCTTTTATCTTTTTGGTCGCAACCTCATTTGTGATACAGGACTATCCTACTTTGACCTTATTTGTTTCGCATATAGATGGGAGTTGATAATTTTGATGTAAGAACGAAAATAAAAGTATTTTATATTTATGAGTAGAGGTAAAGGGTCATGTTTTTGCGGTAGACTTTCATAATATTACTAAACTAACATACTGCTACCTAACCGTCCAGATACCCAACTTTCAAAGATCAACCCAATATTTTTTCCCCCATTGACATTTTCCTCATAAAATTAAAACATGCAACTGAACTGAAAAACTTCCACGAGCATAAACTCACGTAAAACAAGCAGGGATGTTCAACATAAACAATTCTCCCAAGTTTGGAGGTCAAGCATACACTGTTGTTTTTCATAATTGGCCCAGCGGAGCTCGTGAACCTTATTAAGAGAAAATTTCTAGTGCTTCAGGTACACAATATGGCGCCGGACCACGGAAACGGAAGCTTATTATACGAGCAGGGGCATAATAATAATATATCGTCGTATTCTTTCGCTTTGAGTTTTTGAAGTGCTTCTTATTGTAGACGCTCTGATATTGGACTTGAGATTTACCTGGGTGGAAGGCTTTGCATATAATATTGTATGTATTTTTGCGTCTTGAGAATGTTACATACTTTACCTTTATTGACAAAAGACTAGAACCATAATATCAAATATAATTTGTAAGAAATCTTCATGCGGAAATTCGTAGATTTTATAACAAAACATTATGCCTACATTTCTCGAACAGATAAGCAGATATGTAGGTACTCAAACCACACATATTTTTATATATTTGCATGTAGTTAGATTTAGTAGATGTATGGTTAGTTTTTATTTAAATTATTTTTTTACATATATTGTACTTTCTAATATCTTATCACAATTAGAGCGACATTCTTGCAACCATAGACAATTCAAATGACTACCACCAGGTAATAAGAAGTGGGTAGTAGGTTGTATAAAGCCTCCTTAATGACGACATTCTACTCTATTCATAATAGTTTTACGACATCCGCCATGTCACGTACGGAACCCGCAGTTATTCGGCCACATTACATGGGGCTAAAGACTTAAGGTACATTGCACAAAACATAGAGGTGTCAACATATTAGATGACAAATATGCACTGTACAAACGTTGTAAACTGTGGAATGATGTCAAGTCAAGGAAACCAACTAATTAACACTTTTCACAACATCATCATCTGCCTAGCCTTTTCCCAACTATATTGGGGTCGGCTTCCAGTAAAACCGGATTCAGCTGAATACCAGTATTTTACGTGGAGCGGCTGCTTACCAGACCTCCACACCCCATTAACTGGGTAACACGGTAGTTCTTGGCAAGACTGGAGTCAGATTTACTGGCTTCTGACGATCCATAACGACTGCCAAAGATCTACAAATGACAGCCGGGACCAACGGCTTAACGTGCTTTCCGAGGCACTGCGGAGTCTCGGTATGTTAAGATGGTCACCCATCCACAGACCAACCTTGGCAAGCGTAGCTTAACCTTGGAGATCGACCCGTGGGGCTGTTATTATTTAACACTTTTGACAACAATTTATAGTAAATTGAAACTTCACTATGTTGAAACTATTCAACTGTCACATACAAAAATATCTTGTCGTCTTATGAAATATGCAAATGACATTCAAAGTGAACGGATACAAAAAAACAGAGTATTTCAGAGAGGTCATAGTGACACATGCGACCTCTACCTACTCTCTACTATGACCTCTAAAGATTAACGAATCGGTAACAGTCTTAAATCGTAATTATTTATATTTCACACTTTCATGATTCTATAATATCTTCTGCATTAAACAGTTCTAGGGATTTAATGAGTCTTCAAAATAAAATATCAATTTAAGTTCTTACTGGAGTACTATTTACTTTATATATTTAATTACATTATAACGCCAAATAAGTACAGGAAACAAAACTTTAACGCAAATAACAGAGTACTGAAATGTACGAAGAGTACTTCCACTTTATCCCATAATCTTCAGAAAATTAAAAATCTTATTAGTTACCAAAATTGTATGTTGTAGCGGCTTAATTAAACTGTAAAACATAAGTACTTTTATATTTTAAGTAAACCTAGTGAGCCCGAAGTAAAGGTTCACCTTCTTCAATTTGTTACAAAAAATGTTACAATAATTTCTTCGCAACTTGGGTTTTAAGACATCCAAATTCGAGCGATCTTAAAACTTTTCGGCAATTTGTCTTTCAACGTAACAAAATTAATCTTCTAAAACTAAAATAGCGTAAAACATTTAGCCGAGCTCGGTAGATAAGTGGCCACACTATATTTTTCTCGGGGAGAAATATCAAAAGGGACATTTAGTCGGTCGCTCGAAACTTGGCGGCTGCGATAACCGGCGCGAGAGGGCGCTGCGAACTATTTACCCAGCTTATGGGCGAAGCGGGCGCAAAATTAAGAGATTTTCCCGCGCCAGTACAAACACTGTGAAACGACCCTTATTAAAAGCGTCCCGTGTATTTTAAAATGAAGACGCGACGATGACGCGATATTTGTTTAGGCATCGATGTTACTATATTAAAAGAGAGTGCGCGCAATATTAATGTGCGAGTCAACAGATTCTCAATTAGGTTTTTACGTACGCTTTGTTTGAACTGAGCTTGTTTAGATTCGATTAATATGTGTGCATTTTGTATGCTCGTTATAGCCATGTATTACAACATAAAACTGTTGCTTGGAAAAGCGAATATTAATTAACTTTCTGTGTTATTTCTGTGAACAATGCAAAAACTAACTAAAATGTTGTGCAGCTTGAGAATAAGTAAAACATGAAAGGTTTTCATTTCGAAGTGTTGTTGGCCGATTAAAAAAAAAGATTTGTCGAAATTTTTAAACATTTATTTATTAAGTGATGATGTTTAAGGATTAGATATAGACGTCTTCAGGGTCCATCTATCACCTTACTAGAATTCATCAAACTCGGTTCAGTGATTTAGGCGTGAAAGCGTAACAAATAAACAAAAAACTTACTTTCGCCTTTATAATATTATTTAAGATTAACCAAAGACGCATTTCATTTCATAGCATTAAAACCTTGGTTACCTCACGAACAACAAGGGCCTCAAAGGGGTTTTATTGACAGACCAATTCAACTTTAATGATACAATATACCTACCCAACACGTACGAAACCTACATTTACAGCTCTCCAAAATAACCTAACACTATCTCCACTACAATAGTGTAAATGTAGACAACCTAACCGCGTTGTGTGACGAAATAATTCCGCAGTAACGCGTCATTCAATTAAGTGATGAGTCTGTTGTCACAGTGTGTTTGTCAGACTTAATCTATGTCACAATTGTCGCACCTCTGTCGACCTGAGTGAAAGTGTCAACATCTACGAAATTATTGTTTTATGGACATTTCTGGAATTTAATGACTAAGCCGTAAGGCAAAGTCTTGAGTGGAGTTGGAAGTGTTGTATAGTTATTTTAGAGTTGCTTAAAGTCTGCATTGTTTGTTTAATTATAATGATTAATGCTTAAACGAGAGCTACGCAGTGGCACAAATCCAAAGTAAATACTCGATCGATTACTTTAACTTATCAAGTTTTATGATACAAATCAAATAATCAAAACACTCACATTCTTTCATATTTTGATTTTATTTACGTTGTTAAAAAAGCGAATTAACAACGTTTACATTTCATAATTTGAAAAACAAGTACGTGTACATAAACATATCTAGGTAACTGTATCTACACAAACATTAAAAAAAACAAAGCAACGAATATCTAACACGGTCAAAAGGGTAGAAAAAGCCAGACAATACCGACACTTGATTCCTTTCACAGAAATAACATAAAAAACAATCCTAATTACACACAGATACCCGAGCACCTCGTTTACGTACAAATATGATATTCTAACCGAATGCCCACAAAAATTAATTAAAGCCACGCTTTTTTATAGAAATACTATATTTTTGGCGAAACCACAAAAATGGCCGACACAGATCGCGTTTCGAGTCGTGATTAAAACGTGAATCGGGGATCCAAAAGTAACTTTATTTCTCGTCCTACCCTCCTTTAACATATCTAAACATGTTACAATGTTAACGAGATTCTTTTATATTGTTAATTGTGGCTTTCCACTAAAGCACCTAATATTTATATGGCTTTGTGATTACAATGGCGGAGATTATACCCTCTCCGTTTAAAAGCGGGCTATTAATATAGAATATTGCTGGGAATTACTAGCCTCTGTCATATTGTTGGCCGTTTTATTTACAGATGTTGATACTAAATCAGTGCCTAGATTCTAAAGGCTTCTGAAACACAATGGTCCAACTTGAATTCATAAATTAATTTAATATTATTAAAATTTAATGTTTCTTTGTTTTGAAATTTCTGCGTTTCTGTCTGAAAAAGTACTACGACTTCTTCAAATGCCATTCTTTGAAGAAAACGTGACACATAAAAAAAACCTAATATTCTAATATTTACGTTCACTTTACTAAATTACCGAAAACAAAGCTTAAAAATGAAGTCATAACTCATCACAAAATGTATTAGAGACAAGTGCTACGCTTGCTACACTGTCTACGCGAGCTGCTACGAGATCGAAACGAAATGCTACGAAAGTGCTACGAAAGTGCTACGAAGTGCTACGAACTTCACTTTCGTAGCACAGTAATTAGACTTTGGGTATCTGTCTCGCGGTTGAGTAATATTACTCTGTGTCAGGAGTTACAATTCTGGTTGTATGTATTCAATTATTTAAATTAGAAATTTAAAAGGTACTGAATTATGCATGAATTGGGATTTTTATTGAAGCCCTCAACTCTAATTGTTTATGAAATTAAATATTAATAAGTGATTAAACTGTGCCATGTAATTAAATTAAAAATTATTACTACAAAATAAGCGGCTTTGCTATTCAATAGAGTTAAGCACGTAACCCGTTGACAGCGTTATTAAGCTTAGGCGTCAAAATAATCTTCTTTTCGAAGAGTATTAAAATTGATGCCTACGCTTTATACTGCATAATATCGTGATTCGTTTAGTCGTATGTAGAATGATTATTTTCGTTCTTAAATAATACTAGAGTATTAATTATACTTCAGGTATACGATCAAATAAAATTAGCTAAAATATATTTAATTCATTACATTTGAATATGGTGACCCAACTCTTTCTAAGGTCAGTTTCAATAACCTTAAAAAGAGTTAAGTCGCCATTCCAAAATAAATTAAAAATTCTGTGCAGAGAACTCTTATTTTGTCTTCTATAAAATCAAAATTTAGATTTATATTCAAAACTAAATATAAACATATTGGTCTTAAATATTGGTCTTTTGCAAGCACAAAAACCCAAAATGGCCGCTCTGGAACATTATTTACAAAATTTCAAATGTTTTCGTAAAGGCATTCACGTACACGTCGTAGCAAAAATAACGATTGCTTCGCAGAAAGCAGTTAGAAAAATGATCAGTGACATTTGTACCGCGTGACAAACGACGACACACCTGTGCACTACACTGCGGGACATATTAAGGGGACCGTCGAGAAACAAAGAAACAAAAATTAAAAACGTGTTTTGTTTTGAGATTATAATGTCAACGCCAGGTGTAATTCGACCTAGAAAATTGGTTTTCATTTGAGAGTTGTCTGTAAATTAGAACTGTTATGGGTAATGGAAAATAGCAGCTTGGATTTATGCTCGGTTGATGACAATAGGCTTCCCCTGATACATGGGACTTAAACATAACTATGGAAGTTTGGGAGTGCCGACTAGAGGTTTAACGAGTACTATAGACCTTTCGAGAAACACAGACGTGAACTTTTATTATTATGGTTTTCAAGTATCATAACTCTTGCAATGCCATTTTCTTTATAATTTGGTTTGGACAACATTAAATACTTAAATACATATATTGGTATTGCGTTGTGTCACACAACTCACTATCTCTTCTTTGTTTTTCGTGTTTCCATTTTTCGTCAGAAATTCTTTTCTTTTTAACAATTTCCACGCAAATCCGATGAGGGCATCCCAAACCTGGCTGTACGTGTAACAGTACAGCCAGATAGGACCGGTGCAGATTATTGCGTTCGGTATAACGCCTACACTTTATTGTCATAGGCACCTCCCGTGTGCCGCCGTATTTATCTGCTCTACGGATTCGTTGCTACGTTTTATTTTATTGGACTATTTTTGGTCGCATTTGTATTTTTGCGTTTTTTTTTAAAGTAAATATGTGTAGTGGACGCAAGATTTCAGTCATCATATTGATGGTAGTAGTAGTTGTCCATTTTTTGGCACGACGCATTACGAATAGCCTATTAAACGCTTTCATAAGTTCACAATTTGGTTCTACGATTACTTGCTTATATTTATTTAAAAACGAAAAAGTGTTTGAAAAAATATCAACAATGTTTTGATACTGAAATATCATCTAAAACACATTATACAAAATGTCCAAACCACATCTATAGCTAACCTAGAATTCAGTGTGAAAATATGGTGAAGCGTGGGTAGCGAGTCCATGATGCTCTGAATATCATCTGTATACGCGCCAAGCCCTCGCCGGGACCCTTATTGAAAACATTTACATATGTATGTTCGTATCACCAGACGAACGTGCTTCGCCCTCCATATTGTAAACGAGAACGCTCCAACATTATCAAAGTTAGCGATGAAATCGATGATTTACTACGCAGCTTAAGGTAATGATAGAATATTTTCGATCGACTTTCTCGAATATTCGAGAACGCTTTATCGAGACTATGGAATCATCGTAATGGGTCCCCGATGGCTGAGCGGCTGTCGCGCACAGATTGAGTGTCGTGTAAGCTGTTCGCTCGGATCCGGTTTTTGTGTTTCAACTTGTTACGAGTATGAGTCGCGATAATAACATGAAATTGACGCTCTCGACTCGCAAGCGTTTGAATTTGATGGCAATTTGGTTTTTATTTTATCTCCGCTTTCGTCAGCATTCTCTGTGAGGTACCTTATTGGTGGAATTTTCACTTTGGATATTTACATGAGAAATATAAGCGAAGACACTTTACTTCACAAATTGAAAATGTTTGCATATTCTCTTCAGAACTAATATACCCTCAGTGTTAAAAGCCACTAGCCTCATTACAATACTAGAAGATCACGATTAAGTAACCTCACCCACGCTCATGAGAACCACAGCTGATTCTCTGTTTTTCTTTCTACCCGCAGATCGATATGGAAATACAGTATAACTTTATTACCATAGAGTAACAAAGGCTAATTATCCGGGGCTCACGCATACCATTACGAGCGACCTCTCTGCCTACCCCAGAACACGCCGTGCTGTTAATTAAGCGAATACATAAATGCATAGTTTATTGAGCGAGAAGTTCGCGCTATGAGCTTATTTGAATGTGTAGATTTTGAGATGAGAGTTTTTGGTGAAGTGAAGATTGCGATCGTTCATTCATTGGGGTTACACGTGGCGTGGAAAGTCATGTGATTATACGAACTCCTTGTGATTTATGAGTCTTCTTGTATGGTCTCTTTGGCTTCATATGAACAACAGTTGTAGTCAGATTGTTTGACAGATAGCCTGGCGATTAGAGTTCATTTTATAAGCAGACATAATGCTATTGTTTCAGAGCGTGTTACAAACAATCCGTATAAATGTTATTAAGTACAATTTCTGAGTCGTAACTCGCACATAAACTAGTCATGCAGAACCAGACAGATCGGTTATGACGTCCACGATTCGTCACGATACACTTCTCATACACCCCAAAACCAATCATCAAACGAATACACGGCCCGATACCCCCAACCTAAATCACACACTCGGCCAAAGAAACAAATTTCGCCAGTCATTTCAGGTTAGCAGCCTATCCGGGCGCAGACACCGGACCGGCACGGCTGTCCGGCGTGACGAAGCCTTGATTAGAGTTCCGGCTCTCCGGTACGGCACGACGGCACGCTTCCACAAGCCGGAATATCATCAAGTGAACAAAATAAAGGGAATAGACAACTTTGTTTCAGTATGGTAATACTGGGGCGAAAAATGTAGCGCCGTGCAAAATGGAACATGTTCTCAGAAACGGGACATAATTTGGATAAAGTTACAAGATTGGATCGACAGCTTTCGACATGCTTAACATAGCCTTTGAATAAACACCATGATGTTCCAAAATTGACTTAACGATGAGTGATGAGTCATTCAGAGATTAGATACGGTTTTCAGAAAAATAATGAAATAAAATCAATTGTAAACAGCTTTGAATGATACAACAAAGAACTGAAATATCTTATCATTGAACCAACCTTTGTCAAAATCGCCACAAAAAATCCACTGACACAAAAGCACGTCGAACACAAAAATGTAGGACAAGAGCTCTTTCAATAAAATCGCCGAACTACTCAACGCCACTTTCATAAAGGTCCCCGAAACTTGCTAACAGCACTTTCGAGAAACGTTTGCCTAAAAATCCGAAAAATACAAAAAGCCTTTTGGTTGAAAAAATCGTAAAAAAAATACTAATGGTATTCTGGCAAAGCGGGTCTTGTAATAAATTCAGTGGAAGTGCATGGGTGGTGGCTGCGAAGCTCAGAGGGTTGAAGGGCATTTCTCAAGCGAAGCCTTATGCAGATGCCTGTTTGTCCAGTCATTACGCCGGGATGTTTGCCGAGCGCCGCCAGCGCCGGCCGCGGTGCAAGTTACTTGTAAATACCGCGCGGAAATTAAACGAGTCTGTTTGTTTAATCTAGATTTTTTAATGGAAATCATTTGATTGTTTAACCTAAATGTTTCTAGCTTTGAACGGACCATTTTGTTTCTTTTGAATAAGCAACGAAACGCGTCGCTCGTTAGTATTCAGTGTTCCTTAAGATTATGATAACCATTATAATAATACAGTATAAACGTTGGTTATTGAATTTGAGCATTTCCAATAAAGGGTCAAAATGGCCACTGTCATAATTACGACGTCTGGCAGACAATTTGGTACAAACGCTATCGCTTCGACGTAATTTCTAGTGACAGGTATTGAGTAGTCATAATCACAAATGTTACTATGCCTTACTCTGTCACCAGGCTGTATCTCATGAACCGTGATAGTTAGATTAGAAATTTTCACAGATGATGTATTTCTGTTGATGATGTATGAAATAAAATTAAAAATAAAAGGGGGCCTCCGATGTCCCCATACAAGAAACATGTTTTATCCGGCTCATGGTACGGAACCCTTCGTGTGCAAGTCCAACTTGCACGTGGCTAGTTTTTTTAATATGTAAGCCTTTAGCTACATTTAAGGGGAACATAAATGGCAACTCAACCGAAAGAAGCCATAAGGGGCGGCACTCCCATAACTCGGACCACGCGACAAGAAATCATTATGTATGCATCAGGAATCCTCATTTTTGCATTTGTAATAGGGATCATTGTGCAATTATTCAGTCGTTAGTGCGCCAATCTATGGCATAGACGCGCACGCTTTTAAAATGCGAATTATTTCTAATAACTAATGTGTTATAGGTATTCATTTTGGTCATTCGAATATACTCTCAGGCGTGGCTGAAGTTTTGTAACTTAACCACCAACCTGGTGTAAAATTCATAGCAGCTTGGCACTTTCTATAATCGACCAAGAAGCTTTCAAATACGCTGTCAATACTGGATTTGCCTTCTAGGATCTGCTCAAGAGGGGCAGCAAAGGTTTGTCGGCATTTAAAAACTCTAACCCCTCATGGTCAGCACGTCGTGTTTATATACAAGATTCACCGAAGAAATGTTTTATCTTGTTTTATGCTTGCCGGGCTCATGAAAGCTAAAGTTTCTTTATAAAGTGACATCTGTGCAAGGTAACGAGCTTGTCTATAGTAAAAAGTATTCATTTTAGACTAGTCCAGGACGAAGGCAATTCTAAAATAACCACATGACCAAGAGAGGGTCAATACTTAGCTGCCAAAATTGGAGCTGTCGTTTTTGTGGCTAAGAATAGAACGTCTCCCACTGTACGTGGGCGTTAGAAGAGGCCATTAAGCGATTATAGCCATTAAACGTGAAGCATCTGTGCCTACATTCCTTTCTTTCTTCTGCGGTCAGACGGTAGACGAGACGGGAGTGCTCCGTAAGGAATTCTTGAATTTTATGATCGTTTTAGTAAAGGTGTGCTTTTAGTGACTCGGTCACCTTTTTTCACATGGGTGTTGTAAACGGCTAAGAGATTATATTTTAGTTATCCATACTTATGCTCAATTTGTAAAAGTGACTGTCTATCTCTTTATTACCTCTTCACGGCTGAACGAATTTGAATGAAACTTAGCACACGGGTAGACCATGAACTGACTTTCATCCCTAGAGTATGTTTCTTTGAGTTCTTTTTTAATTTTCAAGCGGGTGAAGCCGGTTGTAGAATCTAGTAGCATAGAGGTATAGTGTTGAAACTGTATCCGCTTAGGCTGATCTGCAATATTTTAATCTTAGCATATTCCCACCAACCCACAAAAATGCGTCACCAAATACACTACACTGCCTCTGATGAACTAGACATCGTTATCCGTCAACGCAGATTTATTTCTCGGCCCAATAAAACACAGTGTATTTGCGAATCATCAAGCAGTTTTATATCCTTACCGTTTGTTTGTTTCCACTCCGGGACCTATCTGATTTAATCAAGGTACTAGGTAAGATATCGCGCTGGCAACGCGCCAAGTAACACGTTAAGAAGACTACAAAAATATACGGTAACTCACTCCCGTGCGTGCGTGTGTGTGTGTCTTGCGTTATGTATCTCCTAATTCCTTAGTTGTTCCGCCGACCGTATCTTACATATGACTGTGATCCGATCTCTATCTCCTTCTTTATAATAGATTAGGAAGTTAAGAATCTGTTTAATCTCTCTCAAGACTTTTATTTAAATAACTTTGCTTTTCTAATATAAATCTGTATGCTCAGATGAGATAAAACATCATAATGATACAATGAAAACTCCGACATTCATTCTAAATTCATTTTCAAATGTATGCAGAACATTATTCAGTTCTTTTGCTTTTTATAAACTTTCGAGAGATTTAAAAATATTTACTTTTCATTTAGGTATAACAAGCGGGCCCGATTGTGAAGATTCTTTTTGAATATCTTCTAAAAAACAACCCGACCGCGGCTGCTAGATGGTGTTGATCTGCGTTCAAAAGATTCCAGTTTTTACAAAATCCTAGTACAGATGAATATCTGAAAACCCGTTTAACTAAATTGATAAATAAATCAAGGTAAACCGCGACACTTAGTTAGAAATACAGCTTCAGCAGTGTAGAGAATTCCTAGAAAATACAGAAACAAGCCCCCGCCGCCGACGCGAAGCGCATGAACGTTAGCGCATTCAACCAGTTTTGTATGCAAGTTTCATGCAAAGGCGCGCACTTGAATAACTTAGGTCTGTTTGCATAAAAACTCGAATCTCCGAAATGCCCGTTTAGTCTACATTCGGCGGGGGCCTGTCATTTGCATAGAATAACAAGAGAAAGCTTGCGCCGCTCCGAATAAAGAGCACTTTACCGCGAAATCTCAGCCGAGATATTTGGACCCAATCATCGAGAGGTAACTCTAGTGCCGATAATCTACCTAACTTTGCAATGATATCACCTTTATAAGCACTGCTTTTTTAACTTTTGGAGAATTTAAATAACGAAATTAGCCAGCTTTGTATTTTCACGTTTGCTTTTAGAAATTGTGTTGTTTGTTGCGGGGTTTTTTCTTTGTTGTTCACTATTAGTACCACCTACTTGTACAGTACAGTATTTTACACAGTTTACTTGACAACAATGTGAAAGAACAGTTTTTCATCTCGCAGTCAAATGAGGAAAATGTTTCACTTCAAAACACAAACTTAGTAAAACTACGAACACAACAACAAAACTCGCTGTAAAATACTTTGACAAACTATAAAAACAACGAGATTAATTTTATTTATTAGCAAGTTCGTGTAACGTAAATGAAAACATCATCTCGACTGCTCGTAGCGTTGTGAAATCACGGCTCCACGTCGCTCACAAGTTCGCGAGACCGCACCAAAAGTATGATTAAAAAACTTGTAGCGAACTCACTGACCGTAATAAGAATACGAGGGAGCAGGTACATACGGGCTGGAGGGGGGGGGTATCAGCAACTCGCCCGATTGATTGATTGATACATTATTATTACCGTAAAAACAAGTGGAATGTATTCGGGCGTCTGCTTGTCGGCATATTTTTCCATATGTAGGTACTAGCATGATACATGAGCTATTGGAAGCAAGTATTTCACCCAAAGATTGTATACCAGTGGGGAAGGTTATAGGACACATTCGTATTTATGTTTATATGCTCACGCATGGGTCCAACTCTTAATATAATCTCCGCGACATAACTCCGCTCCGTCACAGACGGTTTAAATGTTTGAAACAAAAATGGAACGTTAATACGTACAATTAAAGGGCTTCTATAAATCACTTGTGAATGAAAGAAACCAGGATTTATGATGTCCAGTCATTTTCTGCGTCCGCTCTTAATGCGACGCGCTTCCTGCGGTCGCTGGCGCGCCGGTGACGTTACGTGCCTGCCCTTTGTTACAACAGAGACGTGTTTAACGCGTCCCTACATTTGAAAAGGAGAAAACAATACGTATTACGGGCTCTACCGACACGGATGAAAAAAAAACTGGAACGCTTTGAGCGGAAAAAAGCGTTGTTTTATAAATAAACAGCGCGTTGCTATCAGTAGTCGACACTCGAGCGACTTGACGCGAGATTTAATAAAAACGGAGCGCTCCTCTGTTGCCCAGTGTACAAGTACCCTTATCACGTAGTATGGGAGCGTTCAAGGGTGAATTATGTTAGGTTGTACGCGAAAAGATGAAAATTAATGAGCCAAAAGTGAGTTTTGCGATGCGACGCCCTCGGGCGAAACTTAAGCGGTTAATGCTGTTTGATTCTTTTGAGTTTTTTCTAGTAAAGTGCAGCGAGCTGCTCCGCTGAATTAATGGCCGCCGGGTCGTTTGTCGCCCTCCAGATAATTTCAGTGTTAAATGAGTGGTATTTAAACTGAGACATTGTTTCCAATTGGAAGTGGCGTGTGTTCAATTTAGTGTTAAAATGAATGTGTCGGCGGAATGATGTGCTCAATAAAAGTCCGCGGTGATCAGCGTGATCTGTGTGATCAGCGGCCGACAGTCGTCGCTGCCGGCGAGCAATGATTCAATTTATCATTGATGAGATGTAAATGTTTTCTGCTTGAAATGAGCAAAAATGTATTTGGATTCTTTCTCTTAATAAAATACTTTACATTATCTAGGTGCTTATAACAGTACCTATATCATTTAAAAAATAATTTTAGTTGTACATGTTTTAATTGGTGTCTGAGATAAGTAATGTTGTTTTGGCGTAATATACTCGTACAGTTGCACTTAAAAACAAAGTAACTAATATGTACTTCGTTTAACACGACATACAAAAGAAACGCACAAATCGTAAACAACACCAGACTGACTTTGTAGCACAAACTAATTCCGAACCAAAGTCATTACATCCCGATTTACAATGAAACAAACCCGAAAGTCTTTCGTTCAGCACAAATTGATAACTTAATGTGCACTCAGCGAGCTCAGGCCTAATAAATATAAAATTCCAAAACCATTAAGACAAAGTTTTGATATTAAGAGCGTACCTTAATTTTGTTGATGGCAAACTTGACTTGGGCCTAAACGCCTTATGAAAAAGTTTTTTAAAATCTCGTCTAGCAAGTTGTGGAGGCTAATGAAGAGGGAACTCGATTTTCTCGGGCGGGTTCCGTTGCGCAGGTAAAATGTTCTTAGAAAAGTGTGGGCGCTCCGTATTGATTGGACGAATGAATCCTATTTGCGGGCACAGACAAAAGATAAGGCTGCTAAAATGTAGCCAGGGAGACTGGTGATAGGTTTGAATGTTTAGTGATATAATTATGGTGTTTCGTGCACAAGACAAATATTTATAAAAGCAAGTGAACACGGGTGGTCTTATCGTACAGGGAAATTTCTTACAGACAACCGTTGGATGGACTGAACGAAAGGATTACATAGTGTGCGATGACAGATAGATTTAGGATAATTATAATTGTTCGATTTTTTACACGTAGACATTTACAACTTTTAGGGCTGTCTGTCTATCTATTTTTCTTTAAGAAAGTTAACTAGACAATCTGACGGGTTTCGTAGGTCGTAAAAGTGTTGATTTTTATTTGGTTAATAAATTTATTTATTTATTTAAACTTAATGTATAATAGTGGTACATGGGCGGATTTAATGCATCAAGGCATTCTCTACCAGTCATCCTTTGGGTTAAAAAGACTACACTATGGTAGGTTTACAACAAATGAAAATAAAATTTGTAAATATGTTCTCAGACAAAATGGGATGCAAAAGATGAACGTTTAAACGCATACTCAACTACAAATTACTTAGTTAATGTAAAGTCAGCTCTTCACTATTTCAAACAATTCAAAATGTATAACTACATCCTTGAATTTTGACAGCTTAATATTCCCCTTAACTTATAATTCCCCTGACCCACTAACATACCTACCAACCAAACACGAGTCAAATAAGGGTCAGTGTGCAAGCAGAACAAGCCGAGGGACATCATTGTCTATACCCTAGGGAGGGGGAGAGTCGGGAGATGGGTCATCGATACTTCGATAGCAGGAGTGTAGTCGGGACATTGCGACCAGTCCCGGGTTCATTCATCATACGACTCCAAGATTATATCTTTGTCCTGATTGCTGGCTTGCTGGAAATAATGTGTTACTCATGTCTCCCTTTTTATCTTGCTTTCTTAACGTTTTTGGTGTTTAGTTATAGGTTCTTTCGTGAAAGCGTTTGGGGTATCGATGTCATTGAAACGTCTTGATTAATTTAGAATTTTGAGTGGATTGAATTGGACAAAAATATCCAGAGGTAAAAAGCGTAGGCGTATGATCAGTACTATAGGGATTTAGGAAAATGTGGCCAGGATATTTTGTCCCGTTTATTTATAAATAAAAAACTGTCAAGTTCACGCACAAGTAGATGGCCATTCGTCTTATATTTAACAACATGTCCGGCACATCTGCGCTCCCTAATTTTTTTATCCCTATGGGAGATTTCAGGATGTAAGAGGAAGATGGATTGTTATGGCACCGAGTTGAAGGAAATATGCAGGAGATAGGATTGGTCACTACTTACCTATACCTTTTTCAACAAACATGAAACAATATTTAAACAAAATAGTAATACAATTTTAAAGCTATTTTGTCGCCACGATATTTCCATTCCGATTCCCGATTCAACATCGATAAACACGATCACATCACTATTCCGCCGTGACTTTCACGGTTCGCGACGTTTCGCCCACTCTAATATTACCGTTCTTTTCTGTGCCAGTACGCATCAACGATATTATTGGTAATGTAATTTGTGTGTACGTCGGAGAGACGTGTGAGACACATGACGTGTGGTGACCGTGTTCGGATGATGCGTGTGCCTGAATTGATGAATGATAGATTTTTGTTTTGTTTTTCATCTGCTTAGAATATAGGGAAGGAAATCCGTGTGAGGCTTATCATGTTAGATTGGTATATCAAAATGAGATCTTCCTTATATCTTAAGAAGAGATACATTATAAATATCCTGTAGGATTTTTGCCAAATTGAAAGTTTAATCTAGATTCTATCTGACTGTACCTATGGTTCTATCTAAACACATTCAATACCAAAATATCTTCTTTTGGCTGATCCTTCACCATTTAACTTATTGTTTTGGCAATATTAAAAAGAATCGTTTCCATTTCATTAAAAAAAATCCTTACTAAAACCAAAATGTTGCCACTTATTATCTAACAAAATTCCATTTAAACATGCAAAATATTGTACCTACCAATGACAATCGTTACCGCGCTGATAGAATGTCATTTAGTCTATCGCCCCTTGTCTATGCTATAAGAAACATACCCTTCAGGAACCTCTAGCCATTTTTATCGATAACTAGGGACGTGGCACACAGTAGTGACCACATAAACGGAATCGCGGGGTGTGACTCGATATTATATTTGATATGCGAATGATTTATGTGAAGGGAGCCGGGACTGATTGTGTTGTTTACTTCAATCACGTGATGTATAACCGAGATAAATAACGAGACGTTGTTTTTACCAAGCCTTTGATATGCTCTGTGGGTTTGTTGTGTGTTTTTGTTAAAAATGAAGCAATAATAAGAGTTTGGGTTTGTAATTAAGTCTTCAGTAAAGAGGCAACTAATGGAATAATACTAAAACATCAACAAAATGAGTAGGACATAAATATGTTCTTATTATTTTCTCTACCTTAAATGATTCTTGCGACATAAATCTCTGATTAAATTGGATACGATTGGTTGATTGGATTGTGCGATGTAAAACGTTTTGATAAAATACCTTTATTTGTGTAATTTTCTACACAAAAATAAATCTTCACGACCATAAATACCTTTCAAATTCTTAACCAATTCTAAACCCGACCGATATCATAAAAATAAGTTGATCCAAGTAAAATTATGCCCGCGCCTCCGCCAGGGTTAAGAGGTATTTTTTTAAATTAATTAATAAAAGTTGAAACCTAAATTTACGTTGCTTGTTAAAACTGCTATCATTTATCATCGTGAGGTGTTTTAGTATGGATTACTTAGCTGCAAGAAGTTTGCGGCAGCGGTCACCTGCTACACCTGGATTTGGTATTTATTGCTTTAAGATTTGGAGGTCAGGAGAATAATGTTGGAAAGCATCCGACTTGGTATGGCTGTACAGTTTGTTGAACAAACTGTTTTGTCCAACAAAATGACTGACTGACTATTACAAATAGGGGCAAGCATGTTCACTTATGTCATCTAAACATTCAACGTTTCGACTTTTCATTACGTTTCGATGTCTGTAGGCACTCGTACACGGTACATTATTATACATTAAAATCTATTTCGCACTCTACCTCTTAAAATCTTTTTACAGTCCCACAAAAACTTATCACTAAGACACAATCCTTTTAACTTTAATTTAAACTCCACTAAACTCAAATTAGCGAAAAATATTCACGCTCTAATGAACACTATAAATTACTGCAACTTTACCGTAATAGAGCGGGGATTACCGGGTATTACCGCCAACCTATTGTCGTGTCCCAACACTGCGTCCTGTCGCGGATTAATTCGGCTTATTACATGGTCTCGTGGAAAAAAAAAGATAAAATAAGGCCTGCTCTAATCCCGGGGAGCGCGGGGTGCGCGGGACTGCAATATCGACAGGCTACACAAATTAAACGAGCCTGTAGTCTGTAGCTAGCCTTATATTTCTAGCCTTTTTCCTCTTTGTGTTCCTTCGCTTCTTATTAAAATATTGTAATGAGTGACAGTCTTTGATTAATGGGTTTAAATTTAGATTGAGTCCTAATGACCGAGAGTAATCAATTTTGTTTGTTAGTTACTTTTTCGTGACAGGTGAATGGGCTTAACTTTTGTTTAGGTAAGTTTTTATTCGGAAGTTTAGGAATCCTTTATTTTTATACTTCCTAGAAATATCCTACCTGTAATGGAGCCTCTGTCGCCCAGCTAAAACAGTAGGTAGCGGAAAAGTGCGTTTTGGGAATTTTTAGTCGTTTTCGATGTTCTAAACTGCTGATTCTTAGTAAAGTTCGAATATAACTTGTAATTTTGAATATTGCTAAAATAATACACTTTATTTTTTACACACTTATCTTACAGCATAAAGGTATCTTTAAGCTTTTCTTAAATAAAATAAAAATATCTACGAACATACCAAATCCAACGATTTTCAAATAACATAGTCGCGGAAAGCCGTCACAGACGCACACACACACACATTACTGACATACCTACTCACATAATAAGGATGTGCTCGTATTAACGAACCCTCATAGCCGCGCCCCCGGGACTCCGGGACTCGCCAATGTAATCAGTCCCGGGCCCAAATCTCGATGAGTACAAAATTTCAAACTTTCTACATTACGATTTATTTTACTTGTATGTCCCGTTTGGGTAATCGTGTTAACATTAGTCTGTCCTAATTTGTTTTATGCTTAGGTTCCTGTATTTTATGAGAGGTTGAAGAGTGGGTGTGAATTGTGTCTACATAACGTTTTATAATTATTTTTAACTTTTACACACGAGCTTGAATTTACCAGGGATTGCGCATTGATATTTTCGAATGGTTTCTGAGATTATTTGGATACTTGTTAGGTATATAGTTGTAACGTAGTGTATTATATCTGCCGTTGCCAAAAACATATTGCTTGAACGTTTTCCAAAATAAAATAAAACATCCGCAAGAGCAATAAAGATCCCCATCCCGCTCAATTAATAAAAAGCAAAATAATACCTAAACGGACTCAATTCGGAACGTAGGTAAATAATAAATACAAGGTATTCATTCGCGTTCAACGGTTCGGTCTTAACAACAAGATTTTCTCGTCGACGACATTTGATCTAATATTCAATAATGAAAATACGGCATTGAGAGGGCCGAAGCCAATTGTTGAGCCAAACAAGCCCACTCCACCTACCTTTCGGAGCCAAGAACTGAACGGAAGAAACAGAAAACTGCTTTTACAATAATTGGCCGATGAATAATACAAGAGGCAGTTATTGCATGGCCCAAACTCGAAAATAAGCGGCCAATCGAAATAACCTCTACGTATTGTGTTTGGAGTTTGTTATAAGCAAGCTTATGACGTCATTAATATGAAATGACTTCGAGGTGAATTAATTTTTAAGGTATTCTCATGTAAGGGAAAGAATGGAATAATGACGTTAATGTCTGAAGAGGTTTTTATGGAAAGGCTTTTTAGATAAAATAAGATGGTAAAAATGTCGTTACCTAAGCATGTTAAACATCTTTGAAGTTTGTATATATGTACATAATTTTTGAGCGAACTTTACACAAGTGCGCATTACGCGTTTACTGCGTAAACAAGTCGTAACTCCAGGCACATTGCCTAATAACTCTGCTCAAACAACGATGAAAGTGTTCGTAAACTAGGCTACACCACAATATTAAATAATTAACAATAATTCGCGAACTATCGCGATAACAAGCAGCGTTATTAAACAGCACGCGACTAACGTTACTCCCGCATAAAACACGAGACATCCCAACATCTGTTACAAGTTCATTGAAGGTAAATCCACGGACGTACGAGCGTCGTACGAGCGTCGTACGACCGTCGTACTTAAGTAATTCCGACTCCTTTATTGCCCGAGTAAACTTTAAAAGATTCCAATTAAGTTGGAGGCGAATAGAGCAGGGCTTTTAGCCCATTCCACCCTCTTAGTGAACAAAGCGAGGCGCGGTGCCTTCGACACCGGTCGCGGCTGTATGAAGGAATTACACCCGACCATCTGTGGGCAGGCTCCAATAAAACAAGGGTAAAGCCACGTTTATACTGAGCTCGTTTTATAGTCGCAAGAAAGGTTTTAGTGGCGCCCGTTTGTGGGAAGGATTACTCGTTAATTTTGAGTGGTCGAGATCATTTTTGTTGGGACCACAAACTAGTTATGTTTGTGGTTAGTTTTGTATTATAAGTAAGGCTGTTAACACTTTTGTGCTTCCCAATTACATTTCATATTCAGCACCCTTCACATCGTCGGAGTTACATCCACGCATGTTTAGATTATTTCCGTATTACAACAACATTACAGGTCGTCGACTCCGGAATTATAATTAATAATATTCACGTCGGATCTACTACATATATACAGAACCCGACTTGGATTGAACAAAACGTTTATCTAGCTAAGACAACTCAAAGTATATTAATAATTCATTAATCACAGTTTTGCAACAATTCGGTTCGAAACTGGTTCATCTCAAGTTCATATAAAAACGCCTTAAGGTCCGCCCGACCTTTTAGCATTCGCACCCTTTGTCGGGCTTTAAACCGGTTTGGACTAGTTTAATCTCGGCATTGCTCCAATCACACCTAGCTATTTGTGTTTCAATTAAGGCAGACCAAATTCGGTGGTTTTGCGATGATTAATACAAGTAGTAACTATACGTAGTACTCAGGGTACATCTGCTTCGAAACCAGTTATAAATGATCCGAAATTAAGCCATTATAGTGAGCGATCCTTAGTTTTAAATTGATTTAACCCTATTTCCTTGGAATTGGGGTTTGTTCGCGATTGTATAACTCGTTTTGAGTTTGAATAACTTTTAATTAATTAAATTGGCGGAGAAAGATTAAAAATTGGGTTCGACGGAAAGGTATCTTGAAGTTGTTGAAGGACTTTTACCTTTTCTTTTTTCTTGAGTTTTTGAATTCAAAATGCGTGTTTCGTACGCAAATGGTTTAAGCTCATTTGGTACAAGAACAGAAAATATAACACACAAAAGCACAATTACACAAGTCATAATATTAGAAAAAAAAATGCAGGATTTATGGCAATCTTTGATTTATGTGCCAAACTACCAACCGACATTAAAAATATTAGACTTGAAAAAAAAAAAAACAATGTGCGGTGTCCAACTCAGCATGTGCCAGGCAAAATATACCTGACGCTGGTATTCTGCTGGAACCCAGTAGCGATACAAACGTCGAGGAGATGCAGAACAGTTAAAATGTCAACTAGCAAATAGTGGTTTTGTGTATAACTGTTTGGTGAGTATGTTAAAAACACTTGAGCAAAACAGAACTGTCAGAATCTTTCCTAGCTTCAATTTCAAAACAAATGCGTGTGCTTACTCAGTTAACTTGATAGTCCATATATCTGAATGGTGGGCGAGCGGAGACATAATGCGCAGATGTGTGCACAGCGCTATCTGAGAGGCCATCTATCTGCCGTATCATACGAGACCGCTGGTCGACACACACGGGTGGCACTGTGCCGTAATAACACACTGTTTTGTTAATCTGTGCTGGAACAGTGCTGCCTTGGGTAGTGTTCAGAGATAAATATTTTTGAGAGAACATTTTTGTTGCACATTAGAGTACAGAGCTCTCGAGATTTTTTGTATTCTTTAAACGTAGATAGGTCATTAAGCAAGACTATGTGAATTTTTCCGACTCGAATTCATAAGTACCAACTTATTGCTCTCTTCATCACTTGTTTTACTTTTCTAAAAATTGAATTTTGAGTTTGATCAGATCTACTACAAAGCCTTCTACTAAGCGCGTCTTCTACTAAGTGTGTATTTGGAAACCTAAAAGCCGGTCCAGAATGTTGTTAGCTCCAGCTGATCCTTACAAAGATCTCCCATAGATTTGACCTCCCATGTCATAACTGCTATGTCTGCTGATCATAGGCCTCATCCAGCATCCACATACATAGTTATCAGTCCAGCTAATCGCGCATTAGGGCAAGCACACAGAGCACAGTGGCGCAGCGGGAAAGCGGCGCGCACCGTGCCGCGCTAGCTTCCGCCCCGCCGGCCCGCCCGCTTCCGCCGCAGGCCCGCACTCGCTCGTAAACACTTCATTTACGCTAATTACTCTGATATTATACACTGGAGCCGCTCAGGAAGCGGGAAGTGAACTTGTTCGCAATAAGAGTGTTATGGCGTAACACATCTGTAAAATGTTTTTTATTAGTGTGCTTTGATGTTCTTGCATGTCGAGATCAAGAAGTGGACACTGAAATTATGTCTCATTGTATGGAAGATTAGGTTTAATACTGTTATGATTGAAATTATATATTTTATTTAGCCGTCTAGCTTTAAACGGGGGACTTTTAAGTCATGAGTGAATAGTTCTAGGCAAGCGTGCTCCATCGCCGATCACATCTTCTCTTGGTGGGAAACTACCAGCAGAAATCAGTTAGATTTTCACACAAATTCAAATACCCAGCAGGCATATCTTACTCTCTCACTCTCTCTCTCATACTTCCTACCAAATCCCAAATTGTACAAACAAAGCCATAGCTTAAAAACCAAACCTAGCATAGACAATAACGATTACTACAATCATTACCTAGTCTGCGTCACTAAACAGCGCGTATTATTACATATTTCCGGCGGAGTCCCTCCCTGGCTGCCTGGCTGGCTGGGCCCCTCCATGCCGCTCGTACTAAGTGTCGGAAGGCAGGAAGTCCTCCGTCTCTGGCGGCGGTTATTTACTGTTAATCTCGATCTGTCCACGACTCATGACTCTACAGACATACACGTATGTATGTCTGTTTGTTTAGGTGCTCTCTGCGGTGTTATCGGTTTGCCGAGCTCATATCATAAGGATGGGAGTGACAAGTAAATAATTTGGATGTGGACTGGGTTACTGTTCTGCTGGGGTTATGATAAATAATATATCTTGAGACAACTCACACACGGTCATCCGATCCCAAACTAGGCAGAGCCTGTGCTATGGCAACCAGACAACTGATAAACATACTTATATATTTCTAAATACATACATATTATAGACAAATTACACCCAGACACAGAACAAATGATCATGCTCATCACACAAAGATTTGTCCTGGGTGGGAATCGAACCCACGACCTCAGGTTTAGCAGTCAGGGTCACTAACCACTCGACCAACAGGCCAGTCAATATGGACAAAATTATATCAGATTTAACAGGCGAATTCGCATTGTCATTTTCAACTTTTGGTTGCAGCAACTATCTCAAAGTTGACATTGTGATGTCTATGTAGCTACCTAGACATCACAATACTACAACCTGCAAACAACTACCGGCGACCAGTATTTAGCTAAATACTGGTCGCGAGTAGTTATATACTTACTAGCATACTTGCTGGTCGGACAAAATAGTAGTCAATCGTAAGAAAAAAATTGAGAACATGACATTCTGATTGACCTTTAGCCATGCACAGAGCAAAATACGATTTAAATTTATTTATCTTCCTCGTCGTGTCAATGATTCCGTTATTTGTGATGGAAAAAATCATTCTTCTATTTTTTCGATCAATCTACTATTAACAGTGTTCAAATGTAAAAAAAATGCTACATTGGGACCACCGAACCAGAATAATCAATAAGGACTATTGATTATTCTGGGATGGTGGTCCCCTTTTGAGTTAAAACCTTAAAAACTTATTTGGCATACCTTACAAAACCTATAGTTGTCACAGTGGGTTAGTTTCCAAATATTTACAGCTCGACTTAAGTCCTAAATCGTAGTAGGTGTGTTGTTTACACACTGCCAGCGTGACATGTTTATTGTCTCAATATTTATTTACTACCTACTGGCCGCAGTTCGTCGTTCTTACATTTTATTGCCGTAGTACCTACTTACCTATTGATTTTATAGCTTTTTCAGTTAAAGAGTTCGTTTTATGGCTGAAGAGATTTCTTAGATTCATTAAGGGTCGTTAAAATGTACTGAATGAAGTACGCAAGGTGTATCTTTGTAACTGGAATGGTTTCATGGAAGTACGAGTAGAGCGTTTTAATTGTGATGTCGGACTATGCATTACCTTTGACAACGCGGTCGTAGCGGCGTGTGCTACAAAATGGCTACGCCGTAGCGCACTTTGCTACGAGCTACGAAGGTGCGTGAGCGCATCAAATCAGTATTAGAGTAAGACTAGTGTGGGGACGACTATAACTCAAGTGTTGTATTTACAATACTATATAATGGTACCATCAATTTAATCGAAATCTCGGTATTTATTCATTAGGGCATTTGCATCGCGCTAATGTGACATTAGGTTTAATCCATAAACATGTTAATAAGCTACACAAAACTTAAACTAACACTCAACTAATTTTACACGAAACAACACATTTTCTAACAACTATAAAATATACTGTATACCATAAACATATAAATTATACAAGCGAGAGTGAACTTACACAAGAGCAATTAAGAGTTTAATAATGTCCCGTTAATTGCACAGAAGATGTAACGAATGTGCCCCATGTCCCCCCTTCCGAAGGTTGGCGGAGCTGCACGAAGTTGCACGAAGCGAGGCGACACGATTGGCTAATAAAATACGCAGTAAAGTTTAGCTAAGCAAGATTGTAAACGGTGAAGAGATGTTGGTATGGATTTCTGGCGGTGACTGTACTTGTTGTGTTGCTAATTTAATGTAGAGAATTTGTGTGGAGTCGTTAACAAATAGAACGTTGTTTCTGTTAAGGTTTCATGCTTTTATTTGGTTTTGTCTAATTTCTGTTATTATTAGGCTAATTGACCCATTCGACAAGGTTGTGACAAAGAGTTACTTAGGATGTATGACAGTAGTTTCGCATGAGTAGGTCAGGGTACATATTTGAACGGCGAATATTAAAATACCTTCGGGTAAAATGTCAAAGTTCAAAACAACATAAATATCGAAAATTGTTTGTTCTACTAAGCTTAAAATGTCTAACATTGAAATGCCGATTATTAGTTTTTTTTTTTTAAACCACCTAGAAATAAGAGCCCCGCCAATCGGGGCTCCGTCAACGGGGCCCGAATGAAAAGTTTATTATTTAATTATAGGATAATACTCTGTACTTCGATATTTAGTTCTTTCAATGTCACTTTTGTAGATAATAAGATTTAAGATACGAGTATATTGGACGTAGGTTATCTAACCAATCGACAATTTAAACTTTCGTTATTTTAATTTTAGTTAGTCAAAAAAAAAAGTCAAAACATTTATTTCAATTAGGCCATTAAACGGCACTTTTGAACGTCATCGTTTACAGTTCAGTAAAATAACAATTTTACATTAATAAAGTGACTCTACTGTCCATTCGGAAAGGTAGATTCTTATGGAGAAGAACGGACAAGAAACTCCATAGTTACTCTTTTCAAATAATGATTTTACAAAATTTAGTATACAAAAATTAATTTAATATTATGTGAGGACGATGCACCCAGAGTATGCTACTTAAAGAACAAAGTATCACCAGCAGAGGTAAACTTATTAATTTCCTAAAGAAATTTAGGTAAATTGTACTCACATATTTACAAACATTGGAACCATTAATTAAACAACAGTGTGTGAGTCAACAGAAAAATAAAAACACAAAAAAAGAAACAGTATATCTATAAAGTTAATACATTAATCAACCAGTTTGACCTTCACCCTTGATTGTCCTATGGAGCAGGACCAGCATGTTTCCAAGCATTCTTATCCTGAATGTAATCTTCTAATTTGTAATATGCTTGTTCACAAAGTGTACTTTTAACATGAGTTTTAAATTTTCTTTCATTTAGTTCTAATATGTCAGAAGGTATTTTGTTGTAACATTTAACACAATACCCCATGAAAGAAGTGTGGACTTTAGCTAATCTAAAAAATGGTTGATCTAATTTGTCTTTATTTCTAGTATTAAAATTATGTCTATCACTAATTTTACTAAAAAGATGTCGGTTTTTCCGCACATACATAATATTTTCATAAATGAATTGGCAAGGGACTGTCATAATATTAATCTTTTTAAAAAGTTCCCTAAGAGAATCACGGCGACGCAGATTATAAACGGCTCTGACAGCTCTCTTTTGTAAAATAAATATGGATTCAATGTCAGCAGCCCGACCCCACAGCAAAATACCGTACGACATAATGCTGTGAAAGTAACTAAAGTAGACCAAACGTGCGTTTTTATGGTTGTTCGATATTTAAGTTTTCAATGTTTTGAACATTAACATTTACCCGTAGGCATATTAATTTTCGAAATGTAAATATGTACCCGTAGGTCACTACCGACTCTCATATCACTCAAGACAAAAATCCAGTATGACTTTGCCTAGTAAAATTATTTGAAATTTCTTCACGACTTTGGACAAACACCTACTGAGTGGGCTTTTTATTAGGTATTGAGTCAGTAAATACCTACTTGCCTATGACCCTATGGTTTGTCTACATCAAAACACTTTTTGACAGTTGACTTTGTAGCATTTCAATAGGTAATTAAATAACAAGATCAAAGTACTTATACAATTGAAAGATTTCTCAATAATCAATCACAAAAAACCGAGCAAACCATTTGACCTACATCCTAAGGAGCACAAATCTCCAATCAACTCGACGTTTAAATCTATTAATAGAAATCAATTACCAGTTTTAAGCTCACTTCTTCGGTAAGTCTTCTGTGAAGCCACGTTTAAAGGAACGGTAACATGACTGGGATCCCCACCTTTTGAATCGCGTCAAATATTTCTGCCAACTGGCTTTGAGTTGGCAAAGACATTCGAGGTGCTTGCTTGATAATATTGATAGTTCATAATTATCTACTTAGGTGCTTCGTTGGTCTAATGGTTGCAAGAGCTACCACTGAGCTGGGTCTCAGTTCGATTTCCGCGTCGGTTTTTCCATCTGTGCTTTTTCGGTACCAGTTCGGAGTCTGGATCCT
>NDFZ01005402.1:573187-584249 GCA_002192655.3 Mamestra configurata | reverse complement strand
GGGGGGGGGGGGGGTATTTGTGGTTCAACCCCCCCAAATTCGAGATATCTTTGGTAGTATACAATCCAACGGAGTTATTGAGGAATTTACGAAAGGAATCCAAGGAGGCTTATGTTGTCCGTTAAGCAAAATAAAAAATATTGAGTGCTTTTTTAGTATTTACTTTGGTAAACGAGAGATGAAGGTAGGCCTCAGCGGATGTCAAGCCGCTCCCCCCTAAACGACAATCCTGGATCCGCCATTATCTGGGTTTGTGCCTGCTTGATGGTAATAGGCTCGCTTTTAAACATTACTGACGTAATATCCGCCTATGTATCTTTTGTATTGCATAAACTTCAAATAAATAAAATGTATTTCTCTTCATTTCAAACTTCGGGGAATACAGACGTGAAGTGGTGTTGCTTAAACATTAATATAATACTGAATTTATTACTTAGTCTAATTTAGATAATCTGACATTAATAGATTACTGAATTTGTTACTTAGTCTAGTTTAGATAATCTTACGAGAGATTCTAAAAGGGAACAATTTTAGAGAATCATTTTATAGGAACGTATCGGCAATGAACTACTGTTACGAGAAATTCTCTATTTGGGGACAAAAATCTGCTCAGCAACATCTGGGCAGTAGTGGTGAGGGTTGAGAGGTGTTGCAGTCTCTGTGGTGGACAGACACCTTAAATATTTTCGTACATCAAGTTTTATGTGATTGTAGTACCTCGTTGACAGCTAGTTTTTTTTTATTTTGTTGATGCAATATGCAACTTCTGGTAAGTAAGTAAGTATATTTAGGTATTTCTCGTAAACATCTCACTAAAATGAGAACAATATTTACTTACTAAGTTAAACTAATCATTGTATGTCGACATTGAGACTTCTACTTGAGAAACATGACGCAGCTGAGAAGAAATATGTAGAAAATATTATTCTGGAGTGGATGGGACGAGGCTTACGAAGAAAATGAAGAAAGATCTCGTAATTGTGTTGCAGTGCGCATACGCACCTATCAATTAAATCGGCTAACGGATTTTTTTATCGGTCCACGGTATATTTAATGCCAATTGTAACCTTTGCTGGCATTGCAGAAAGTACTTTCGGTTGTTCGAACTGCGGGATGCGATACCTACCAACATATTTGTGTCAAGTATCTGGGCGAGCAATGTCCTCTTTAAACAATCTGCTGCGTTCACCAATCCGCTATTCGAGGTTGGTGGTTATGGTCTCTACTACTTCGCGGGCTGCTTAATGAAGATAATATATATATATATGAGTGACTTTTCTCCCGTCCATAAAAGATTATAGTAATCAACTATCATCGGTTATAATCAAGTGTAGGACGGTGTAGCGTACACTGCTCTCACATAGCCAGTATAATGTTGCCACATTTGTACGCGTCACCTCCGCCGCCCACGAGACACGCGACGCCGCGCCATTTGTCGTGAAACACAAGCACAGATTTATACACACATCCTGTACACGCTAATAAATATTAAGATTAAATCAGATTACAGTTACAACCAATATTGTAGCCATTAATCCGGTAATTTAGATTTTAAAAGCACTTCACTACAAAACTTTTTCAAATATTTATTCATAACGTAAACATTAATCAACCGTTAGCTAAAGCCGGAGAGCCTTAATACTACCATTAATCTTTTACGTTAATAATAATTTAATGACTTAACCAACTCCATTAAATTACAAACTTGCTTACTCGTAAACATCGTGCGCTGTTTAGTTCACTAATTGCTAAAGTATCTTATCTCACTTTTATATAACAACAATCATTTTAATACATTGATGCTTGCAAACACTTACTTTATTTTTGGGAATAAAATAACAAAATAGATTGAAAGCTTTTAAGCGGGCGCCGCAACGTTTACATAAAGCGGAAATCGAAAATATCAAACAATGGAATCGACGGAACAAAACGAACCGTCACGGAATAATTCAATAGTGAAATGTTATGCGCGGCCACGCGCGCGCTCAGCTGTGAAATACTTTCAGCAAACACGCGCGAACAATTAGCCCGCACTTAGTGCGGCTGGCGCGGGGCGGCCGGAGATAGTGGTCGCCAGGAAGGAAGCCAGTTTTCCGCAAGAGAGCCTCCAGCCCGAGCAACTTCGCGGAACGTCTCGGCCGATGCATTTTTGGATGTGAGCCCAAATAACTTGTTGCAACTATGGGGAGGAGACCTGTTGCGCGCCGTGCCGGGCCTACCCGCGCCCATTTTTGCCTGTACTCCGACTGCAAATACATAATGAATGCGAACGCTGAACGTTTCACTGGCGGTATTGTGCCGACCGTTTTGTTGTACCCTAGTTTGTGGGATTGCCGTTGTTATAGTCCGGGGAGCACTTTACGCGTCTGCTATTGCAGTTTTAATATTCACGAGGGCTATGTTGCTGCATTTTTAAAGAGGTCAACGCCGTATCTCGCCCTGCGGCGGTGGGATTAATTTTCCTTTCTATTAGGGGTAAAATCAAAGTCGCAACGTGCGCAACTTGAGCCATTTTCAGTCATATTTTATGCACTCAGCGTCTGAAAAACTAGGATTAAAATTGTCTTATTATTCGTGGCAAAAGTGACCATAAAAATTGCCCTCATCTTTCATACCAAAACGATATTAACATAGCCATCAAATTGATTACTAGTGTTCCAATTTTTGTGATACAGCTACCCGTCATAGATTTATAAACCACGTCCCCAAACTCACCACCCCCTACATTTTTCCAGGGCGCATCATCCAGCCTCGTGGTGAAGTTCGCGGACACGGAGAAGGAGCGGCAACTGCGGCGCATGCAGCAGATGGCCGGCAACATGAGCCTGCTCAACCCTTTCGTGTTTAACCAGTTCGGGGCCTACAGCACCTACGCGCAAGTCATCACCGAACAGGTGAGCTCATCATCATTTCAGCCGAAAGACGTCCGCTGGACATAGGCCTCCCCAAAGTGTTGCCACGTCAACCGGTCCCGTGCGTATCGCATCCAGCGGCGGATGCCCGCGACCTTCGCCAGGTCATTGGTCTATCTTGTGGGAGGCCGTGCTAACGCTTCGTCTCCCGGTACACATGAGCCGATAAACATTGCTTGACTGCTGATATCCATAAAAACGTAGTTACAAAATCATTTGAGTTTCGAGCATATTTCCAACTTATTATACAGTTTTTTGGATTAGGTTAGTATTTATCTAAATTCCTGTATATCGTCGACCTCTTATCGTTTGTGTGTCTGTGGCACAACTGTCAAGGACAAACTGCATATAATATAGGCGGGAACAGAAATTACTTAAAGCTCGTGTCAAGCGGTGTTTATCAATCTCGCTTGGGTCCCACCTTAAACCGAATAAGTGACCTTCTCAACAGTGGGTTAAGTAAGACAAACAGTGCTGACAATAGGCCTCTCTTTACTTGTGTCAATCCGCACGTTCCTATGCCAGCCTCATCCAGCTTCTACCCGCGATAGCAACTATGTCTTGTACCCATCTTTTGCAGTTAGGCTAATGTACATCAAACTTCATGTAAAATAGATTTCTTAACGAAAGATTTTATTTTTACGTGAGACTGATCTTAGGTAAGTCTTTACACGTGGATCTATTTTAATCTTTTGAACGCCAGAGCATAAACGCATCGGCGTGCCCCCGACGCCAAGCCACAAATTCGTCATACTTTTTGTCACATATTTATGACGTTTGGCGTACAGGGCACGCGCTAGCTTGTCACGTATACGTGACAATGGCGTTCAAAAGGTTAAAGACGAGGTGCTTAAGTCAAAGAAGAAAAGACGTATTAACCTAGCCCACATCTTGTTATTATAACCCTTGGGCACCTAAACAAACTTCGAGCAGATTAGTTTATAATTGACGAAAATATCCAATAATACGATCGATACCTATGTATGCATTATTCTAAAGATATTCAAAAACAATTTCACCTCAACTCGGGTTCATAAACAAAAGTTTTAATACCTGCACATTTGGATGATGAAAATTGATAGGCGTACAGCATGCAATATTGCAAACTCGGCGGTTGCAAACTTTTTACGACCAACTTCATGAATACCCCGCGTTATGTGTTCAGAGATAGCTTTGATATGTTTTAAATGGAATAAAAAGTTTTGCATTCTTCTCGAAAAGTTGAACGACGAAAATCTGGTTTCGATAACAGATTTTGTCTTGTTATTTATTGATCTCTGACTCATTTCATACCTCACTGGAATGCGTAAGCGCTTCTTTGGCGTCATTTTCAGAATAGCCGTTTCATTGTTCCTTAAATCAGCCTTCTAACCATTCAAAAGCGTAGTGCTAAAAATATTCTTGAAAATTCGATCGTACAAATGTGACAAGAATTAACAAACAAAACAAAAAAAACACATTTTTTTTCTGTAAAGTTGCTGAAAGACATACATTGTTATGTAAGATTCGTGTTAATCTTAGCACACAATGCTGTTATATAATTACATACTTCACAATTATGTAAGGAATACAACAATAATCGCGCGTCGTAGCAAGTAGTACTACGCGACGTAGACAATGTGCTACGAGCTACGCGCTACGAACGTACTACAAAGCTCACATTAACTTGATCCCGTTTAATCACAATAGCCTTGTGGAGTTTCTGAGAAGACGTACAAATGTAGCTCTGAGAAATTGATCTAAAACTACGTACTACATACATATGTGTTGATAGAAATTGTATTGAAAATGTGATTGAATGGCTCATGATTTCATTAATCCGACTTACTACTACTAGGTGAACTTAGATATATGATTTGTTAGTAATTAGGTAAACATAATTATAATCTACTCAAAGTAACTCGTAGCGCTCGCTACGAACGTTTACGTGTCCGTAGCACATGCTACGAACACTACGAAATGTCGTAGCAGTGAACGATGAAACGCTACCACGTGTCTTAGTATCTACTAAGCGCTACGTGTAGCACCCACTACAAAACACTGCGAGGTATCGTAGCACTCGCTACGGAACACTACGAAATGTCGCAGCAGTGAACGATGAAACGCTACCACGTGTCTCAGTATCTGCTAAGCGCTACGTGTAGCACCCACTACAAAACACTGCGAGGTATCGTAGCACTCGCTACGGAACACTACGAAATGTCGCAGCAGTGAACAATGAAACGCTACCACGTGTCTCAGTATCTGCTAAGAAGCGCTACGTGTAGCACCCACTACAAAACACTGCGAGGTATCGTAGCACTCGCTACGAAAAACTACGACATGTAGTAGCTATACTTCATTCGATGATTTAAAGAATTTCTTTGTATAAACTGGTCATTAATTAATGTTATTTTAACTTCCAGCAACAAGCGGCGCTGATGGTGGCTGCCACGGCACAGGGCTACATCAGTCCGATGACGGCGCTCGCCTCGCACGCACTCAACGGCATGACTAACTCCGTCGTACCACCCTCCTCGGGTAACTATACTTTTATATACTTACGGTCCTAATATTTCTGTATTTATTTTGTAATTTATAATATTGAGTTACTTTCACATTTATAATATTACGGATTGACTTATGAAGCTAAGCTAAACCCTAATCTTATATATAAAATTCTTCCGTTACTGAGTGACTGACAGACAACGCGCAGCCGAAAATACTGGTCGTAGAAAGGCATGTAGCTTCCCTACACTCCGTAGGTGAGCACTAAGAGAGGATTTCCCGAAATTCCTACGAGAACGGGAAAAAACGTGATATGCGCGTACGAATTCGCGGGCAAAAGAAAATATAAACTGCAATGCTTACGTAATTAATAGCGTCGATGATGACGATTTATTTCAGATATAACTCATTTTGTTGGAAAATTATTTATTGTTACTAACACTACAAGTCTCATTGTTACTCGCAATAAAGAAATAATTATTATTTTATTTTACCCACATGAGTCTTGTTTTTTAATCCTCCTTATTTCTAGTTTACGTAATATTGACAGTTATAATGTAACTGATGGTCCAACCATCCATTTCCAGATAACTTCTCTGGTCTGGCGATAGGCACGGGCGGCGGACAGCCTCTCAACGGCGCGCTGCCGTCACTGCCGTCCCCCACCATGCCGGGCTTCAACATGGCCGCGCAGACCGCCAACGGACAGCCCCCGCCGCAGGACGCCGTCTACACCAACGGCATACACCAGACATTTACTGGACGTAAGTGTTCAACCTTCAATCATCATCATCCACACCCCGACTTTGCCCACTGCTGAGCATAGGCCTCTCTTTTTTTATGCCAAAAAACGTTCCTGTAAAAATGTCAATACTAGCTGAAAATTTAGCTTAAAATAGGACTGGCCCAAGCATTGTACCCTGTGGAACCCTTTTTCTTACCTTTGTTGTTATGATTCCACAATATTTTTAGTAAGTATTTTTAACTTAGCATAACAGTATTGTATTATCATATATTGTGACTTGAGTAATTCGAACTCACGAACTAGAATAAATATTGGTTCCTAATGATTCATAAAATCAAATGCTTTGGAGTGATCCGTCAACTGGTCTGGTCACTTATTAGTGTAAACATTGTGTCATCATTATTTTAGGGATGAACTTTAGGGATGAACTTTTCGTGTCATCGAGATTGATCATGTCTTGCATTTTCCAGCGGTGCCTGTAACAGCTCAAGGCCTGCCGAACGGCGACGCTGCGGCTTTGCAGCACGCGGCCTACCCGGGTATGCAGCCCTTCCCCGGAGTCGGTGAGTGGCGCGTACCTAATCGTGTACCACACTGCTTCCGTTACACGCTTCACGCTTGACCAATAGCCAATCTGGAGTAAATTCGTTCTATAAATTTTGTTTAAAATAAAAAAAAAACAGTGTTGTAAAGCTTTGTATACTGCAAACCTTATAATCCGTATAAAATAGAATTTGCAGCCTTTTATTTTTATTTGAAGTTTCCTTGGTAAGTATTAAATCAATTTTGGAAGCAACTTTTATTCAGTAACAACTTCATGGTTGTAACTATTGGTCAAGTAGAATTTAATGTTAGCAACGAAAAGCAAAATTCACAAATTATATATAGAATGAGTATTGAGTAATTATTGTAAGTCTGTGTATTTCGAATGGATGGTTCTTATTGTTACAATGTCGATGTGCAACGGGATGTGGGGAACGGATGTCTTGTTAACTGTTTTTATTATTATTTTATCATTGATGGATCTGCTACAAATAAGTGCTCCTTTACCTTCATGGACGATTGACCTTTCAATTGATGCAGATCGATCGATTTTGCTAGTACCTACATGATATATTATATTTGTTGTGTATACTCCTGAAGGGTATCGTGTGCTGTTCAAATCACGCTACTCGATTTGGTCGATTTAGTACTCAAGTAGTTTGTGTTCAATGTTATTCGTCTAAATATTATTTTACCACCACCAAAATTAAATCATGATTTTAAAATGGATTTAAAAAAATGTGAAAAAAATTAATTGGCAACGTTAATTTTAGCTTGATAATTGTTATAATAATGTTTTTACATGCATGTATATGTACGCAACTATAGGTGTTCATTGTGAAAATGTGCAAATTAATGTTCTACAGCTTACCCAGCGGTTTATGGGCAGTTTCCGCAGCCCATCCCACCGCCGATGTCGACCATTGCGCCAGCGCAAAGAGAAGGTAAGTAGAGCTCCGAGGAAGATGCCATCGAACTAACCCAGTCCTACAACAGACGATTTCACCCACTGCCATTAAACAGCTCTTTGTGTTTTCAGCGTTCATTCAAAATCAATTAAACTCAGTTTATTTTGCATAGTTCAAAAACGCTTGAGTTTAATTGATTATTACCTGTGTCTACTTCTATTTGCTATTCAGTCAAAACGATGTCTCAGCTCGAAGTTTCAGTATCAAAATTAAACAAATCCATTTATCTGATCTTAGAACTATTGAAGATTCACTCTATTTCGGCTGGATAGCAATTTCAATGTTTATTGTTCACACTGTATTTGTGATAGTTGGTGTTCTTTCAAGTATACAGTGACACACAGACGGTTTACCATCAGCGCCCACAGCTAACTCTTCACTGGCTTCTGCTGTATGTAACACTCGTCTGTCGCTGTACACTACCTGTCATGTGCATCTCTGTGTATGTTGTGTTGCTGTTTTATGTCTATATACTTTATAACTCGTAATGGATTGATTTTAATAAGTTATTCTTTTGACTTCAGCCTAACAAAAGTAACTTTTCTACTTGATCATTCAGAACAAGATTGCCATTTGCGTTGACTTCTTAATCTATCTCATCAATCATATCTTTCACACTAACATCTTTTTTAACAACTCAAATAACATCTCAGTCAATTTTATCTCATCCTTCTCCTCCCTTTAACATAACCTTTTCATTCTGGTGTTAAGAGGCAGATTTGTGAGTTCTTTAAAGATTTTCTTATGTTCCCAGGCTGCTCCATCTCTGGCCCCGAGGGCTGCAACCTCTTCATCTACCACCTGCCCCAGGAGTTCGGAGACGCCGAGTTGATGCAGATGTTTCTGCCCTTTGGCAACGTCATCAGCAGCAAAGTATTCATCGACCGTGCCACCAACCAGAGCAAATGTTTCGGTTAGTAATTAATGAATGAATGATTAATTTCGAAGTAACGGTTACAATGTGCCTATGTTGAGGGTTTTCAAGTTAGGTCTATTTTATAGTAGAGTAAATTACTAATTATGAGTGAGTAGATCAATATTTTATGGAGCTATTCAACTGCAGGATGCAGAACAACCTTAAATATAACAAAATTTTCATGACTTATTTACATCGTTTTTTTATTGCAGGCTTTGTATCGTTCGACAACCCGACGTCGGCGCAGGCGGCGATCCAGGCGATGAACGGCTTCCAGATCGGCATGAAGCGGCTGAAGGTCCAGCTGAAGCGGCCCAAGGATGCCAACCGGCCTTACTAACCCAAGACGCCGTCCCTGCGCGCTCACCGCGTGCCCATGGTATGTCCACAATCCTGCTACTTCAGCCTTTAGGGAAAATGTTGATCTTGTTGAATTCAATAGTGTAATGGCGTATTGACAGAGGAACTTACCTTGTTTCAGGTGGCGGCCGCATCGCACGGCACGCCCGAGGCGCGCCAGTTCGCGTATTATCAACAATTCTATGGAATTTACTACACATTTATTGTATAGCAAATATCATTACCTACATACTTACCTAAAGAATTATGCAAGCCCACTCGGCGAGTATACTAAATTAGTTAAAAGTAATTTATTAAATCAGCGCGTAGGAATGCTTCATTCTTATCATTATCGATTAATCATTAAATTACTCTATTATATTATTATATATACAATTTATTAACTTTGATTAAATTATTATTATTATTAAAAATGACACGTTATAAAAATTTTGTCATTCGTAATCATACTTCTACTTCTAAGTACTTAACGTTTAACTGACCTTTTAACATAAATTTATTAAACTAGTTATTTGCTTGAACTAAGCCAAACTGAATTTATTAAGTAAGTTGAAAATGTAAGAAAAAAAGAAGTGTATTTTAATGATTGTATATTGCAGCGCCGCGAGCGATGCTAGCGCGTGCCTGCGCAGTAGGTACCTGCGGCGCGGGCGCTGCGTGCGTGCATGCGTGCGTGCGTGCGTGCGTGCATACTCGCGCGCGGGCACCGTCCGCGCCGCGCAAGCGTCGCACGCGCAAGCGCTCGCACGCCGCGGCGCCGCGCGGGCACTGTTGTCTCCCACCGCCGAACTGATCACACTTAATATAAGTGCTCGCATAGATACACTATTGGAGTATTTATAATGTCCTATATTTTGTTAAATTTTAACGAGCGTGTGTATATGTGTGTAAGCTATGTCGCTGGTTCGTACCACACGACATTCTCCTACGACGTTATCCGCGGGCAAACACTAATTGTAATATAGAAAGAGCACATCCTACACGCAGTTAAAATGTTCCCCAGAAGACAACTATGTACACTGTCTACTCAAACGGCACTTGTAAAAATAGAACTCGTAAGTAAGACCACGTATCCTATCAGTAGCACGTTGTTATAGACACGTCTGTCTGTCCATGGTACGGCCAGCTCCTCACAAACCTACATGTTAGTGAACGATGTTGTTACAAAATTAAATGTTTGTATTTAACGCTGTGTACAAATGAAAGTGCACTTCAAGACCGAATACTTAGGCCTTCGTTTCGAAAGATCGTGTTATTATGTGTTGTAAATTCCAAAATGGGCTGTGATATAAAAAATATAATATCAACATAATGGACTGTACAGGCCGTTCGTCTCTGTATTGCATGTGTGTGTTCCGCTCCCGAGCCGGCCGCGCGCCGCGCGACTCTCCGCCGATTTATTCGTGTCGTTCACTTCATCTTTCAAATGATTCTACACTTTCTTTACATTCCGGCCTGCCTGCTTCAGCATAAAGAGGACTTTACCTTCCTATCCTCCCATATTGAAACAGTTAAGCAGGTCTTTGGCTATGACCTTAAGTTTCACAGTAACAGGCAAAATGATAATGGTAGAGGCACTTTCAGAAGTTTGCTTTATAGAAAAATCACTATTTATTTTTGTACATACCAAAGGGAAACTTCGGAAAATGCTTCTATTTAATTTGAAATCATTTGTTTGCCTTTGGAAATTCTTTGAAACTAGCGCAATTGAACCATGATGTTATTAATGTAGATAGTAAATTAGCCAATCCCGGCAGAGCCGCGTGGCGCGTGGGCGACGAACTCGCGATGTCGCGATGTCAATTCACAAGGAGCGCGCTTCCCCTCTTTAGTTATCTGTATGTATGATAGATTATAAAACATGTATTAAAAATATTCGAGTTAAGGTGTTAAATACAATAACTGTGACTAAATGCGTCCGGGAGTCAACAGTGAGTGGTGCGCGATAACAGAATACAAATCTAGCGTAATTTCTAATGAGAAAATAGATTCATAATCAAGAAAAGTACCAATATAAATATTAAATAATATGGAGATACCTTAGATATATTGTGTGCGCGCGGGCGAGTCGCACATCTGTGTGCGCCCGCAGTGCGGCGCGGCGCGTTACCGGGGCCGCGGGGCACGGGGC
>NDFZ01005402.1:546924-571103 GCA_002192655.3 Mamestra configurata | reverse complement strand
GCAGGCGGGCGTGACGTCACGCACCGTATACACGCGCCCGCTATGGCCGACCGACGCTACTTAGTACATAAGATGAATGCCAATATTTTAATCAGAAAAAAAAACAAAACTTAGAATTGGGAATTATTAATCATATTATATCTATTTATATAATAAAATATTGGAGAGAGGCGCATAGTGCTTTTATGAATAGTAGGTTCTAGTAATGAAACAAACGATCTAGTCATATCTCCTTTCTGTTATTTATTTTTTCTATCGCTTAGCATAGTTTAGCTTCAAGCACACGTTCGTACTTACGTTACCGTACGACATGACGCGCTCGTCACTTGCGTACTTAGAACGTCTATCCGTTACGTTTGCGTTCCCCAGGTGTCATAGAGCAGTTTGTAATCATAGAGCAATTAATTAATATCTTATCGAGTATATCTAACTTCCTCACTTACTTAACTTCATTAGATCGACATATTTTCAAATAAACCTACTATGTTATATGAGATGAAAATATACTACTACTAATTTAATTTTAATAAGTTATCCAGAATACTGTTACGTCAGCATCCATTTAGATTAGTTAAGTTAATTGAGATAATTTTATCGGTATAGAATGGTAGAGACGAGTTATGAATGGTATAACCGTTTGGTTAAGTTAGAGGTTTAAAGTTACCATAGGGCAAGTTAAAGGAGTATGATTTAGGTAGAGAAGATATTACTCTCGTAGTTCTGCTAAAGATCGTAGCTGGTGTGCCGACTGTACCTCGCGCGCGGGGTACAGTCAGCGCGCCACAATATCGCGCCGTCCGTAAAGAAAAGATCTCAACTCTATATTATATTGAAACCGATTTGATTCAGTTCCCTAATTTCGCTTCAACTACCCTACTGGATATATTAGTAGTTATCGATTCTGGACAGACGTCACAGGTTCAGTTACAAATTATTAAGGTCCACCTCGAGCCCCGGGGCCTGCGAGCGATACAGTGCCGCTAACAAGCTGACCAAGTTCCACATAATGAATATTAAATACTGGGATTAATCGTAGCGTAAAAAAAGTTGAACTGTACTGCCATCTGCCACTACTTAGTGAGACGTAGTATACGCTTGTAGACGTGACGGAGTCAGCAGCTCGTCGGCTCGCGGTGGATCGCGTGTGCAACTTAGTTCACAGTATCGATTGTACATACATATGACGTCATATCTTTAGGAGCTTACTAGCCTTTTGCCCCGGGACCGCCCGGGCGGGTGACAGGGTGTCGCTGTGTTAATGCTAAGAGGAAATCATAATCATTAACCGTTTTTTAGAATGGTTACACGCCATACTCGGTATTGTACGGGACACACGGGCGACTGGACTGAGCAACCATTTACTTAGATAAAGTACACACTACGTACAACTCGAGTTTAAGATAGCTTTTAGCCAAATTCTGATTGTATAGAAGAAAATAATCTCGAATATTTCCCACGAGTTTCAGTCGCCTGGTAAAACCCTAAATGTATAAAAATGGTGAACCAAATAAATACTCGTAAACTATGTCCCACGCATTGTTCTGGATAACTTATATTGGAATAGTTTAAGAGTGAACAGGGACGGCTGGTGTTCAGGATTGTTCGGGACCTGACACTTTGTATCGATAAAATTCTGTACGAGGTTGATCTTAATTACTAATTAACCATCGATCAAAAGTCGATGCCATCCACCAATGTACATTCATAAATAACTGTAAAATAGTATATGAAGAATATAAAGTATATGCTATTTAAATTAAAATATTATACCTACTTTGTAAATACAAGACCATCTTAAATTTATGTTTAGATTAAGGTAGTCCTGTTTCAGCGATTCAACCCTAAATATATGAGAATGCCTTCAGAATTGGTGTTTGTATTTCCCTGAGTGATCCTGAGCCTGGCTGAGTCCGCACTGTTGACGTATATATAGCTTACGGAGGGCCACCACCGGGTGCCTGTGATATACGCTTGTAATGATCGTCCATTCAGTACATATGTATCTATACGACACTCGGCTTTATGTTGCTGTCTTCAGGTCGCGTTACCGTTACTTGTACAATATAATGCCATAACTTATATCATTTTATTAACTAACTCGAATTAATTATTTTTAGTATTAAGACAATTAATATGGACGTCGATAGATGAGTTGGAAATCAAAGTTAATGAGTTCTAATCAAAGTTACTAAGACAGAAAGAGATAGCGATATCGATATTGTTTGTCCCTCTCTCATCTAACGCTACTCTTCTACAATTCATCATATTCTGTGTCAGATTTACATAATAGAAGTCGATGGTAATATTAGTGAGTTGTCAACGCATCTATCGACATCGATGAAGTTTCAGACTATCTATCGATAGATAGGCTAATTGCCGCCAGCTCCGGCTGTCACGTTGGACAGAGGCTGCGTCGCCGCAGTCGACCGTCTCGTCGCTGACACTCAGCCCCAACTCGTTGTATTAAAACAATTTAGTTAACTAAATGCGTTAGACAAATATTGTTTGATGGTTGTCGTTTAAACGATCATTGGATTGGCCAGTCCGCCCAGTCCAACACACACTCAAATACGTCAATCTTTAAAGAAAGTTTTAAGAGACTTGTTTAAGTCGCCAACTATAGATATTCAATTATAAGATTGGGGCGTACATTCGGTGCGTGAGACTGGGCCGACTGCACTTTCACGTTAGCATAGTGATGTACCTTTTGTTCCCAACACTGTGAAGTCACTAACAGTGACATAATTGATAGCTAGCCATTGAAATGTTTATTCTCATATATTGTTATAGTTCGCCAAAGATTTGTAAAAAATAAATAAAGAGTGTTATGATCACTTTTGAAACGTCGCTAGTTAATCGTTCATTTTTAATTTTTATATTTATGAACTTTATTATTAGTGTAGAGTAAACTGACAGATTATTAGCAAATTGTGGAATATGTTCATAGATACACGTTATTATGAAACTAATACAATAATAATTCGCCTACTTTGCATGTCTAATTTAGTTAATGAACTTTTAAAACCTATTATCGAGTTATTAATATGTATATTGCTGAAATATTTTAAAACTAAATTACTATTCAATTATTTATTATTATACACTTATTACGTTTAGTATGCTAGAAATATGATGAAGGATAATAAATAATTTTAATTATATTACGGTATGTGTTTTATTTATAACAATATTGTGGTCCTAAGTGTACAAAGATTGTGTTAGGTACAATGGTTTAGAAGCTACACATTTAATTAATTACAAAATACATTAAATCATGGTTAAAACTAGCAAGAATCACGGTGTGGAGGCAAGTATACTAAGTATAACATTTTTAAAACAACATATATTATTGGTAACCCCACATTTACCTCACAGTGCAGATAATAGTTAGAAATAAAAGGCGGTATGTGGTCACTACGTTAAAACAGTAGTGCTGTAAAATAAGCAACTATAAACAATTGACTACAGAATTCAACTTACTTAAAATTATTTAAAGGGCGTCCAAACTGCAAATGCTTAAAACATCCCTGACTAGTCCCTGGTCATCTCGAAATAAACAGGCAGACACGCTAACACCCAAATATTACAGGGAACGGAAACCACGTTGTTACAGGAAAATATGCTCTATGCGTTTTTCACTTAGGTTTACATTAAACGAGCAAACACCACAACTTCCCATGTCATCGTCCCTATAGGGAGCGTGCAGGAACAGAGCGGAAATAGGTGGCACCACAGAAGTATCGCAACGTCAAGTATTTATATGGTAATTAGTTCTGAATTAACTAGAATAGAATAGAATACTCTTTATTATGTACACCATATAAGTTACAGAAAATATAGACGAGGAAAACATTACATAGGGTGACACAATGGACGGCCTTATCGCTAAAAGCGATCTTTTCAAGACCACCTTTGGATGGATTTAAGAAAGAAAAGGAAAGACAGTACTGTAGGTAGTCTTAGGTGTACCAATTATATATACAATAAATACATAATACATAATAATATACAATACTAATTATGAAACAAAAGCAGAGAACTGTAGTAAAAATAATTAAAGAGAGAGGTAGTGGTTTTGACCAAAGTATTAAAATAGGACAAAGATTGAGCACGCCTTACCGACACGGGCAAGGCATTCCATAACCGCACCGCTTGAACCGTAAAAGATATGTCGTAGAAGCTGGTGGAATGCATCGGCATCTCCAGTCTCAAAGGCCCACTTTTGCAAACCAAAGTTACATAGTTTTATTCTTTTGACTCAGAACTAGTTGCTAAAACGAGTTTAAATAACAAATATTCCATAGATAATGAGCCCGAGTTAATAGGCTAAGGAATGAGCCCGAGTTATAACTTACTCGTAGTTAAAAAATAAACGGTTTGTGCAAGTGAGCCTAGATGGCATAGTCTACACCTTACACCGCACGTTCCCCCGTTAAACGGAGCGTGTAGGAGTTAAAGGTGGCAGCACTAGTGTCAATGTCAAGTATTCAGACGGGGAAAGTTTCGAATTTGCAACACTAGATGGCACTGTCTCCGTCGTGCACATTCCCTATGGTAGCCGACTCTGTTTGATCGAGTTACTCAAACTTCGTCTGGAGCATTCATATGCAGTGCATTATTTGTGCCGACCGCGATTGATTTCATGATTCCGAGGAATTTGATTATTTTTGCCTAGTAAATAGAACCATAAAACGTAAAAAAATTGCTGCCCTTTCGATCTCACTAACTTTGATTAATCTACAAGAGCTAACCTGACTCGTCCTAAACTTTCCCGGTATTGGACACCTTGAAATAAAATCTGGGTACAAAGACAAAAATGTGGACTTATTTTTCAATGGTTTTCAAATTAATATTGAATGATTGCGTAGGCTTTGAATGTCTTTGAAAACCTAAGTTTGGGTTATACTAATAATCCCGAATTCATGAATTTTCCCAAAAGGCTATTCCAAAAACACGACAGTGACCAAAAAATATTTACATACACCGGAAAATCATGGTAAAAAAAAAACTATTTTCTCAGATTTTTCAGGTGTCCCTTTCGATTTGACTTCGTTCCCTAATCAAGCTTTAAGCTTCCTTGACTTTTTGCCAAGTTTCCCTGACTTTCGAAATTGTGGACACCCTGTAAATAAAAATTCATACCTAAAATGGTAATTCCATTAGAACCCCTAAAGCATTGACACACATACACTTGAATGGTTATGTAGATTTTCACATAAACAGTTTAAAATGAATCCACAAAATATATAAAAAAAAATGATTTCATTAAAAACACATACAGAGACACCGGACTAAGGTAATCAAATAGGTTTCTTACTGAAATAATCCGTGATTTTCCTGCTGATACTCTTATTGTGTTTCGAAGTTGTTTCATTTTCGATTGACGAGCTGCCATCGTTTAGTAAGGAGTTTCTTCTTTGGTTACCGAGTAATGTATTAGACGCTGTTGGATTTAGCTCACCGCTTTCCATTTGTGTCATGGCATCAAATAACGACATGCGAGCATTTGATGGTACATCTCTCTTTTCTTCTATTTTTCTTGTATCCGGTCGTGTCAGCTGTTGAGTCGGCTGGTTCGACGGTATGTGTGTCTGTTGAACCGACTGCTCAGACTGTATGGTGACTTCGAGCAAGCCCTGATCCATGTCGTCTTGAGAGAACAAGTCAGGGGATTTGCTTGAGAGCTCGCTTTCGATTGCCGATACTGTCGCCGGTATGTTTTCTGTTATACTCTGAAATTTATTGTGGATAGAGTTACAAACTGATTTCTAATACTTGGGACTAGTGACGTCTTGGTAGACCGATAACAATGAAATTGTAATTCGGCTTTTTAATGAAGGCTTTTTAATGAAAAGAGTCACTGCGGCCCTGGAACGCAAAGGGCTTTAGAAGGAACACGGATGGGTTTTAGTCAGTAAGAGTCTGACACGCTTTTCCACTCTACCCTGAGTGGAAGAAGTCATTTGATGATTTCCCATCCTTAAAAAAAGGGTTCTTTTCAAGCGATTTACAGCACAAATGGCCCATTTCAGTATATAATCATACGAATTATCTACCAAACTAATCACTGGCAGTAAAGATCTAAATACAAAAATGATTTTACTCGTAGATAGGCATACTATCGTTAAGTACACGGGCATACTGGCTACGGGTCCCGGGCCCAGCGACAGAAATATATCAGATTAAGCAGAATAAATTCACTTGCCAAATAAATCATTATCTGTAAGTGGTAAACAGGTAGGTACTTACAGTTTCCATGACGTCATCGCCAGGATTGGGCGAGGGTTCCTTCCCTCCTTTCAGAACGCGTTCCAGATACGGATGTAGCCGCTTGAAGACCACGTCCTTCTCCTGAGAGAACCACACTATGTGCTTGTATAGTTGACCTGAAAGGATACAAATAGTCAATTAAAATGCTATGGCGCGTTTTCCAGTCTCAATCTGTCAAGAACAACTGTATGTTAATGATATCGAGTGTCGCTGAGATGGTATTGCGACTTTAGTTTGAATGTTTTTAGGGTTCCGTACCTCAAAAGGAAAAAAAACGGAATCTTAATTTCTTAAATATTTAATATTAATTACTACTTTAAAATATAAATTATTTTTAAAATAATATATAATTCCCTTACAGGATCACTTTGTTGTTAGGGTTCCGTAACTCAAAAGGAAAAATAGGAACCCCTATAGGATCACTTTGTTGTTAGGGTTCCGTACCTCAAAAGGAAAAACGGAACCCTTATAGCAGGGATGGCGAACCTTAATTGTTGGTCGTGCCATTTTTTCCAATAATATTAAATGTTGTCATGCCTTCAAAAAACGGACTTGGTGATTTAATGCACACAAATGCCGAATTCAAATTTCGTAGATCGAAATTTGAATTTGATTTTTTTTTTTTTTGTTTAAGGTATATTTATTTAATTTATGATCAAAGGTAAGTCTTCTCGTCAGTTATCTTATAGTAAGAACAAAGTACAAAAATTGGCGTGCCCGAATTATTTTGTCTCGTGTCAGAACAGGCACGCGTGCCACTGGTTCGCCATCCCCGCCTTATAGGATCACTTTGTTGTTGGGGTTCCGCAACTCAAAAGGAAAAACGGAACCCTTATAGGATCACTTTGTTGTTGGGGTTCCGTAGCTCAAAAGGAAAAAAACGGAACCCTTATATGATCACTTTGCTGTCCGTCTGTCTATCTGTCAAGACTCATTATCTCGGGAACGCGTAGAGGTATCGAGTTGAGATTAAAACTATTACTCAATATTATACTCAAGTCTACAGTCCCTTGAAGCTGTGAAAAAAATCAATCTTCTAAGTTAACGTAAAAAAAAAGATACGGCCGTTTATGCTCCGATTATTGCGCATTTTTTTACGCTCACAGGGAATCAAAACCTGTAGGGTACTTCCCGCTGACCTAGAGTCATGAAATTTGGCAAAAAGATAGATCTTACAGTAGATCGATAGATCTTAAAGTACATGAAAAAGTACGAAAATTGGTAATTTGTTGTTTTATCATATAATTTTTTTTTTTTCGATTACAATCTTGTATTTTCGTTTCAAGAATTGACCGTGACGAACATTGATGTATCCGTAGGTAATTGTATACTCGGAAAAAATCGAGACTCGATCGGAACCCTCGGTGCGCCAAGTGCGAGCTGGACTTGCGCACGAAGGGTTCCGTACCATTATATATATAAAAAAGGCAAAAAAATCACGTTTGTTTTACGGGCCCCTTAAATATTTGTTTTATTTTAATTAGTTATTTATTTTTAAAGTGAATATGTAACTAAATATTCGGTGAATATTTCAAGCGTCTACCTGTTGCGGTTATCAATATCGGGCAAAAACGAGCAAAAAAATTACGTTTGTTCTATGAAAACAGAATAAAATAAATATTTAAAGGGCTTAAATATTTAAAGGGCTTAAATATTTATTTTATTCTGTTTTTTAGTATTTTTTGTTATAGCGGCAACAATAATACATCATCTGTGAAAATGTCAACTGTCTAACTATCACGGTTCATTCAGCCTGGTGACAGACGGACAGACAGACAGACGGACGGACAGCGAAGTCTTAGTAATAGGGTCCTGTTTTACCCTTTGGGCACGGAACCCTAAAAATCAGGAAACTTGTTTCAACCCTTTATAGACACCCAACGACCCTAATCAATTCAGAAGGTCAGGTCTACTCACCAACAGTAACATTATATCGAGCCAGCAAGTTATACATATTCGCGATATCATCTCTGAGCTGCGTATCTCCGAAGGTGAAGTAGGCCATGGGTCGGCGTGCTTCAGCGCAAGCCATCAGCTGCAGTAGGCTCTTGAGGTGCGGCGTGCCTCCGAAGGCGCCGCAGCCCCAGTTACCTGTGGCCACTCCGGGGAACTGCAACCTGTCCGACTGCACGTCTGTGTCGAATGATACGCCCACCCAGGCCTTGGGAGAAAGACACAAGTTACAAATGTTGCTGGTTTATAAACACTTTTTCGAATGCAAGATTTTTTGGTCGTGTGGTTTCCGACAGATAATTACTGGTTATAAGATGTTGTAACCAGTAAAAAACTGGTGAGATGAGAGGTTGTGGAAGTCACATAGGCAGCTCTTTGAAAAAATGTCATTATCAGAATCCGGTTACACTTGAAGCGAACCTCAATATACTTGGGAAGAAGCTAGGAACATATTTGAACAAAGAACTTCCATCGCCTACTGACGACACGCCTTCAGTGGCTGATATTTTCAACATATAGAAGACGGACCTGTTAGTTGCGCGCAAAGACACCGAGACATGGTATTACCTGGGACATCGATCTACTTTTTTAAATCTATTTGAATCCCTACAACCACCTTAATAACTAAAACAATACCTTGTTGAGCTCCCTAGTGATGGAGTCCCTCTTGAACTCCTGCGTGACAGCTGCGTAGGGCACGGCGTCGATGGCCAGCACAGCGCAGCGCCTGCGACCTGAGGAGTCCCGCGGCGTGCTGTCGCAGAAGTCGCCGGCGAACTGGAACGTGTGCCCGTAGCCGGTGTACTTGCTGTAGCGTTCACTACCTAAGACGATAGCAAATAGGGATGAAATTGGAAGCCTGTGATTCGAAGATTTAAATGACAGGCTTCCCATTTCAAATCGCCGAACTCTACCCTTCATTGAAGCATGATACAAAGTGGCTGTGAGGGTGCTTTATATAATAAAATATTTTACTGGATTTAGGGCTGATTTTTCAAGTCACATAACTTTTAACGGAAGAATAAATATGGCAGTTTGACATATTTTCTATACAAAAGCTGTCAAACCGACATTGTCTTCGAATATAAGTTATCTGACGATTGAAAAATCGGTTCAAAGAAAATAAAAAAAGTTAAAACGGAAAAAGTTCTTCAAATAAGTCGTAAATTGGAAAGAAGTTTTATGAAAAAATAAAACTATTGAATAATCTACTGGGTGAACCAATGATGAAACTGCATTGCTTTCATTATAAAGATCTACTTTCACCACCTTTAAAGGTTGAACTACTGTTCACTTTTAAATTTCATATTTAAAAAAAAGGTTCCGACGAATTGAGAACATCCTCCTTTTTTTGAAGTCGTTTAAAAATATAAGTGTACTAGATAAACAACTTCGAAGTTCCTGAAACTTCGAAATTATTGAAAAAATAAATTATTATATATCATACCAATCATCATTAGGGCTTCATTAGGCCTGAGCATTTCAGTGAACAGCATGGATATCATGAGTTCGGGACATATGACGAACCGAATCTCCTCTTGAACACACCCGTGGCCCAGAACACCGCCGCCTAAGTACCTGTACAGGAAAAAAGGCCTTATTATCATTTAATCATAAATTTGTATGTGGTTGCCAGCCTGTTGAAGATCTAAGGAATTTATTTTATTAAAAAAATAATAGTGTCGGTCCAATTTAAGGCAGCATTTCAAACTGAATCGACATTTACCTGCATTTTGCAATTTAATTTCGAAACGTAAAAAATATGGAAAACTTAATTACCGACACATTTAACTACTGAAATGTCGCGTGAACCCATAGGTATGTACAGTCAACAAAACTATTTGGTATGCAGGCAGCTAACTTTGCAACTTCTTTTAAACAATGCTGAGTAGACAATTATTGTACACCACACTCGTAAGTATGTCATAAGCTTAAAAATGCAGACGTTGAAAATAAATATAGGTAATATTTTAGCTTGTATACCAAATAGCTTTGGTGACTGCATACGCATAAAAACCGGAAATACTTTTATAGTAAACAGAATAGATTTAATTTATATGTGTTTCCTTGAACATTTTTTTTTCCTAACGGTTTAGGTTGCAATAAAAATTCAGACATAATTTAATCAGTGATGGCCCGAGACAGAAAGGTTCGAAGGCTAATGGAAAAGACTTTTCACAGTATGGTTTCCAAAGGACGTTGTACGACTGACGCTGGTCTCACCTTAATGAAACACAAATTTACAGCGTTCTGCAGGAATCTTTATTGATTTTTACAAGGCATTTGATTGCGTTAATCACGAAACCAGCTCTCTCTCTCTAAAACTAGAACATTACGGAATAGGTAAACTTGTACTGAATTTAGTGAAGTATTATTTAAATGACAGACAGCAGGAAGTCCAAATAAACGGTGTCAATTTACGGGATAAAACATGAAAATGGGGGTATCACAAGGCTCAATATTGGGTCCTTGCCTTTTTTTAGTTACATGAATGGTCAAACAAACCATATTGTGTTATTTTAATTTTAAAGATAAATAGAGGTTTCACAAATCTAGCCGGCGTGAAAACGCCCTACAGCATTTCTCAAATTGGTGTACTGCTAATAATTTAGTATTAAATGGGAAAAACCAACAATGCCGTATTGCTATAACACATTTCGTTACATATGGTTTTCGGAAGTGACCGAAATGAAAAACATTTCACATCAAAATGCTTATAGTGACTTGAATTTAAGGTTCATTTACTTGTTAGCAAAGTCAACTTGTATTAACGAATCAGCATCCTCAATAGTGTTGTGTGGCTCGACGTGAAGAGGCACGGAACCAATGAGACGCTCGCTGCGCGGCCACGAGGGACAGTCACGCGGCGGCACCGAGCGCCGGCAGAACGTCACGCTGCCGACCGGCACTGTACTGCAACGATACAGCGCATGTACGGACACATTCCACACATCACACACACACAATCAGACGCTCGCTGCGTCCCACGAGGGACAGTCAGGCGGCGCAAACCGAGCGCCGGCAGAACGTCACGCTGCCGACCGGCACTGTACTGCAACGATACAGCGCATGTACGGACACATTCCACACATCACACACACACAATCAGACGCTCGCTGCGTCCCACGAGGGACAGTCAGGCGGCGCAAACCGAGCGCCGGCAGAACGTCACGCTGCCGACCGGCACTGTACTGCAACGATACAGCGCATGTACGGACACATTCCACACATCACACACACACAATCAGACGCTCGCTGCGTCCCACGAGGGACAGTCAGGCGGCGCAAACCGAGCGCCGGCAGAACGTCACGCTGCCGACCGGCACTGTACTGCAACGATACAGCGCATGTACGGACACATTCCACACATCACACACACACAATCAGACGCTCGCTGCGTCCCACGAGGGACAGTCAGGCGGCGCAAACCGAGCGCCGGCAGAACGTCACGCTGCCGACCGGCACTGTACTGCAACGATACAGCGCATGTACGGACACATTCCACACATCACACACACACAATCAGACGCTCGCTGCGTCCCACGAGGGACAGTCAGGCGGCGCAAACCGAGCGCCGGCAGAACGTCACGCTGCCGACCGGCACTGTACTGCAACGATACAGCGCATGTACGGACACATTCCACACATCACACACACACAATCAGACGCTCGCTGCGTCCCACGAGGGACAGTCAGGCGGCGCAAACCGAGCGCCGGCAGAACGTCACGCTGCCGACCGGCACTGTACTGCAACGATACAGCGCATGTACGGACACATTCCACACATCACACACACACAATCAGACGCTCGCTGCGTCCCACGAGGGACAGTCAGGCGGCGCAAACCGAGCGCCGGCAGAACGTCACGCTGCCGACCGGCACTGTACTGCAACGATACAGCGCATGTACGGACACATTCCACACATCACACACACACAATCAGACGCTCGCTGCGTCCCACGAGGGACAGTCACGCGGCGGCACCGCGCGCCGGCAGAACGTCATGCTGCCGACCGGCACTGTACTGCAACGATACAGCGCATGTACGGACATATTCCACACATCACACACACACAATCAGACGCTCGCTGCGTCCCACGAGGGACAGTCAGGCGGCGCAAACCGAGCGCCGGCAGAACGTCACGCTGCCGACCGGCACTGAACTGCAACGATACAGCGCATGTACGGACACATTCCACACATCACACACACACAATCAGACGCTCGCTGCGTCCCACGAGGGACAGTCACGCGGCGGCACCGAGCGCCGGCAGAACGTCAAGCTACCGACCGGCACTGTACTGCAACGATACAGCGCATCTATGGACACATTCCACACAGCACACACTACATACATACTCACACAGCAAGAAGCATTTTCGAAGACATAAATCTTAATTTAGCATTTAAAATTTTATGTAGGTAATATAAAAGAATGTCACCTTTAGTTACAACTCTCCTGAAGTAATGACAGATGCATTTCATTTTTTCCAAGTTGGCCTCTGAATCTGTAGCTTCATAGAATCGGTATCTGTTAAAAAGATTAGGTTTTAATTATGGTTTCTTCAATATTGTAGTACATTATACACATTTGATTTATTGCAACATACAGATTACTTACGTGTTAAAATTAATAAAGGGATATGAAGCATATTCCGATGTTCTCTTGGTAGAATTCCTCCTAGGAAATGTACAGAAGAAGGCATTGGCAAGTAGACTAGCTATCTGTTGCTGTGATAGAGACACTGAGCGGTTCTTGTGTTGCCTGCAAGATAGAACATTATATAAATAACCCTTAAGTCTTACTTGAGGCTTTATGATCATAGTTACAGGGCTAGAGGGTTCATTTGGTACAAGATTGTCAAAAGTTTTGAAAGTCATCATCATCTGCCTAGCCTTTCCCAACTGTATTGGGGTCGGGTAAAAAAACGAATTACAATTACTGGAAAAAACAAGTACAATTTCCCATTTCAAAATAATGAGTTCTTTTTATAACTCCCATTTCAATCTAATAAATATCAATTAAATCTCTTTACATTTGAAATTTCTGTTATATCTTTTCATAATTCCCATATCAAACTCATTTCAATTTATATCCCTTTACAGTTTGTCATTTTCAAAAAATAACTTAAAAATGTGAGCTTACCTCAACAATGGTATTGGTGCCTGCACCAATTTAGGCAGGGCAAGTGCAAGTTTAGCAATCTCTGGCAGAGTCACATCAAAGAAGTATTCCGATTCCTCTTCTTCTAGATACTGAAACGTTTTGTTTTTGTTTAAATGTCGGTAACCTTAGTTTTTGCACGATTCTTCTACAATATGACTGAGAGTAACCATTGAATGTGCAAGACCACTCCAGTTAATATTAAATGTGAAAGATAAGGAATACTCAAGGGCAAATTAATAGTAACGGTTTCCTGAATGCCTTAGTTTGCCTGAATTTTAAATAAACTTGCCTTTTTTCACATTTTCAATCCTGATATTAATATTATTTTCTTACCTCATTAAATAGCTTGTGCAAGCCCCTAAACTTCCAAGTGTTCTTGAACTTGGTATTATAACTTAGTATTGCATTTGCCAGATCTTGACTGTTCCGCATGGGCTTTGAAAGAGCACTCTCTATCATGTCCCAACGCTTCTTGAGATGGGTCTCACCGTTACTCTGAAATAAAGATAATAGTTAATTGATGGTGCGGTGCCAGTGATGGGTTGAAAGGGAACCTGGGCTTGGATGGGATGAAACAAATGTTACTCAAATCAGAATCATTTATTTGCCAGCAATGTAGGTACAAGTTTGAGATGCTACAGAATTGGGTGTTTCCACTACATTCTGCCTTACGGCATGCAAAATCATTTTTTATTTAAGTTAAAATACAACAATATTGTCATTGACTTAGTACTAACATATCATCAAAATTCACATAAATAACTCAATTGTTACATATATAGTTGATTCCCAAATCAATAAGCTTATCTAGGAATTATAACAAATTATTATCATTAAAATGTCGATTACAAGAAAAATTAAGGTTATAAATATTTTTCATTCAGGAAGTAATTTTTCTAATAGTAATGTAGTCAATTTAGTTTTAAATATACAAAAATATACAAATACTTTTCAATTATGCGGAATTTTATTATAAATGATAGGCCCCATTGACATAATATTCTTTCTTAATAATGCTGTTTTATATTTACCCGTATTTAATTTATTATATTGTAGTCTTACAGGACCTGAGCGTAATCTAATGTTGGCTAGTGTCAGAAATATATATTTAAATTCAATCTACCAAAAATAGACACTTCCAATATGTATAGAGGCGGGAAGGTTAGTTTTTTCGTTGACCTAAACACGGGCTCACAGCTTTCAGTCGTTTTTAAACGTGACATTGATCTTATGCAGTGTTTTTGAGCTTTGAAAATCTCCTCCCTATCGCTGAAAAAAACTCCACAGTTTACTCCGAACCTCAATATTGATGCAACCAAACCATGGTAAGCTGTTAGAAGTGTAGTATTGCTTACTTTATGTGATAAGTTGTGCAGAACATAAGCTAATTTACCCAATTTTTTACACACCAAAGAGTTGTGATTATAAATGTGGATGGAGGGAGAGGGAGGCCAAAGAAAATATGGATGGATTGTGTGAGGAGTGCTATAAAAGAAAAGGGATTTAGTGATAGCGTGGCGACTGACTCCTGTCAGCGGTTCCATTCTGTCCTCAGAATGGAAGAATAAAATGTGCTGTGCCGACCCCAAGTAACATGGGATAAGGCCAAGAAGATGATGATGGTGCTATACAGTTATCTTTACTACCATACTATAACCCACCATAGTATATTTGCTAAGTTTAAATTGCTTTGGAAATTCTTGTTTGGCTAATGCTGTTTCTATTCCCTTTCAAAATAAAATAAGTAATTTAATATAACAATACACCTGTATATCCCGTTGGGATTTTTTATGATGAAAAAATGCAGTTTGTGCAGGACAGGCCCCATGAGCGAAGCCGCGGGAAATAGCTAGTCAAAGATAAACCTTAAAAATGATCTAAAATCTTTTGCTATTACACAAAACTGACCAGATATTACAAACACCTTTTTGTTATTATAACATCAACAAAACTGCAACTCACATCTTCAACAGGATACAGACTCTGATCGGAGCAGGGCATCCTCACGTGCTCTGAGTCCCATTTGTCTTGTCCGATTTGCGGCTTCGGAGGCCTATCATTCGCCACACAACCACTACTCGGCACATGATACAATACTGCATGGTTGTAAGAAGGAGAAACGAGCGGGAACTCAGGAGCCCCCCACGGCGATTGTGACCCGTATAGCTCAGTCAAAGGAACACCCCGCCAACTGTTACTACTGTCCATATCCATATTCATCGTGTACGCGCGAATTTGGATACTTTTTCCAGTAAACACCACTTCACAATGTGTTTTTAGAGCTACTGTATGTTTATATATATTTGGAAGCGTACATAATAACTTTATGTGCACATTTAATCTTGCTTTTGTGATAAACCACATCAATTTAATTACACACGTAGCGATAACATGTAATAATTTCCGAATTTTTTCCCAGGAGTTCGAATGTCATTGTCAGTCCAAAAATATGTCAGTGTTAAAAGTTGAAACTTTTTTGTAGCATGTAGCGAAATCATTAAAATTTTAAGTAAAGCAATCTTACGTCCAATCCTAAGACTGTAATACACATAGCTAGCCGAATTAAGTAAGAAAGTACTTCAACAGGCTATAAAATCATTTTAAAAAATAAATTCGTTGTGGTTTTTTTTGCTTATAAGACTTTTTTTCAGTTGAAACAGCCAACACTAAAAAATCTCCACATAGCCTTATTCCTGAGCTTGGAACGTGCCAACTGTCAAAATTTGTTTTGTCAATGTCAAATTGTCAAACACCACAAGTGACAGACAAGCGTCGGCATCGCTGAAAAAAGCGTTCGTTTCCTATATTTTTGTTAACTTAGTTAAGTTTTAGATTTTGTTCTGTATTAAGAGGTATTTGAAAATATTTTTACACTAATTACACCTAGTTTCAATCATGAATTTAGAATTACTTGGTAAGTGATCTTTTAGTTAACTAGAACTTTCTGTATTTGTTTTTGTTTACGATATTTACTAAACAATATTGCGTGTCCCTTTCAGAATCATTTGGTCAAAATTATCCTGAGGTAAGCACCTATTTATCCGCTTTTCGAAGCCTGAATTAAAAAAAAGGCCCGACTTCGTTTGGCATCTTTGTAAAGTTTCAGTCATGATTGGTCTCAATACTGCAACATAAGCAACCTCTTAAGATAAATTCAACATTTCCCCAGGAATTTGATGGCACCTTAGATTCAATATCATTGGCAGCAACATGTGCCTTCAACAGAAGAGGAACCCTTTTGGCAGTGGGCTGCAATGATGGCAGAATATTTATATGGGATTTCCTTACTCGAGGCATCGCTAAATCAATATCGGCACATGTGTACCCTGTCTGTAGTCTTAGCTGGTCAAGGAATTGTAAAAAGGTATGTTAAATGTCTTTTCCACTTAGTCTGTTTGAGTTTTAATGCTATTTTGAAGTAAATTAAATAATGGTCTTGTTAGTTGGATTTGTGAGGTAAAAGAAAGAAAAAATGTTTGTGCTGTGATGGCTGAAGACAGGCGTTTTTAGATTTTTTGTTGGTAGCATCTATTGCTTATGTAGTAAATAGTAAATTATCTGTCTAACACAGAGGTGGTGCATTCTACATGCCCATAATATTCCTAATTTTAAAGTAACTACATGGTGTATTTGGACCTTCTCTTCAAAACTAAACACAACATTTTATTTGGTTTGCAGCTTCTTTCAGCGTCTACAGACCACAATGTGTGCATATGGGACGTTCTTTCTGGAGAATGTGAACAACGCTATAGATTTCCAACACCGATACTGAGAGTACAGTTTGATCCTAGAAATGACAAGAGATTTCTTGTATGTCCGATGAGACACGCAGCACTGCTGGTTGATATTGATGGGGAACACAAAATATTACCTATAGATGACGATGTAAGTTTTAAGCTAAATTAATGTTTGCTGCTGGCTTGTAATGTTTCTTAGAATTGTTTATTTTTAAACAAGACAACTGGTAAAAAATAGCTGTAAAATGTCCTTGGGGAAGGAGAAGCATATTGCCTTTTGTACCGTTTATTTTGTGCTCATCTTTGATGTCTGTGATCACAACAAATGGAGATTTCGGTTTTCAAATAAATCACAGAAATTCCCGTTCCCGTATGAATGTAGCTATCATATACAAAAAGAATTCTACAAATCCGTCTGGTAGTTCCTGAGATTAGCGCGTTCAAAAACACAAACTCTTCAGCATTATTATATTAATAAAGATTACATATTCTCCATTATCTCAATTATTTTCGGGTTAGCACAACAAATCATGAAAAATAAACTTGTGAATTATTATATCAACACACAATAAATTAACAAAACTTTTCAGGGTGATGTAAATGTAATAGCATCATTTGACAGAAGAGGAGACCACGTCTACACGGGCAATGCCAAAGGGAAGATATTAATTTTAGATACTCAGTCATTAGCAGTGAAGGCTAGCTTCAAAATAGTTGTGGGAACATCAAGCACCACAAGTATCAAAAGTATAGAATTTGCAAGAAGAGGAGAGTAAGTTGAAACAGATTACCTTCTTAATAGGATTTTAGTTGAAACAGCCAAAAAAAATAATGTAATAATATTTTTTTATTATATTTTTCAATTGACTTATTAAGCCCGAATTTTCCCACCGTAAAGCAGAGGCCGTACTTTTCCACTTCTATTTAGGGCTATTTGGGATTATATGTACTTAATTTTCATACACTTAAAAAAAAATATTTCAGCTGTTTCCTCGTAAACACATCAGATCGCGTCATTCGAGTATATGAATCAAGCAAAGTACTCAAATGTGGAATTAATGGTGAACCTGAACCTATACAGAAACTACAGGATCTTGTTAACAAGTAAGTATCCCTGCAGCAAAAAGAGCTTGTCTCCTTTGATTGCTGCAAGACATTGTGGGGCCCATTATAAAGAACTATTAAGAGCGCTTACTCCTCACGGTGTTTCATACAAACATTCAAGTCCTTATTCTTGGAAATGAATGAACTGATTTTAATGAAACTTGGTATGCATATGCTAGTTATCCAGGTCTAAATAGTTAGTTGAGAAAATTTCGAAAAACAGTTTAGAGTAGGGAGTGCAATCTTGCAGCTAAATCTTCAATCTCGGTTTTTGCAAGATTGATTCGCAAGATCTCGGTATTTTGCGAGATCTCGCAAATTTACAAGTTTTTTATTTAATTTTAAAAATATGCTATTGAAACTTGGCAAAGTTATTATTCTAAGAGCAAATTAATGAAACAAGATAGGTATATATTAGAAAAAACTGAAACATCTATTAAATAAAATATTAATGGTTATTTTGGAAAAAACTTCTTAGAAAACACAAGATATCTAGCGTGTTGTCAGCTAACTAGCTTCGGATGCTTCGGGAAATATACCCGGCAGCAGAAAAAGCCCGTTCAGCTTCTACACTTGTTGGCACCACTGATGATAAGCATTGATAAACTGACTGCAAATGCTGCCCTTTTGCCCCGCTAAAAATCACTCATCTTTCGCACTGAACTCATTTTCTCAACTAACTATTTAGAGCTAGATATCTAGCGTATGCATACCAAGTTTCATTAAAATCACTTAATTCTTTTCCAAGAATAAAGACTTGAAAGTTTGTGTGAGGAGTAAACGCTCTTAAGATGCATTGGAGTTGAGCAAATTCTTCTTGTAATGTGAACACCCAGTACAAAAACAGTACGAAAGATCTAACGATTGGTATATGCTGGATTTTCAACACTTGGCTCAGCACTGAGTCAAAAATGCATGACAACTGTAGCAACTACTTGCCCACTGGATCCATTCATAAATACGCATTTTTTTTTGCCAGAACAACATGGAAGAAATGCTGTTTCTCTGGCGACGGCGAGTACATCTGCGCGGGCTCGGCTCGGCAGCACGCGCTGTACATCTGGGAAAAGTCCATCGGCAACCTCGTCAAGATCCTGCACGGCACCAAGGGAGAACTGCTGCTGGACGTCGTGTGGCATCCCATCAGGCCGATCATTGCTAGTATTAGTGCAGGTAATACTTTCGCTCTCCAATCGCTCCAGAACTCGTTTATTGGTGTTCTATTTCTTCTCAACTCAACGTCTTTTATAATGCGCACAGCAAAGGAGTGGAACTCTCTGCCTGCGGCTGTGTTTCCGAACGCATACAACCCTAATCTCTTCAAAATTAGAGTGAACAGGCTTCTTCTGGGTAAGCTCGCTCCATCGTCGACTTTGTCTCTGTCAGCTATAACCTAGACTAGAGTCAAGAGCAAACTCATCTCAAATAAAAAATAATAATAATAATAAATTACTTAAACCTACTGAATGATTTACAAAAAAAAACGTAATTCGTATTGTACATCAGAAAATACATCAAAAGTAGAAACTAGGAAACATTCAACGGGCTGTCTTATTGCATTCCGCTTTCTGCAGTCCGCCTCGATATAAACTTTAACTCTGCTACATCAAACAATCCTACGAGCGCGCTTTTGATAAGGTTTTGGCTAAAATACTGCTTTCTATTAGTCAAAACTTTATCAATATCCGTTGCGTGGTTTAGAAGTCTGCGAAGAAACAGAGAAGGGCAGACGTCGACTTTGTTTTATAATCCGCTAAGCATTCTCTTGAGCCAATCCCCACGTTCCTGTGCCAGCCTCATCCAGGTTCTATTCTACCCGCCCACCTCGCCGCCGGCCGACCAGTCTTCTTCCAGTCCTCGGACGCCACTCGGTCACTGCCTTACTCCACCTTATTATCACCACGCCTTGCCAGGTGTCCTGCCCAGCTCCATTTTAGTTCCGCAATTCGTTTCCCGATGTCGAAAACCTTCGTACATCTTCGTTCGTTCGTTGTTTTATACTACTTAGAAATTTATTTATTAACACTTTACGAACACAAGTGTACAGAGGCGGACTCACATTCTCTACCAGTCAACCTTTAGGTGATGCAGAAAATGGTGGTCACTCATTAATAATTTGAGCTTTATGGGAATTGTATATAGTTCACATTGAAATTGCTATATTTTATTTCTTTTGCAGGCGTAGTATCCATCTGGGCACAGAATCAAGTAGAGAACTGGTCAGCGTTTGCTCCAGACTTCAAAGAACTGGATGAAAACGTGGAGTATGAAGAACGGGAGAGCGAGTTTGACGTGGAAGATGAAGATCGGTCGGTGGACCAGACTGGAGAGAGCCATGATGATGAGGAAGTGGAGGTATGTGCAGTTGAAACTTATAGTCATAGAAAAGCTGTGGAACCTTAATTAATAAAACATAGTAAAAAAAAAACATAGCCGAGATCTGTAAGCGTTACGTTAGTTTTAATTTAAGACTATAGTCCCGTCTCTATTTGCACTATTTTGCACTTGAAGTTTTTACAGTTATGCGATAAATTACGTGCTAAGTAATTATTCTAATTATAGATGTCGGCTAAGGGTCAACACCCTTAGCCGACACACACACACACACACGACATCGAGACCATTCGAGACGCGACACAACGCGGTTTCTGCGTGCTTTTTGTACGCGAACAAATAGGGAGCGAAAAAAGGGGACTGTAGTTTTGGCGCAATCTCAACCACTTTTCGTACAGAAAAACTAAATTATTTAGAGTCAGGCGTTCCATTTGAAACAGGTTGACGTGACGACTTGCGAGCCCGTGGCAGCTTTCTGCAGTTCCGATGAGGAGGGAGAGGACGAACACTTGCTGTCCTTCCTGCCTATAGCACCGGAAATTGAGGATCCTGAGGTATGTAGTTTAGTATAGATCTTTTAAAAGTTACTTTTTTATCAGTATTTCCAATTCGAGAAATGTATTAAATCTATTTACTACACTAAACAAGCAAGCCATATATATGCCAGTACGGTTATTCTAAACATTCTCTCCAAACACTGTTTGTGTTACTACTGCCAGTATCCTAGATTCGATATTACATCTATAAATCTGTCTATTGGGGTTCAGCAATGTATGTAAAACGGGCTGGTTTCCGCAACTCCACGACTAATCGCGTAGGTATTTTGCGTGCAGTGAGGTTCAGCAATGTTATTAACCTTTTGAACGCCAGAGCACAAACGCATCGGTGTGCCTCCGACGCCAAGCCACAAATTCGCTGTACTTTTTTTCACATATTTGTGATGTTTGGCGTACAGAGCACACGCTTGCTTGTCATGTATACGTGACAATGTCGTTCAAAAGATTAAGTAACATTCAATGCTGTCGCGTTTGCAGGACGGATGGGCAGCCACGCAAGAGACGGTTACGCCAACAGAAACGCCTGAGAAACTGGAGCCGGCTGCCAAGAGGCCGAAAAGCAAAACCTACGACATATCGCTCAAAATAGCGCCACCTGGTGAGTTCAATACCACTATAAATGATAGTCAACAATTAATTGTCAATTTACCTCTATGCTTATATAAGTCATTGGAAAATGCAGACTCCGTAAGATTGTAATAAATCTTAATAAGATTATAATTTCTCGATAAATTATGAAAAAATCGTTTTGTAGGTATACAATGAATCCCATTTAAATTCAACAGTTTTCAATAAATCCATGTCTTATTAAGAAAAAATTGTTTTCACGCGATATTTTACAATATTACGACGTTTGCAATTTTCCGGTGACATACAGAATTGAAAGCTAAATTAGCTAGCGAGTAAAGGTTTAAAGCGGCATCTACGACACTAAATTTGAACTAAAAAATAGACCTGACGCCACACAAATTCTCAATTTCTCGATGTTCAAGTTCTCCGCGTGATTTCAACATTGTCCACCAGACCAAACTACTACCTGGTCGGGGGATCCTTCCTGTTCAACGAAGGGACTTAACATCCTATATTATGTTGATACACACGTCATTCACCTCAACATTCCTGTTGGCGTGCCATTAAAAGGCACTTTTGAACGTCAAATTTACAGTTTAAAATTAAAATATAAGTGACTCTATTTATCCATTCGCAAAAAGTAATTCTTATGGAGAAGAAAAGACAAGAAACTCCATAGTTACTCTTCAAATATAAGTTGTACAATATTTTGTATACATAGGTACATTGATCAATTGATTATATTATGTGAGCACAATGCATCCAACATTACACTAATATACAGCACACACTTATATACTAATAGGTACAACAAAGCAATACCAGCAGAGATAAAATTAAGTTTGCTAGTAAGGGACATGGTACTCACATATTTACAATATAATTAAAAACAATGGATCAGTGTGTGAGTTAAATTACATATTAAAAACCTGAAAGTACACCAGTAAATAAAACAAGTTTGACTTTTTCTACTATACCCTCGATTGTCCTATGGAGCAGGACCAGCATGTTTCCAAGCATTCTTATCTTTAATATAATCATCTAGTTTGTAATATGCTTGTTTACAAAGTGTGGTTTTAATATAAGTTTTAAATTTTCTTTCATTTAGTTCTAATATGTCACAAGGTATTTTGTTGTAACATTTAACACAGTACCCCATGAAAGATGTTCGTACTTTGGCTAATCTATAAAATGTTTGATCTAAATTATTTTTATATCTAGTATTAAAATGATGTCTATCACTAATTTTGTTAAAAGAATGTCGATTTTTTCTTACATACATAATATTGTCATAAATGAATTGACAAGGTACTGTCATAATATATATTTTTTTTTAAGTTCTCTAAGAGAATCGAGGCGACGAACATTATAAATGGCTCTAACAGCACGCTTTTGCGGGCATGACCGAGACGGGCCGGTCGTAACGTGACTGACATGTTGGACCGACGTCCTACGACTTCTACTAAACAATATTTACTGACGTGACTGACCGGCGTTGTGTGACTGGTGTGTGTATGGACCTTTACTCGCTAGGATGCAAATAAAATGCTGTAAAAAGGTGTCGAATTTTTTTGAATTGTTTTGGATAAAAATAGAAGTGATAATCGACTTTAGTTGCCGACTGCACGAAGAGGAGTGGATAGATTAGTTTATTTATTTATATATACTTTATTGTATACCAAATTAAAAATACTTACAGAAAATCTTAATTTTAAAGGTCTTATCGCATTTCGCGATCTCTTCCAGGCACCCTGGAATGGATAGAGATAGTCTGGACACGAAATAACCAATGGAATTAGTAGCCATCTACTTAGCTTTTGCTTAATACATCTCTTGTAAATTGAGAAAGGAGGTTATTTCTTTTTATTTTTTTTTCAGAACAACCACTATCATTTGGAGGAAAGAACAAACAAGCTGCAGGAAGTAAAAAAGTTGCCGGCAGACCTCGTAAATAAAGTATTTTATTGTAATCTAGTTTTTTGTTTGACCCTTACCTTTAACCTTTCGAGGTTGAAGCTCAAGTGGCATATAATAGTACTGAAGCATCCTACACCGTTTGATAGGGGATTTGAATAACTAAAAGGAGTTTTTTTTAAATAATACATGTAATTTGTAGGAGAAAACATTTATTTTTTCAAAAAAAATGTCATCGATCTCATTAATAAAATTCGTATTCAGAGTATACTGTAAGTACCTATCGGTCGTATATAAATAAATCTCACTTAATTAAACATAACCAAAATAATAATACATTCGCCTATTCGAGACCAAAAAGACTCACAATAATATATAATATTTACTCCCTATCGCTAAACTAAATCTCCTACGCTAACACATAATATCGTACAGGGCGAGCCGCGAGCGGCGCATAAATATAATTATCTATCGCGCGTATGTACAGCGAGTACCGCGAGCGCCGACACTAGCGACGGACATCACGCGTCGATGTCGTCGTCCTCGTGCTGACTCGAGAAGTAGCTCACCAGC
>NDFZ01005402.1:436289-541452 GCA_002192655.3 Mamestra configurata | reverse complement strand
CCCGGTGGCCCGCCTGGCCCGCCCGGGCCCCCGTACGACATGGGGGGCCCGATGGGGAACTCCATCTTCTCCTTCTTTATTCTCTTCGTTTCTTGCATGGCGAGACGCGCGAGGCGTTTTTCTTCTCTCTCTTTAGCTTTTTGTTCTTTCATTTTCTCCTTTTCTTCTTTCTTTTGTAATCTTTCGACTTTCTTAGCTTCGCGCTCGGCTCTTTTCGCTTCGCGTTCTTGACGTTTCTTTTCTCTTTCCACCTGTAAAGTATGAAGCCATTAGTTATCGTGGATACGGGTCCTTAAACTGGATGATATTTTTGCGGTTAGTGAAAAAACACTGTGGTTTGTGGTCCGGGATTTTGTGCGCTGTTTGAAAACTTACTTGATTAGCTTTCGTTGGTGAGCCGTCCGTTCTGAGATCTGTATAAACATAAATTGAAACTTGTTGAGCTAAAATACTTTTACACAGATATGTAACTTGTAGCTTCCAGCAGCTTTGTGCTTAGGATCAAGGTGCATTCAGGATTTTTGTAATATCATTTAACTAATGTGAGAATAGAGAATGGTAGCGAAATTCGGTCAAAACCATCAAAAAGATAATATGGACCACCATTATTATCTTCGAACCGAGATATTTGAAGACCTGACTCTGATATGACCTGGTTCATTTCATAGCTATGCCTAGTAGTGCATGCTGAAAGTAACCAATGTGTGAGCATTGAGGTTTTAAATCGCTGTCTGTAAAGATGTGGATATTTATTGCCATATTTGGAAATAGTAAGTGTAAATGAGGCGTACCTTTGATCTTAACTCCAATAAGTTTAGCGAGCGCGTCGTCACTAGCGGGCGCGTCGCCGTTACCTCCCGAGCGACCTCCGCGCCCTCCGCCGCGCGGACCTCTGCAATCAACACTGTTTCGTACATAAGTACAATAGTTAGCATTCATTCATGTACACTGTGACTCATTAAACATGGCATAGTAAGTTGTAGAACAAGGCTGGCATAGGAAGGTGAGGAGCTAGCGCGTTGGCGACGGCGCGTGCGAATTATTTTAGGAAACGCCACGCGTCCGTAGTGATGTAAGTGTGCATGAGCACGCTCATTGGAGCGTGCTCATGCACACGTGTGGCTCTTGAGACGCGTGTGACTCGTATGACCGGACGTAACACGCCGAGCCCCGCTGCCCGGTACAATGACTTACGATACGCTGTGCACCTAAGTCGTGCCTTCATCTTCACTGTGGGCCACGCCTTAAGCTAACTTGCACAAACCAGCTATATTTTAACCTTTTGAACGCCAGAGCATAAATGCATCGGCGTGCCCCTGACGCCAAGCCACAAATTCGCCGTACTTTTTGTCACATATTTGTGACATTGGGCGTACAGGGCACGCGCTTGCTTGTCATGCATATGTGACAATGGCGTTCAAAAGGTTAACTCACCGCTAGTTGCTACCACACCAATCAATGGATTGGTGTGGTAGCTAATGGTCCCGGCTTAGAACCAACTCTAAGTTAAAAGAACTGGTTTGTGCAAGAGGGCCTTATTTTGACAGTCTCTTTCTAAGGTCGATGCGCCAAGTAGCGCCTGTATCCAGTTGTTTAGCACTTCGCTCAGTTGCATGCATATATTTTCATAGATAGTTCACAAACACACACACAGTCAGACAATCTTAAGCAAAAATAAAAAAAAAACGATAAGTAGTTGACACAAATAACATGAGTATATATCAGGGATGGCGAACCTATGGCACGCGTGTTAGTCGTGGCACGCAGCAAAATAATTTGGGGACGCCTATACAAGATTACTTAGCATCTTGAATGATTAGCAACAACAGACATCATGCTGAACTTTAAATTTTATTTGAAGAAACGCAAAGGTGATTGGCATTAAGATTGCTTTATGAATTTATAGTTACAAAAAAGAGTTAAGTAAATAGCGTCTAGTGTTATTTTTTGTCCATTAAATCACCAAGTCAAGATTATTGGCGGCACGTGATGGCAATTTTTTTTTTTGTAATGAAAATGGGACGATCGCCAAAAAGGTTCGCCATCCCTGGTGTATAGCAATAGTTACCTGCCGCGGCCGCCCCGGCCCCTCCCGCGCGCGCGCCCCGCACACATGGCCGCCGCCTGCGCGTCTGCGGGACAACCAACACTCTTACACAACGCTATACTTCTTCATTACTTATCTTGTTACGTGATCCTAAATATATTATTATGAAGCCGAATGAGGCTAACATCTTTAATAACCAGAGATCGGAATATGTACACTATATGTACTTAATGTTCGTGGAAGTAACTAACAGAGTTGATAATACCTCCTGTAAAATCCCGGAATTATAAATACAATCATGATATATTATGATATTTATTTTACAAGTAGGTTAAACATAACAATTTTACACGTCAATCTTTTTTGGTCATTTTAAGCTAGACGAGGCCGGTGTTTCCTAGCTGACTACCCTGAGAAGAAATACCGAAACAAACTCAGAGGTCAAAATCTCTTTAAAAGTCCATAGAATATGTACTGGTCAAATCATATGAGAACCATGTAGGTTAATTAATGTCTGAGGTGGCCTTTTGAGGAAAGTGCCACACAGATTTGAGTGGACCTGTCCAGACAGTGCAAGCATTTGTCAGTTAGCGTGTAGCTCAAACTTAAAACTTTAAGGAGCTCAACGATTCGACGAACAATACCAAAATAAGGACATTTAGGTAGGCCGCATTTATAACTCAAACTGCCAGACTAACTCAATTGAAACCCTAATATAGCGGGTGGTCTACATAGTCTCCATAAGAATCTACCTTTCCGAATGGACAGTAGAGTCACTTTATTAATGTAATATTATTATTTTACTGAACTGTAAATGCTGACGTTCAAAAGTGCCGTTTAATGGCCTAATTGAAATAAACGTTTTGACTTTGACTTTGAGTCCTCATATTCACAATACGTTATATGAGAACCATGCAGACCAGTGTCTGAAATGATCTTTTGAGGAAAGAACCACACTGATTTGAGTGGACCTGTCCAGTCAGAAAAACTTAGGGTGTGCCGCATGCCATCCAAAATCTGTGTCAACCTTCATTGTCGTTTGGAAGATACTTGCTCATTAAACCACAGCCCCTAGATATAGGCCTATAGATATACTCACTAAGATGCGCCTGCAACTCCTCAGTCTTAGCCTTGGTGACTTCTTCCGACAACTTCTCAAGCGGCACCACAGCCGTCTTCTTGATGAGGTCGCTAAGAGCCTTCCTCTTCTCCTCGTTGACCTGTTCCGCTTCTTCGTCTTCTGGCTTCTTGCGCTTCTTGCGTTCCTCGTCCGAGTCCGTGGTGGCGTCCGTGTCGATCTTGTACTCGTCGGAACTGTCTGGCATGTGCTTGCCGCTGGATTTGTGCATTTCCTGTAGAATGGAGGGTGTTACAACATGAATGGGTCTGATCGAATAGGGATGGGAGAAGGAACGTTAATTTAAGTTGCAAAAGTAAATAATAAATTCAAAGAAACGTAAATCATTACAGATCCAATAACAATCTAAGACTGCTAAGAGATGTTGACATTTTCCTAGGTCAAGAGACCTTAGATCAATCAATCAATTGAATTTTTCAAAGACAGACTCTTTGAAAACTCATCATGCGAAACTGCACGATGAGTTTTATTGCACATCTTGACTGTTATCCATTGGTAACTTGTCAATTATTTATTGTGATTGTATATTATTTATATTTTATCGGTGGGTCGCCAACTTGCACAATGAAACTTGCCTGCAAGCATACACTACACACCATACAAAACCTACATTGGCAGCTTAAAGTGAGTCGTTTCGCGACGCGACTGGCAGATGTGAAACATCGAAATTATTTTGTACAGATAATATGCATAAAAGTACACCACTTATTTGTTTCATACTATCATATAGCGTGCCGACTATTATTAGATGTTTCTCGTCAAAAATAGAAGGAGATGTATGTAGGTAGATCGTGGTGTAGTATTTCTCACATCCTCAGACTCCGTGTTGGGCATCTCGGTGTAGTTGATCTTCTTCTGTCGCGTGCGGTGCTTGGGCGACCAGTCGTTGAGCTCGTCGCCGCTGAGGCCGCCGTAGGTGACTCGCGCGCGGATGACGTTGCCGGCGGCGTCGTACTGCGTGAGGCCGCTGCGCTTGCGGCGCTTCTTGGACTTGTCGCGACGCTTCATTTTGGGTGGACGCGACGACGATTTTGATTTTGATGACCTGTGACGGATAGGCATAAGTTAAATGTCGCTTTCAGGGCCGGCGACGCGTTCTTTCCTCGGGTACACTCAGATTTCAGACGTTTCCTACGTGCGCAAGCGGACCAACATCAATGACGATAGACGCTTAGATCCAGTAGCGTAGCTATAGGGGGGCGGGGACGGGCCGCCTCGGGTGTCACCCCTAAACTGGTGAAGCAATAAAAACCGTACGAGGTGAAGTGCAAAAATTTTCGAGCTCGCTTCGCTCGCATAATGCACTCTCTGTATAAATCTCCAAAATTACTTCTACTTAAGATAAGTGATCGAAAGAAAGTCAAACCTATCCAAGATGGAATGCAAACTCTCTCTTAGTTCTTGAGCTTACCTGCATCAGTATACTAAGCTAATTCTATTTGACTATGAATAGTAATCAGTCAACAAAGTTATTAGAGCCCATGCTCTCAATATCATCATAATAATCAATATCAATAGAAAATCAAAACTATCTAAGAAGTAAGTAAGAATTTTCGAGCACGCTTCGCTCGCTCTTATATTCATATATGTATTAGTTACTGAACTTACCCGTATCAGTCAACAAAGTTACTTAGAATGAAGTATGGATGATTAAAATATAATCATACCTATCCGAGGCGGGGTGCACATCAATTCTTATGCTCTCATCAACCAGTACTTGCGGACAAATATTCCATATCTAATATATAATCTGAATCTCAGAAACGGCTCCCAACGATTTTCATGAAATTTAGTATGCAGGGGATTTCGGGGGCGATAAATCGATCTAGCTAGGTTTCATTATTAGTAAAAGTTCCAAAAAAAAAAAAGCAAAGCTCGGTCATCCAGGTAATTGTCTTTAAGAAACATTGATGTGAGAACATCACTGTTTTCTAAAGACGCAAAAGGAGCACCCCTCCCACCCCTGGAAAAAGGTTGCGAGTGCCGTCACCAAAACGAAAGTCACACCACATTATCCGCACCGGGTGTCACCAGCGCTACGCGACTGTTTAGACCGAACCAAGAAAGCCAATCAATCAATCAAATCGTTTATTTAATTTATACATACATGTTTATTACATAATTATATACCTCATAATGTTCATTCCATGATCAGCCACTTGGGCATACAAATTATGAAACAATATATGAAAATATGATTGTCTAGATTATAATATTTTTTGAATGGTCAAAAATAGTTTACGTGATACTAGTCGCACTGATTAAATATAAACTTGTTAATTCTCAATGTGATACATTTTTTACAATTTGTTTTAGGATTTATAATTTTTTTTTTTTTTTTTTGTATATTAATAGAAATAGTAATTCGGAAGAAATAAGTATCGGTACTCAATAATGTTTACCAAAGCTAAGCTGCTAAAAAAAAAGTGTGTGTCTCGGGACGCCTGACAGAAGTGATAACTTAAACTAATCTAATTCGAACTATTTAATATGGGAAGCGTCTGTCCGAAATACTACTAGCGCTGTGGTTTAGAGTGAGAGAGGAAGAGCCTGCCTACCGCTGCCGTATGCGTGACAGAAAGGGAAGCCAGACTGGTGCCGTAACGCGTTACGTTACGAAGCGGTTTACCCTCACATAAGAAGTTATCACTTCAAAAATCTGCCAAGGTAAACTTACTTAGATTTGGAAGACCACTCCTTGGCGCCCGCAGATTCCTCCGAGCTATCCTCTAAGTGTCCTTTCTTCTTTTTCTTGACTTCTGGTGACGATTCCGTCATTTTCGCGCGTTCTCCTTTATGAAGGAAGTAAAGTGTTATGACTGGTATCACATACATAAAGATTCTCCTCATGAAACGACTGAACATCATTTTTAGTGAACGCGAACAGCCGGTCTATTGAATGAACATCTCGCCGTGAAAACTTAGGTGGAGCGAGCTTGAAGTAAACCGTCATTCCACCCTCACTGGATGGTTTGACCGCTCACTTCATGCGTACGTCACCAAGTGTTCACGGTGCGAGATTCACAGAATAGACTACTGTTGAGGCCAGGCCGTCATCATTTTGATCACCACGACGGGAAATTATTTGAGGTTTTCCCACGCGGACATGCATGCGAAGCAGCCCTGACTCTGGATTTTATTTATTTATTTTAGGAAAACTTATAGCTAAACAAACGCAGTAAGTAAAAGTTTAAACAAAATATGGCCCGACTATAGGACAGTACTGTGGCAAGGGGCCCCACTATAGGACAGTACTGTGGCAAGGGGTCCCACTATAGGACAGTACTGTGGCAAGGGGCCCCACTATAGGACAGTACTGTGGCAAGGGGCCCCACTATAGGACAGTACTGTGGCAAGGGGCCCCACTATAGGACAGTACTGTGGCAAGGGGCCCCACTATAGGACAGTACTGTGGCAAGGGGCCCCACTATAGGACAGTACTGTGGCAAGGGGCCCCACTATAGGACAGTACTGTGGCAAGGGGCCCCACTATAGGACAGTACTGTGGCAAGGGGCCCCACTATAGGACAGTACTGTGGCAAGGGGCCCCACTATAGGACAGTACTGTGGCAAGGGGCCCCACTATAGGACAGTACTGTGGCAAGGGGCCCCACTATAGGACAGTACTGTGGCAAGGGGCCCCACTATAGGACAGTACTGTGGCAAGGGGCCCCACTATAGGACAGTACTGTGGCAAGGGGCCCCACTATAGGACAGTACTGTGGCAAGGGGCCCCACTATAGGACAGTACTGTGGCAAGGGGCCCCACTATAGGACAGTACTGTGGCAAGGGGCCCCACTATAGGACAGTACTGTGGCAAGGGGCCCCACTATAGGACAGTACTGTGGCAAGGGGTCCCACTATAGGACAGTACTGTGGCAAGGGGCCCGACTATAGGACAGTACTGTGGCAAGGGGCCTTACTATGAAGTCTTAAAACGATCATGATTCCGCTCTAAGAGAGACGGAGCTATACATAGCGAATAGCACTATCCCTTTTACATCATCGGAATTAGATGGCATTAACACGTCATAGTAGGTCGGAAGGCCCTTTTCTTTTAGGGAATTACGTCAAGGTCTAATTAATACTGTTGATTTATTTCTAAAGTTACCTTTTTTATCAGATCTGCAAGTCCGTCGAATAGGCAGCGAGTCCGAAGACCTGGAGTCGCTGGAGCTGCCTCGTTCGTTCGACGACGATATGTCCTCCGATGACGACATACTTTGAGCACTGGAAAAGTTAGTTTAGTGTCAAGGAATATTACCAGAACATAAGTGAACTTTGCCTAGTTATCAGACAGACATCTTTACAAGCTTTACAATGTGGTGAATTAATGTGCTTTTATTTTGAACACGATTTTTCTCGTTTAGGAATGTTGAATAACAGACGTTAAGTGGCAAGATTGTCCTCTTGTTTCATAACTCACCGTCGATGCTGTTTAACAGTAGATCGCATTGCATCGAGGGGATAAGGAGTGTCATGTCACGGGCGTCATATTGAATTCAAACCATAATGAAGGGTTTCAGAGTTAACTCCCGAGCGTAGCGAGGTAGTTAATACAATAATATTAAATGCTTAGGTTAAGTAGGTGGTTGGTGTGCAATATATTACTGTAGATAACGGAATAGTGTCACGTTATACAAAGGCAGATATTTACCCAGTATCCTTGAAGTCCTCGTCAGTCTCGTCGTCGTCCTCAGAGGGCACCTCCAATGAGTTCAGCTTCCTCGGCTTCCGGCGCTGCTTCTTCTTTTTCCTCTCAAAAGGTTTGCCCTAGACGTAAGCGTTGTATTTTAGGACATTTGCGTATAGAGGGAAAGAAAAAAAAAATATTTTAACAGATTGGGAAAGTACGCGTCATATCTGTGTAAATCGGCCATCTCTCAGCATAAATTTATATTCTCAACATAATTTTTATTAATAAATTGGAACTTATGTAAACAAAAACAAAGCCGCAGCGCTGAATTTAAGCGACAGCCGGCGTTGACTACTATAGTCAACTAGCACTTCTGAGAGAGTCCGTCATCTAAAAAACATCCTTAAACAGTTGCCCACCTGCTCCATGGCCTCTCGTTCGGCCTTCATCTTCTCCTCCTCGGCCGCCTCGATGATGGTAGATATGTCCTTCCCGCGACCTTGGTTGCCGGCGCTGGTAGTCGCCTCCACGTACTCTTCCTGCAAATACACATGTTCAGTACAGACTTGAAAGTAACATAACTGATAGAAGAGAGTGCTATCATACAATTGAGAAATAAAAGGACCATATTCAGTTATTTTTATGGCCTATTTTTTTAGCTGGGAAGAAGAAGTCTATATCGCATAGATGCGACAAGGCGCGCATAAGTCTCTGATATCATCCCATACCCGAACACAATGTGATCTCAGACCTTGAGGGTTTCTTTCATTCTGACAGTCCCAGTACCAGTCCCAGTCCGCGACCGTACGCTCTACGTCTAAAATTATTTGGACGCTGCGAAATATAAAATGGAAGAAAATAGACGCGCTGACGCGGAAATTTGGTGCTGGAGGATGCTCGGAGTATCATGGACCAAGGTCCGCTCAAATGCATCCATAATCGAAAAATTAGTCATCAAACAGCGCTTATCGGCTCAAGTACAGACGCCAGCACCATCAAGCTACAACAATCTGTCAAATTTCTTTAATAGATTTTCAACTTTATTTCTAATGCATTAGGTTCAAGGTCGATTGGATAAATTTGAGTTTCGGGTAGCTTGATGTGCTGGCGTCTGTACAGACTCGCATCCTCAAGTTCTTCGGACACGTCTCTAGGCGGAATAGACTCCATCGAACGCATCGTTGTGCAAGGACGCGCGGTTTATCGATGTGCGATGCGGCCCATTGCATGAGTGTGCCAAGATGGCCGCTAACAGGCAATAATGGTGAGAAATTAAGAAGATCAACTGCCCGGAACATTACGTGCGACCACGACCGCTCTGGCAAGAGCGTAACGACTGATTTACAACAAGAAGTATTTTTGTAAAAAAATGAAGTATTTACCTTGATAGCAGAGCTAATGAGTCGGTCATACTCCTGGCTGCGATAGCTGACGGGCAGCTGCTTGCGCGCGCGCAGGCGGTACACCGCGCCCTCTTCCGATGTAGAAGACCAATCACTGCTCCCACTTGCTTCTAAAATAACAACATCAAAGATGTAAATAAAATTGTTATACAAGAGATTTTGTATCTGCAACATAAAATTACCTGCCAGTGTCATGAAGCGACTACCTATCAATCAAACCTTCTCAACCCAAATTATGGTATCCCTGCATAGTTGTCAAACTTTTTTGATGATCAACGCGCTTTGCATTATTAGACAACCCAGTTGACTTTTCCCATACACGAAATCGAGGTTTGTGACTCTTATGTCATTGGTATCATTAACCTTTTGAACGCCATTGTCACATATATGTGACAAAACATACGGCGAATTTGTGGCTTGGCGTCGGGGGCACGCCGATGCGTTTATGCTCTGGCGTTCCAAAGGTTAAGATTAAATTACCTAGTACCTACATGTAGGTACCAACGACAAAAAATAACACTAATATTATAAAGGCGAAAGTTTGTGAGTGTGTGTGTATGTTTGTTACTTTTTCACGCACAAACGGCTGGACCGATTTAGATGAAATTTGGTATAGAGATTGTTTGAGTCCCGGGAAAAGACATAGTAGTATTGTAGATATATTTTATCTCGGGAGTGTGTTCCCTTGGGATAATTTTCGACATTCACGCGGAGTATCTGATAAACCGCGAATAACACCGCGGGGCGCAGCTAGTCGTTAATAAATGTACTCACCAAAAAATAGATAAGTATATTTGATCGATATGTTACAACAATGATGAGCGCCAGTTCGTAAAATACAACATCCGTAACAAGCCTTACGAAACTAAATCGCCGGGGCGCCTTCAAAGAAAGTTTAAAACCTTACCACTAGACTTTGTATCATCTCTATCTCGTTCTGCCTCCTTCTCGTCTTCAGATTCCTTCTCGCTCTTGACCTCAGGCTGTTCCTGCTTCTTCCGTTCCCTTTCAGCTTCCACGGTCACCACCAACTCGTCATACTTCACTAGTTCTGCCTCTAGCGATGCTATCAACATGTCCTGCAAATATATGGATTTATCATTATTTGTTTAAAGTCAATTTGTGTACAGACGCCAAGCACATCAAGGTACAACAATCTGTCAAATTTATTTGATTGATTTTCAACTTTATCGCTGATGCATTAGGTTCAAGGTTGATTGGGAAAATTTGACAGTTTCGGGAAGCTTTATGTGCTGGCCTCTGTACATGGTTTGTAAGTGACAGGGTAAAGTAAGTCGTTTGAGAAACCCTCAAAACATCAAAGTGCACAATAAGGCTAGAGTCTGCGGCAAGATTACGATGAACAATAAACGAACGTCTATCCATATATCTATTGGGTACGGTTTCCGCACTTAGTCCTGATGTTGGACCATTGTGCGTGAGCCATGGCGACCGTCATTCCAACCAGCCAACCTCCCTCCAAAAGCAGATCAGTCTTCCTAATATGTTCGGGATATCTGTGAGTGAATTCGGTGTCCCTTTTGTTTGCCTCCGTATTTCGGCGACACCTGTGCACTCAAGGAGCACATGCGTATCCGTTTCCTCCTCCTCCATGCATGCTCTGCACAGGACTGTCAGTTATACCTATCGTACATACATAAAAACGTATATAAACGAACGTCGCTGAATTACTACAATTGAAATGTCTTAGATATGAACTGACCGGTCACAGATCACAAATACTCTTCATGTCATTAACATTATTGAAGTAGCGCATTTTGTAAGGAGAGATTTTGTAATCGTAACATTTTGCTAATCTGATGATGGAATGAATGTATACGAAACTGATTGTACCCTTTCGATGTGTACAATATGCACTAGCCTTGTGCGCGCGCGCGCGTGTGTGTGTGTGTGTGTGTGTGTGTGTGTGTTTGTGAAGTTAGAGGAATATTACTCAACCTCTTACTAAGCCTCTGTAAAGTTCTGCAGACAAGCTTTCAGTCGCGAGAGCGACCCAACGACCGCCTTATCGTGTTGGGCTAAGTAGATGGCATCAGAGGATGAGGAAAGTCGCCCATGCGATGGACCGAATTTCGTTGTGTTCACAAATGTGCACGGGTGCTCTTGGATGTCTTGTCGGCCAGCTGGTAAACATGGCGAATAACCGAAAGCGGACGCGATGGTCACGGCCGCCGTGTAAAGAGCGTCTCGACGAAGAAGAAGATGCCTCTATCGAAAATGGTTTCAATGCAAAACAAAACATTTTGTTAGGTACTCACATGGTTACAAGGCGGACAGAACCAGTCGCCCTCGGGCACCACGAACAGCATGGGCTTGAGGCAGCTGGCGTGATAGCCCTCGTCGCATTTATCGCACAGCAGGATCCACTCCGGCTGCTCTCCGCTGCCGCAGCGCTTGCAGAATCCGTCTGCGTCTTCTTTACCTACACAAACACATCATTCAAGCCAACATTTTTGTAAAATTACTAGTAAGAAGGGTGCCACACGATGCGTCGGCGATGCGACGGAGCGATGACGTTTTACATACAAATCAGAATGACATGACACATGGTGCGTTAAAACAACGGAGACCGGGCCGGAGACGATGCGACAAGGGCCGGAGCTGCGCTGCGAGACGGAGCGAGCGGCACCGCAGCGTCGTCTAAATACATTGTTGTACACCCTGCTACGTCGGAGAGCGACGTTACGTCATCGTTGAGCACTGCGTTGGGTTGCATCAATGTATGTTCCGGCCAAATCCGCCCAAATACGCACAAAAGTGTTGGCCACGAGTTAAGCACAAGTGAAACGCAGCGTGACGAGCGGCGCGGAATAATCGTGCAAGGCATTTCACCTAGTGTTCCGTGCATTTGCAGCACACCTACACTACACGTCAGCATGCTTCATAATTATGTATTATATTAATATACGCCGCTCTTTGCTGTCGCTGTTAGCGGCAACGTTGCCAGACCAACATATCGAACAGTTTTTTCCTTAAATTTTATATAGTTTGCTATACCAAATTAATAAATATATTTTCTTTTATAAAAGTATAATTGTTTGAAAACTTTATAAAACGGCCTCAAGGACCTTAAACATCGTAAGACGACATAATAAACTTACCTTCTTGTAAAGTCCGTGCTCTTTTGAGTGGCTCGACAGGTTCGCCACTCTCCAAGTCAGATTCCGGTGAGAATTCATGGTCCGATTTGTTGAAGACAACTGTTGAAAAAAATATTAATATTTTAACGTTATTTCGAGTTATGGTTCCAAGTGTAACTTTTGAATGAATTCTTATTCTGTTGTTGTAGTTTGCAGTCATTAGTAATGGTGAATGTTGTGCGAGCCTTTGCTATGATAAAACCGCAATCAATAAAAATGTCATGATTGAGCCTGAATCCTTGTATTTCAAATTTTACATATAACTTCCCTTTATACTATAGAAAAATCCGGCCTTATTCCTTGTGAGGCCATATTTTTCAAAATAGGTACTCATAGGATAAGGATAGGGCCCCAACACGATAGGTATAACTGACAGTCCTCTGTGCAGAGCATGTATGGAGGAGGAGGAAACGGTATCGCAAGTGCTCCTTGAGTGCACAGGCGTCGCCGAAATACGGAGACAAACATCAGGGCCACCGAATTCATTCACAGACATCCTGAACACACTAGGAGGACTGATCTGCTTCTGGAGGGATGTTGGCTGGTTGAAATGACAGCCGCTATGGCTCAGGCACAATGGTCCAACATCAGGACTAAGTGCGGAAACCATACCCCAATAGATAAGGATATGTGCACAGTTCTAGACATCGAAAACAAATGTATTAGTGAGTTTTCACAGTGTACGCTTACGTTCGGGCTCGTCGTGTTCGTGCAGCTCGAACAGAGGCTCGTCGGAGTCGGAGTCGGGCTCGGGCCCCGTGGAGTGGTCGGAGCGCCACTGCGGAGCCCTGCGCGGCCGCTCGGCCTCCGAGCTGCTGGCGCCACTGGCGCGCCACTCCTTTTCGTCTTCTTCCTCTTCTTTGTTCTGGTGACGCGGAAAGAATCTTGGAATTATATTAGCAAAATCACCTATACTTTTAAAATCGTTTTTTCTGATTGATTTTTAACGCACAGCCAAAAGAAGTCTAGAAAGCCTAAGCATTTTTGGAAATATCAACTTTAAAGAAGACAAAATAGGAATTGGAACTTTTTATTTGAAGCCAACATCTACCTAGACGAAGTCGGAGGCATCAGCTAGTGAAAGATAAGAAACCATTATTTCTTTAAGATTTATCTGGTTGTTAAACATGTTTAGGTATTTACAACTATAATTCTCTAGTTCCATGAATGGATAGGTTTCAGAAATTTAGACAGGTAAGAACGTCACACTTCAAGTTACTGAACCAGAGAATATTCTTTAATGTCTCTTAGCACATCATAATTATGACATTAATTTGACGAAATGGCGTTTTAGGAAATTGCCAACCTCAAATAAATTGGGACATAGGACGTAAAGACGGGGCGCAGCCAGGCACCCCTTGAAACATGGTCCTCACCTTTTTCTTATGTATTTTCTTGAGTTCCCTGAGCGCGACTTCTTCCAGATGGCGGCGGTCAGCCTCCTCCTTGATCTTCATCTGCGCGATGCGACGCGACTGTCGCACGGGCGCCACGTCGGAGTCGTCGGACCCACCTTTGCCTCCCTTGTCTTTGCTCGACTTGCCCTTATCATTGCTAGTCTTTCCCTTGTCAGTACTGGTTTTACCCTTATCTTTCATTTTGATCTTCTTTTTCACTAGTTTCTTAGTCGTTTTCTTGCCAGCTGAAAGATATACAAAAATAAGAGCGTATTCCTCACGGTTTTTCTTAAATACTCGTAAGTTCTTAATCTTGGAAATGCGTGAACCGATTTTATATTCATATGCAAGATAGGTCTAAAAATAAGATGAAACCCTTTTCGAAAAAGTGTTTAGAAAGACAGACAGTCATTTCTTCTGCACAAAGTGAATGATCACTGTTTCTCTCTCAAAACTTTTTGACGATGTTAATATCAGTCAACCTTTGGTTTAAAAGTACTCATCAAATTTTGATGTGTAAAATAGTATTCCAAATGTTCAGTTGACAATTTATGTAGAGTTTACAATCTCTCAATTTATTTTATAATTTTACGGAGTTTGCCATTTTCCGGTGACTGATATGGTGGTGAATTATAACATTACGCTACGACCAATAATAGCGGTACATTAATGAAAAATGTGACGCAGATAAAGTTGCGCGGGTCACCTAGTGTAACAGATAAATACAGGAACTGTCTATAAACCTTAATAAATACGAAACTGTCAGAGATAGGACGCCGATATCATTGCAAGTAAATGTAGGCGATTTATTATATTATATTGATAACTAGCTGTAATGCAATGTTTTTTAGTATCGGCAGCAAATCAATGCATTCGCTTTCGACTTACGACTCTGATGTTAAATACAACTAAAGAAATTTTATATTACCTATACTATAGAGAGTCTCCTCCTCAGATTCGTCACTTGATTGTTTCTCCAGAAGTTTTGCTTCTACTTTTTTTCTGCAATAGAAACAAATAATAAATGTAATTTAACCTTGTGAACGCCAAAGCATAAACGCATCGGTGTGCCCCCGACGCCAAACCATAAATTCGCCGTTTTTTTTGTCGGCTCTAGTCGACGGTGGCGGTCAAAAGGTTAAAGTTATCCTTTTTTTGTCTTGCACATTTTACAAAAATGTGATCATATATCATTGCGGCAGTTTTTGGAAGTCCGTCAATACGCTCAGGAGTTGCGTCAAAGAGCGATTTAAAGAAGCGCTTACTTATAAAATCTTCTCAGTGAATGATCATTAGATCAATCATATTAGGGATACTATTCTAGGAAATATTTTCGTGTATAAACGAAAACATATCTATTGAAAAATATTCATAATTACCTAGTAGAGGTGATAATTTTCTTAGGCTTAATTTTGAGGCGTTTGCCGCTTGTGATGGGTTCGTCATCTTCACTTTCGCTTTGAGATTCAGATTTGTTCTTATCGCTCATCGTAGCATCTAATAGAGACCTTTTCAAAGATTTACACTCCTTCTTACCGTTGTCAGTTGCAGTTTCTTTGTCGCTATTGTTATCTACACTGTCGTTAAGCTTCTTAGCTATCTTTTTTCTTTTGAATTTTCCCTTGTGTGCTTTGATTTTCTTCCGTTGCGCTATAGGGTTGCTTTCAACGTTATTCAAAGTGTCTTTCTTACTTTCACTGTTTTCTACACTATCTCCTGTTTCATTGGAATGTGTGTTTACGTCACTTTCGGGAGTGGTTTCTAACCGAAGCTTCTTAGGAGGTAAGGGGTCTTCTACTTTTAGTTCTTTATCAGGACTCTTCTCTTTCTCATTCTCTGTATTAGCCGTATCATCTTGATCAACAGAAGATACACTACTCTTTCTCTTTTCTATAATACTTGTTTTACTATCGTGACAATTATCAGTCTCTGAGTTAACTACTTCTGTACTTTTGTTTAGTTTTATATTCCTGGCTATATTACTTTTCTTTTTAAATTTACCCCTCCCCTTTTTAGCATTATTCTTTTTAGGACTTTCACTATCAGTAGTACTCTTATCATTACTAGCTTCTCTTTTTAAATCGTTTTCAGTATTTTTTGTAGAATTCGAGCAATCCGATTGTTCTAAATCGCGCACGCAATGTTTTTTTGAGTCAGTATTTAAAACTTCTATACTATCATTTGATTGATTTCTCAATGATCTTTTAGCTACAGAAGGTAAACTACTTTTTAACTTAACATTTTTAACTATATTATTTTTATTGCTTGAATTAGACACTTCACTATGTTCACCATTTAAACACTCTTCATTACCGTTTTCTTCTGCTGAATTTTCTTCAGGACTGTGTGCTTGTTCTATAGTTTCTGGGTTACCTGTGTCATTGTCGTAGCCCCAACCTTCTCCATAAAAGAACATCACGGGTTCTGAAATTTCTTCACCAATGATATAGGAACTATCGCAATCCGCTCCGTTTCCTTCGCCAGTCACGAGCATTACCGGATCTTCTATTGCTTCGCCTACTTCTTCATCATTTTGTTTTTCACTAGAAGCTGCTTTGTTTTCTTCGGTTGTTTCTTTTTCTTCTGGTTTTACTTTGTCTTCTGGGGTATCTTTTTCTTCAGTTGTTTCTTTTGCTTCTGATATTACTTTGTCTTCTGACATTACTTTTTCTTCTGACACTACTTCTTCCTCTGACACTACTTTTTCTTCTGACACTTCTTTTTCATCTATTGTTACTTTCTCTTTTGATGTATCTTTTTCTTCTAGCGTTACATTTTCATCTGCTGGTACCGTTTCCTTTTCTTCTACTGCTCGTTCTGGCGAAAACTCTTTTTTAGGACCTTCTGCCTGTTCATTTGTTTCCACTTTCTCATCAGTTTCATCTGTTTCTGATTTATCTACTGGGATGGTTGTTTCTGTGTCAGGTTCAGGGCTTTCAGTAACATCCTCCGTCTCTTTGTCTTCTTCTATATCCACTTCTTTCTCTTCTGCTTTTTCAGGAGTCGACTCTTCTGCTTTAGGTTCTGCCTGATCAGGTACTGGATCTTCTTCATCTTTTTGTTCTTCAGCTTCATGTTCTGATTCAGATTCTGGACTTAGGAACTCTTCTTCGTTTTCTTCTTCTCCTTCTGATTTACTAGACTGTAAAAAATTAGAGCATTTGTTAGTCAGTCTTGAAACGAAAACTATTGATTACATATAAAAACAGTATCCTGCTAAAAGAGTACTTTTATTGAGTTAAACAAATGAGTTGTTTAAAACCAAATATGTAGCCTTTTTATTGAGATTCTACTTGATAGCAACTGTTTCCATTCAAGTGCAAAAATGTGGAATCATAAATAACACATATTGCTTTTACATTGAAAGAGAACTTCCACAATTTGCATACTATATAAACTGACTACTATTACATGACCAGCGAGTAACCGCACCCACGATACAGGAGAAATTCCTAGTGTGGGGCAAAGTTTTATTTAAAAAAAAAAAATTAAGACATAATACACCTTCACATTTAGATTGTTAAAAACCTTTTTACTCCTCACAGTCTGAGTGGAGTACAAAGGTTTTTATTTACCTTTTTCCAAAAAGAGTTCAGAGGGAAAGAGAGGTTTTAAGTTATTAATAAAAAGCAAAAAATCACTCCTTTCTTAACTAACTTGTAACACCGATGTATTTTGCATATAAAGACTTAATTTCATCCATTTCATGGGCATTCATAGCTGCAACACAGTTTTGTAACTAATGTATATATTTACATACGCAAACAAATTTGTAAAATGTGTCTTTGTTGATTTAATATTATTTCCAAGAATAAGGCTTTGACATTCTTTAAGTACAGCGAATTTGTGGCTTGGCGTCGGGGGCATGGCGATGCGTTTATGCTCTGGCGTTCAAAAGGTTAAACTTTAAAACATGCAAAAAGACACTGAAGCATGCCAAGTATTGCGTGTGATAACAATGACCTTTTCATTTACCTCCAACTGTGCCGGAACCTCAGCACTGCTAGAGTCTTCATTGACATTGGTGTTAGTTGCAAACAGTGGGCACACCTCCTCGCCACTTTTCAATTGTGATATCACTTTCACTAGTTCTTCTCGAGTTCTGAATGGAAAAAGGGCAATTATTAACACAAAATAAGTTGTTTTTATCTATTTTGGATTAAGTATAATATATTTAGTAATCCATAAAGGAAAGTCTATGCAATATATCAAGCTGGCACAAATTATGGTCTCCCTTGATAATACATTTAGATTTTGGTCATTTCAGGGTAATGAGGGCAGGTATGCAACATATTTCATTCATTCATTCAGTTGTTTAAATTACCCCAAATGCAAATAAGATTAATGTATCTCTAACATAACAACTCATTATATTGTATGTAAAACAGGGCATTAGGCATTCAGTACTCTATACATTTTGACCTTATCTCCATATAAATTAAAATATCATTACATTACCTAGCTACAAGCTGCCATGTCTCCTCATCCTGGTCTTCTTTATACAAACAGAGGTTGGCCTCATGGTCCACTTGCAGCCAGTACACACAACCATTCTTGTCTCTGCCCACTGGATCCAACCTTAACTCCTTACATGATATTGCATTGACAGCATTCTTGAATTTTGGATGGCAAGTAAATTGGTACTCAAGTAACAGCTGTCAAGGAACAAAACAATTATTTCTCTTGGGTATGCAAAAAGCACTCAAAAGTTTGAATAATGTTTACAGTGGACCAAAACAATTGACACAGAATCATGAAGAATTCAAAAAATTTTGGCTGACTGCCATCATTTTAAATAAATAAAATTGTAAAATGGCAAGAGAAAAAATTCAGTAGTTAGAATATTTTTACATCGCACATGTGGCATAAAAACATGCTAAAAGTTATTTTATGTGTGTGGATAAAAGTCAACACATTGAGCTCATGACCACAAGCACCACACATTGATATCAGCACATAGGTACATAGATTATGAATCATTTGTGAAAGTGTTTGCAATCAATGAGATTAGATGCACATCATCCTTAGAAAAAAAAGAGTAGGCGTAATTACCTTCAATACTTTCAATTTGACCGTAGTGCTAGCTTTCTTGTAAGAGAACCTTTCGATCTCCCAGGCTTCCTGATGGTGACCTTGTTGATGGCAAAACTTTATCATGAAACGCTCCCATCTGTTGCTCGCCACCGTTTTATGAGCACGGCGTAGAAGTCTCAAGTGTAACTCCTTCAATGGATCCAACACTAACAACAAAAAACTTATAAGATGTTTGTTTATTATTTGAAATGACGAATCTACAAAGATATCTCACCTTCCTGTGTATTCTCTATAAATTCTTGTAATTTAGATATCGTAGGAACATCTAAACCGTACAATTTGCCGAATGTTTTTAGAAACGAGTAAATAACAGCGAAATTAGGATCATTCGCACACGAAATTTCACCATCGGACGCCATCGTCGGAACTTAGCAAGCTTTTCCACTAAACATCACTAATGGTTCTAAATACAGATATATGGTTATTTCACTTAGACCTAAAGGGAAGTTGTAAAACATGTACATGATTCACGAAAATATCTTTATTTTATGTGCACTGAAAGCTTCTTTTCTTATTTTCTATAGTAAAATAAAACTCGATGACAGCCATCGCTCCATAAACTACTAAATTTATTTTTTTAAGTAAACATAGAAGTAGTGACAGATATAATAATATTTATGTCAAAGACAATAAAGTTGTAAAAATAAATCTAAATGTTGGGCTTGGTATTCACTAGTTTCTGTCCCACGGTTAGACCGACGGCTAGGGGAAAAGCGTATGACAGTGTTGCTGTTTTGCTGATCAACATAATATCTAATTTTATCTATACTAATATAATGCTGAAGAGCTTGTTTGTTTTGTTTGAACGCGCTAATCTCTGGAACTACCAGTCGGATTCAGAAAATTATTTTTGTAAATGATAGCCACATGCATGAGGAAGGCTACAAGCTATACAGGGAACGGGAAAAAACGGAATATGCGCCTACGAAGTCGCGGGCAGAAGCTTGTTGTATATAGAAAAACAAAAACAATATGAAAACTGAACTGATGCCAAAGTTAGATAACATGTTACTTTTAAAATCACATTTTATTGTCTCTATCTATATCTAAACGAATATCTTCGAGACAGTTCTTTGTTTTTCGGTTTAGGAGAAAGAATCTTTAATTGATAGAAAACCTTCACAACTGCTGAATGCCATATGTTGTATCCCAACACCAACACAATCAGTAGCGCACAATTACCCTTAGGCAAAGACAGCCATGGCCGAGGATGGCAGACTCTAACCTGCCAATTTTTTTTTATACAAGCACCGGTCTGCTTTAGGCTGCCACCCTTTTTTATGTCAAAACAAAATTGAATTTATCCGAACCTGGGTGTAAAGTTTTCGAGCTCCCTAAAGAGTAATAAAATATATAGAGGAGCTCCCTTCGCTCGCTCTAACATAGTCGTATCGTATTACTCTCTAACATACTACTGTTTTAACCTGTGTAACATCTTGTCTCCTAGCATAGTTAAAATAATAGGAAGAACATGCTGCCTCGCCGACTGCATCGATATTTAACCCGTTTCGTTAAATATCGAGTCATCGGGACATCTTATTTGCAAACACGCTTAGTTGGGCTTCACTAAAGCAAAATATGTCTCACGACATTTTAAAGGTGAGTTCATTGCATTCAATTACCTACGCAACACTAAAGTGAACTCATAAGTTGGCCACACACAGAGATGCAGTCCATCGGCTCACAGAACCGTCAATAAGTTAATTTTATGTTAGTAAGTCGAGAACAACGCCGAAATGTGCGCGAACTGGTTGTTCTCTGAGACTCTCTTCGGAACATTAGTGTTCTTATTTTTATTTGCATGTTTGTTCTGTTCAATTTAAATGTTATAAATCTGTTTGCGTGCTTCATCTTGAAGATATAATTTCATTTCATACTTATTTCATTCATTTAATATTAAAACTAGCTGTTACTCGCGGCTTTATCCTCGTACTTGTTAAACAGCACAAAAGACATAAGATATGCTTTTTTTGCCCTTTGTCTAAAATAATCATAAAATATATTCATTCCATCTGCTAATGCAAGTTCCGTCAAAATTCGGTTCAGTCGTTTCGGAGATTAACCGTAACATACACAAGGATAAAATAAATAAAAATAATAATGTTGTTTTTAATTGCATAAATAAAATTATGCATAAAAACAGACACCCCAATTTTATTAGAAGATGATGTTACTAAAAATGTTGTTTTGTACAAGTCATGTCAACATCACTACTTCTGTCAAACGATACTAAAGGCTCATTGATGTTTTATAACCTGTGGTTACGAAACCCCATTGAGTGAAACGAGTGTTTGGTTTCGTTTACTTTTGAGATTTGTGTGACTGCTTTGTTTCGTAGTCTTTAGTTAATTAACTTATAAAAACAGCCAATATGTCTTCAGTATGTTGTGGTACAAAAAAACAGAAACTGAACAACTTGTACAGTAACAATATAGATCGACCTTTGAATGGTTACCAAGAGTCAGTGGCTATTCCTGATATGTGTTACTTTTGTTTCGATGTTTTGTATTGTCAGCTGCACAGTATGGACCCTCCTCAGACGCCAAACTTTACTAACGATGCCTAGTAAGTGGTTCACTCTCGTAAGTACAAGTACATCCTATCATTATAATTATGTCTGTTGGTTGGACGTGCTTTGTTGAGCTACCTCCATACCTTTTGTTTCAATTGAGGTCAGTCTAGTGAATTAAACCTTGTTTTTCGTATGAAACTTCTTTCAGTAAGCCACAAATGCTTGTTCATTTCCACTTTCACCTAATTTACATAGTGTGAATGTAAACAAAAATGATTTATGTTTGCTCATATTATGACACCCACACAAAGGCATGTTTTTTTATTCGCGGTCAATACCTCCACTCCCATCACCCTCCGAAAATATGCATGCTAATACATTCTTTATGTTGAAGTGCATAAAGTTTATAATGGTGTACACATTTTAGTACAGTTTTGCTATTGTGTTGCTGTGTTAACTACTATTACAGAATGTCTAATGTGCTATAAAGCTAGACTTTACCTTATGTTAGAAGATCTTTATTGAGTTTTTGTCATTGCTTTAACATTATTTAATTTATTTTTCACAGTCCTTTATTTGTGACATGGAAGATCGGTAAAGAGCACCGTCTCCGAGGATGCATCGGGACATTTAACGCAATGCATTTACACTCAGGTATGAGATACAATGGGTAACCATGCAGATGTTGGTATTTCATTTATTAAACACCAGCTTTTGCCTGATCTTCGGACTCGTACAGCCTATAGCCTTCCTCATGAATGTGGCTATCATATACTAAAAGAATTTCCCAAATCCGACTGGTAGTTCTAGAGATTAGCACATTCAAACAAACTCTTCAGCTTTATCTTATTAGTACAGATTGTATTGTGCAAGCGTGTGCAAAGAATAGCTGTGACAGTGTGACCTTGTTCACTTATTAGTGATCCACTGCAACAACAATAATATATTACATAGCAGTACCTCATAATCATGTCTCAATACTCTGTTATATTTTTTGAAGGAGATAACATTTCTATTTCAATACCTATTGTGATGAACTCAAATCATTAATAAGTAATTAAGGAGTAATCACTATCTTCAAACTGGTATCTTCCATATAACTTAGAGATATAAATACCATGTAAAAATAACATCCAATGATCAAATCTAGAGAAAATATTTGATATTTAATGTTCTTGACTGTGAGAAGTTACAATTGATTGAAATAACATTTCTTTGTATGTGACCAAGATATGTAAGCAATGACTCAAACAAAGGGAATGTTGATTTTGTTTCCAAAATATAGGAACTGTGAATAATCTTCATTTCTTTAAATTGAACACCCCACAGTTTTACAGTTGTTTTAGATTCTGTAGCTTTTTCTGCTGTGTTCTCGAAACTTGTCTTGTTTTTCATTACAAAACTATTGAGCTGATAATAGTGATAATTCCACTGCTCCAAAGCCTGAGGACAGACCAGTGACCCAGTACAAAATGTTTACAGTGAGAAACACTCTTTAGTTGTCAGTTAAAATTACTTAAAAATTTAAATCACACAACAAAATCAAACATAGCCTGTTCTAGCCTACTGCTTGTAGAGCTCACCCCACTTCTTCATACACCTTAAAATTAATAATGATTCTTAAGCCCAACTTAATCGTGGTTTTTGTCTGTAACTGTAACATATCAATGGCCGAGTCTATCTATCTTTCTTTGAGAGAGCAACTCGCAAACAGCAGCTGTTGATGATTGTGCGTAAATGTTTGTATGTTATTAAATATCAATCGCTTTTTATTCACCATATTGCACCTACCACCATTTTCTGCATAACCCAAAGGTGGTTAATGGCATTAAGTCCGCCTCTGTACATTTGTGTGCGTAAAGTGTTAATAAATAAATAAATTATCATCGGGCGTTAGCATGGTGACGGCAATATAAATTGAGTAGGCCGAAAGTTTTCTATACCCTACCAAACACTTGGTTTGCTAACAGACAGTGTCTGGCTTGCCTTGCACTTGTTTAAAATTTTACTTAATTTTTTATGCATGATGCATTGAAGGCATTAAGTCTGCCGTGTTGCATAAAATTTTAATAAATAAAAAATAAATTAGGCATATAGTCTATCTTAGTACCATAGTGCATGAAGTCTAAATATTTATTTAGACAGATGGCTCAGACAGTAGTCAGTAACCTCTTTATTTAGACAGTAGTCAGTAACCTCTCTATCTCACTCCCATAGGTCTTCGCGAGTACGCCATAACCAGCGCTCTGAAAGACTCCCGATTCGCGCCCATCACTCGCGAGGAAGTGCCGCGGCTGTCGGTGTCCGTCTCCATCCTCCAGCACTTCGAGGAGGCCGAGCACTACCTGGACTGGAAGCTGGGCAAGCATGGCATCCGCATCGAGTTCATCAGTGAACGAGGCAACAAGCGCACCGCTACTTATTTACCTCAAGTTGCTACTGAGCAAGGTGTGTTTGGAATGAAGTAACTTGGCCATCTTGGTGTGAGAATCTTATACCTTCTCTTAATCCTGTCTGTTTTCAAGGTTTGGCAAGGTTTCTAGCACGCCTTAATTTCACATTCACATTAAAGGCCAAATTACAGGCGCGAAAAAAATTTGTTAGTTACAAATTTTTCGATTCAAAATTATGTGTGCCAGACCAGAGTATGACAGCCGTTCAGGAATCAGTACCATACGACGTGCCTGACCTATTCGTCAAGGCATGAATCAAAATGGGCAGGTTATCCTGTATTAGTAGATTGTCCCATAGTTTTGCTGAAGTGTTTATTTTCTGTTAAAAGCAGCCTGAAAGTTAGTAAGCTGCACTGCTGCTCGAAGCAGCCAGTGTTTGAATAGTTTCTAACGGCATCACGCGTCCCGTGTCCAACAATGATAACTGAGATAACTGGTCGCGATTGGTATGTATTCAGTTAGGTGTATGTACCAGTACACTATTTTTTTTTTCATCATACGAGGAATTTGACCCCTTGAAAATTATTGTTAATGTAATCTTTGACTACATTGTAAACGGGGTTCATTATAAGATACGAGACAACACCAATTATTATAAAAATAGGGTACAAGTACATATTTCGAGTAACCAGTTTCCGTACAAATACTCATACGGAAATCATGGGGTGTTTCCAGGTTGGGACCAAATCCAAACAATAGACTCTCTTCTGAGAAAAGGCGGGTACAAGGCTGCCATCACGGGCGAGCTGCGGCGCAGCATCAAGCTGACGCGCTACCAGTCCGAGGAGATATCCGCCACCTACAACGAGTACATCAACCAACGCTGCTAGCAGGCGGCTCCTGCGCCCGCTCACCACGCGCCTAGTAACAATCCGAGTCTTGTGTATAACAATACGTCATACACAGATTACAATAAGCAAACGTACCGGAGTTGGAGCGGGCCGAGTGGTTACAAATATTGTGTTAATAATAATGTAGGTTGTAAGTGTATGTCTAGTATCCAGAATCAGTTAACGAGTAGGCAATGTGGAACAGGCAGTCGTCCCAACTTGACGCTCGTCGTCGGCAGCACAGTCACGCGTCAGAATTATGCTCAAAGTGAATTGACGAGCCAGTCCAGCGAACGATCCTGCTTGATTCAAATCATTTAAAGATAAGGTACATCACTGCCAACGACATTCCTCTGAGGATAACATCTTAAGTGCCATCTTAATAATTACAGTAATGCTTATGATTAATATTAATATCGGTATCGCAGACTTTACTACCCTTTCATAGTGTTACACAGTTGTATACTTACTTATTATTTGCAACAAAAAAAAAAGTAATTTTGTGCTTATTTAAAAAATAAGGGGTGGTAGGTACTTTTCATTCCATATCGGCAATACACTTTGATCAAAATTTTGACTTAGGATAAATTTATATTTTGACAATTCATTGTTATATGAATATGTTACCGTGAGTCTAAAAGAAAAAATAACATTGGTTAGTGAATTATGTGTAATTCGACTCATGGTTGGCTAGTTAAGGATTGCCCATGCTTCCATACTTAATGAATCCTATCATTTCACGATATGGTTACAATTTCATATGACCTTGGTAACAATGTACCTAATAGTATTGTCCGTACAAGGCTAGTTTGTCGCATGACTTGTGTTCATTAACCTTATCCTATATTCAAGGTACAAAGGAATCATTATGTAATCAAAGAAGGCGTTTTGTTTAGCCTGTTTAGGACTAGGTGCCATGCCTAGTCAGAATTTGAAACTAAAGATCAGATAGCGTACCATTAGAGGTACCTACCAAGTAATTAAGTTTATTTTTCTGTGTCGTGACTTTTTGGATTCTTATAGTCTCACAGTAACAGACAGACAAATCGCCAGGAAAAAGAATCCAAAAAACTGTAGTAAAAGGAAGTGAAAATGTAACACATTGTAATCGAGATCTTAATTTCACGTCTTTACAACAAAAAAACAATAAGATTTTTATTTTATTATTTAACAAAAGTACTTACATGTGAAATTGCGCTACGCTTGGGTGCACTGCCCTTTATGTATCAAGTAAGTAAGATTATGTAGGTAGATCGAAACAGTATGTTGTCGAAAAAAAATATGAAAATATTTTATTAAAATTAAAAAAAAAAACATAAACGATTAAAGTGAACAAAAAAAGTTATTAACGTAATTATCTACGCCGCCCGTTAAATGTTTTGAGTTCGATAGACGGATTTAAAAAAAAAGCAGTTAAGTACATGTGTAATGATGACTAATGGTGGTTGATGTTAGTTTAATTGATTAATTCGTTTAAATATTTCTTTAGAAGTCACTTTTAACTACTTATTACTTTGGGCCCTCGAGTGTTTAAATCAAACATAACTGCATATTCCCGAAAACCAGTAGATTGGTTTCAGAATTCCAAACAAAACAGCCCAACGTGATTCTTGCAGGAAGCAGTGTTTCTTTGAAAAGTATTTCTAAAGTTGCAGCAATAGCTGCTCTCGGGATGAAGACAACAGCACTCAAAGTCATAGCGTTGATTTCAATTAGACCAATAATATGCACTTTTGAACGTCATCATTTACAGTTAAAATAATAATATAAAATATAAAATTAATGAAGTACTACCTACTGTACTTCATTAATTTACTGTCCATTCGGAAAGGTACAAATAATTTTATGACATTGTACCTACTTTGAATATCGGTAAATAGTCATCAGCAACAAGTTTTCTGTAGAATATTCTTAAAACTTGGAAAATTGTGACTTCTAAATAACATTTCTCAGACATAATTAGTAACTTCTTCAATTGACATCATGGTTTGATTTATTATTTGAAATCGGTCAAAATATTAGTGTCCACACTATGTAACGTTTGACCCTCAGCAAAATAAACAAACTCATTACTATAAGAATTCATTTGTTGTAGAATGTAAGTGTCTTACTAATATTAATTTTAAACATGAGAAATTGTTACGTGGTTCAAATTGTTGAATCGGCGGTCTTGTTGATGGGCTTGGGGGAAATTCGTTACCTTGGTAAGGTCTTTTGAAAAGCCAAATGCGCAAATTTATTGTTTGTTAACCTTGAGTTTATCTTGCACTAAAATTTGAGTCTTTTACAGTTGATGCATTTTACGAGAGCGCGTCTATTATCACAATTATAAATGTATATCAATGGCGAAAGGACGAAAGTCGTAGCCAGCTTAAAATTTGAAACAGACTCCTACCCGAAACTTATAGTTAACTTAATCCTATATATTACCAAGCTAACGGAAGATCGTTCATTTGTTGGAACTGTATCATGATTAATGTAAATATAGACTAATTGTTAACTTCAAGTTAATAATAAAATCGTTTGATTTGGAGAAACATGGCGGATGTGGTGGCAGCAGTGTGTTCTTTGAGATAGAGGGAGTTGTGTCGCTTGTCTGCTTACTCATTATTGTATCTCATGGATTTTATGAGAGGATGTGTTTGAAGATTTCTCAAACTATAAAACATTTATTTTGGTATCACAGGAATTAATGTTATTTGAAGGGAATGTACGAACTGGTTTTGGTATTTGGTATACATCAAAAGTACTTCTGAAGTGTTTTACTATGTTAGTAATTGCAGCATGATATGTGTAGTTTGTAGGTACAGGGTCGTATGCAAAGAAATGCGGTGCGTCACCGTCCTACTATTTTGGCGCCCACTCACAAAGATGGAATCCAACGTCCATTTACGTACAGTCGGCAACGAAAACATCTACCACACTTACCTCACTTTCGCCAAAGTTTTGCTGCCGACTGTACATTTTTCCAAGTTATTTTAATAGTTTGACGGTTTTTTATTCTATTGACACATCATCTCATGGAACCCATGCATAAATTGTTATCCTTTATAGTAAACAGCTAGAAAATAATATTAATAACGTAGCTCACTCAGTCGTGAAAGAATTGTAGGACGATTGTTGCCTAGGACTGCACGGCATTAACTGAATAATGACGAACTGAGCACATACAGAGTAGTCGATTGAACTTTAAGTAAGTGATTTACTTTAGACACATACAACGTGTAGCAGAATAAACTTATTATGGGACCAACACTGAAATCGTGAAAAAACAATCGACTCCCCCATACATTTCTGTGCGCATAACTCGACAAAATGTACTGAACAGCTCATGTTTTTTGGCGATTTCGGGATTGGTCCCATAGTAAAAGTTGTTCATAATGATGAGTACAATGACCCTTTAAGAGGTATTGCGTTTATTCTGTTACACGTTGTATTATGTAGGATCGGTATAAATTGGCCAAGCTGTAAAATCTGCGGCATTGGACCTTTCAACATTTCAAATGTTGATTCTTTGCCCCAACTGGTAAAACTAAGTATAAGACTGGGGTCTTTCTAAAAAGTATTTTTTTTACAAATCTTTCAACGCGGCTATTCAATTGTATGTGCTTAGAAAAACTAATTCTTGTACTTGCAGCAATATGAGTGACTTTAAATATAGAAACATAATATCAATATATTTTAAGCAGATATCTAGCTAGTTATGTTTGTTAAGTTAGTTTTATATATTTTAAAACTAATTAAATTATGTTTTATAAGACTTCTGGCTCCCTTCAGCCACCATTTAATTCACTAACGTTTGCACGCTTTCGGGGATACAATACTCTTCATTTTAACTGTTGTTTTTGGGTGAAATATACTTCCGTTTGCTTTGTTTTATTTTACAGTGTAGTATTATTTTTTATGTTCCTTGCATTTACTCAAGTTATGACTGATGGAGCTGTGAGTCTATGGGCACGTGCACTTGGCGAAGCGCAATGCAGTGCGGTTTTATCCTACCAAATAAATGTCAAATTTGCACGTTTTAAAATAAAGTCGAAAATGATAAATCATCTTAGCCGAGGAAACCTCCGTTTGCTTTGTTGCGCTCTTGGACTAATGAAAGTTAATTTATTTACCACTAGTTGCCGCCCGTGGCTCCGCTCGCGTGAATGTCGAAAATTATCCCAAGGGAACATACCTACTCCCGGGATAAAAAATCCTGTCCTTTCCCGGGACTCAAACAATCTCTATACCAAATTTCATCTAAATCGGTCCAGTCTTTTGCGCGTGAAGAAGTAACAAACATACACACACACTCACAAACTTTCGCCTTTATAATATTAGTGTGATGTGATAATATAATGTTGATATTTGTTTGCCATTGAAGACCGCGCTTCGCTGTGCTTCGCCAGCTCTGCGTCAGCCCTATGAACCATTTCATAAATACGCGTGAATGTATACTGCTCGAAAATTGTGATATAGAACTGAGTTATAGGTTTGTTCTTAAAAACGTAATAGCTCGAAGTGTCAATATAGCACTTATCTACATGTCAAATTAGCAGTGCATTAAATATTCTGAAGCTAGCCAAAAGTCAGGTTATCAGCAAGATTATCTTATAGACGCCACAATAAGTAGTTTTGCAAACGATCTAGCATTAAGGAACGGTTTTGTAATGGAACTTTCACCATTCGGAACAGATGAACTTAAGAATTTCAATGAGTGAGTGAGTGATACGAACTATAACTATCTCACTCACTCAATCACAGAAATGGTAGGTAGTCGTAAGGTTTGTATGACGTTGACGCATATCTATAGTCAGGTTTCTAAGGTTAGGGATATTTTAAAGGTTTTGCATAGTTTGTTTCAGTTGTGTTCTGAATGGTTAAGGCGCAGCGAACAGTCTTGCATGTGTTCATACCTAGAAATTGTACTTTATCTGGTAACTGTGTGCAGTTTGTTGTCCGTTTTTGTATTTCTTAAATATGATTAATTAGTAATATAGGTTACTTTCAAGATATAAATGATTTTTATTTTTGGTTATTTTACAATCCATATGACATGGCTTTTAAATTTAATCAAGTAAGTATCCCTACCTAATGTTTTATTTGTTACGTTTGCTTATGGCGTAAGTACCATTTGTTAGAAATCCAATAAGGATTAAATGGCTGCATAAAAAAAAATACAGTAGGTAAGTAATACTTGGAAAATAGGTTGAGTTTTATCAAAGTTAAAAAAAAAACAATATAACAATAAAACTTTAATTATAAAATTAACTATTTACAAAACTCATCTACATTTACATAAAAGCATTCACTTTAGTTTTTGTTTTTCAAGATTGGCTTCAATCTCCATTAACTTTCCTCTTATAGTTAGATTGTTTGTCATTTCGAAGTATGTGAAGATGGACGACGCTATTACCTGCCCTATGACCATTACAGTTAGCGTGTTGTTGTAGGGCCTCGTCAGTTTCCTCACGAAGTTGAAGACAACCTTTGGGCCTTCTTTTAGATCAGGCACCCTGAAGGTAGCGTATCTGTGTGCGAACTGAAACAAGTGATAACAGATTAATTATTTCCAGTAATTTCTGCTTGCTCTAAAATGTGTGTGTAGAATGGTGATACAATGGAAATAAATTTATTCTGGTGATCAATGCTGGCCACTTATAAACTAAATAATGCAGAATCACTTAGTGGAGTGCCCGGGGAGTTTTACTTCGGAATCCAGTTCAATTCAATTTTTGAAAGGTTATATGGCTCCATCGACGAACATTCGATGATTTTTCCAATGTCAAGGTACCAATGGTTTCTTTTTTTAAGGATAGGAAATCATCAAATGACTTCTTCCGCTCAAGGTGGAGCGGAAGGGTGTGTCGAGACTCTTACTGACTAAAACCCATCCGTGTTCCTTCTTACGCCCTTTGCGTTCCAGGGCCGCGGTGACTGTTTCGAACAAATTCCGCAACCCTGGCAGGTCTCCTATGCTGACATCTCTTTGAGGCGCGCGTGGAACACAACGCGCTACGACCCGGGCCTGCTGGTGATCAGACAGCGAGCCACCCAACGCCCGCCGTCCGCAGGCAAGGTACCAATGGTAAAGTGGAGGAAGACCGTCGGTGGCAGAGTTATGCATCATTATATGCATCAGCTCGGTAAAAGTGCTTTGTTTATCATAATAGACACAAAGAAATCGGCCTATGGAGAAAACAGTTCAACGCCATAAATGTGTTTAGCCAGATAAAAAATCGTCGAGCGTCGGTGAATGAAACATACTAACTGTAGGCTGTTGCACACAAATTATGTCTGTGATATGGTTAATCGAAAAGTCATCAAGGAGGAATCATTTAGCCATCCTGCGCTTTTTAACCGACTTCAAGAAGGAGGAGGTTCTCAATTCGTCTCGAAGAAGGCTGGACCGATTTGGATTGTTTTTTTTTTGTTTTTAAAGGGTAGGTATACTTTCCAGGTGGTCCTAGGATCTGATGATGGGATCCTGGAGAAATACAGATAACTCTTCAAATATTATAGGCATACTTGAAGCGATTTGGGTAGTTTTTGGAAGAGTACTTTCTCGGAGTGGTCGCATTTCAGTTTGGTGAAGATCTGATGAAGAACTTCGGAGATAGGCAACGGAACAAATAAATGAAAGCAAATGGACTGGGATTGCTGAAATCTCATGTCTGTCTATTGTTTACACCAGTTTATAACATAACATCACGCCGGTACGCTGTGAAGGGGTAAGCACACGTGAATCACTAAAAAGTGAAAAAAAAAAACTGATTTCGGCAGTCGGTGTTTTTGGTTAATTTTTCGTTTTTTAACACCGACTGCCGAAATCAAAGTAATTTTATACTTTGTAGTGTTTTTTATTTGGAAGTTGGTTGTATTTTTTTTAAGTTAGTAGTAGACTCAATTTCAAATGGTTTTTGGACAATGAGCTTAGAACAATTCAGCTTATCTCTGTAGTTCAGGGTGTGAACCGAAGACGTATGAAACGATGCTCGCTCGCTATCGCTAGCTGGCAATGTGGCCTGCGCTTCATTGGTTGGCCACCCTTTTGGTGATCAATGATCAATATAAACTCTTCCGTTACTGACTGATTAAGTGACTGACAAACAACGCACAGCCACTAATGGTCGTAGAGAGCTGGAATTTGGCATGTAGGTTCCTTGGGAATTGTAGGGGAGCACTAAGAGAAGATTTCCCGAAATTCATACGGGAACGGGGATAGTCGCGGGCAAAAGTTAGTATAAATAAAAAACTAGTGGCATGCCCTGGCTTCGACTGGATGTATGTTTTTTTTTTTTTAAATTTTTCTTTCATATTGTATACAAGCTGTGCTTCGCTCCCGTCACCTCCGGTCAACCGTTACCTACCCTACCTACCTACATATATACACATACATACCTACCTACCTACCTGCCTATTTTTTTGTTTTTAAACCTTCCCTGTAATCTGGCAAACAAAACAAAATCGGAATTAGCTAAATCGGTCAAGCCATTCTCAAGTTATAGCGTGACCAGGAGAAATAGGGGTTCAATTTTATATATATAGATTTAGATTTTTGCACAAAACTAGTCCAGCTTGTAAGGCATCAGATTATTAATGTGTCATCTAAATAGTTTTTTTTTTTTTGTTAAATAAGGAACTATGGCTTTTAACAGGTAAAGTGGATTCCGAAGATTTCACACTTCTGGTGCTTCAGTCACTCCACTAACTACACTTTTCTAACAACAAACTTCTAATTATAGTAAAAAAATTAAAGAAATCGTAATTAATGAATGTGGATGTATTTTCATCTTTGCCTTACCCTTTCGGCAGTACAAACATGATGGTATGTAAAGATAGATAAACACTGTTAACTTACCATCAAAGCTGATGTTGGAGCCAGCACCATGGGGTATGCTATACCAAAAGTTGTCTGTATGGCTGCAGACCTGACCTCGTAACATAATGGACAAGACTGATTCTTCATCAGAAGTAAGTCTGTTGAAATTAACTGAAATTTGAATACAGCATACATTATTTATCCATATACTGAATGCTTTAGGGTTTTTATCCCGGAATAATTCATGGTGTACCCCAGAACACAAGCCACTGCATAATGTTAGTATTTCATACTTACATATCTATGAAAAAGACATGTTAGAATTCCAGGCATAAAGGAGATAGGAATGACGGATGCAAAGTATCCGTATGGTCCCAGTTTAACCCTGTTTCTGAAATGCCTGTTTATCATAATACCGCACAAGGCATTGATACCTCCGAGGGCTACTGGACCATACTTCAAAGCCCAGCTGTAACCAAAATTTAATGTTTTTTTTATTATGAACACATTTTGTTATAGTCGATTCTTGAGTTTTATGAGAGTACAAGGTGTCCTTTAAACGTGGTAAGGGAATTATATATAGAGGTTAATATCAGTAACCTGTAATAGTTCAATAGTTTAGTATAGGTACCAAACTATTTTCGTATCACAGCTTGTGGGTGTTAGATAGGTCTAACAGCCACAAGCTAGCACCGGGTGTGTTTTTACGGTTTTTAAGTACATATTTAAGGTGTGTGTTTGCGGTATAAAGCATTCTACACAGATTTTCTGTAATCATTTTACTTACGTATCAGAAAGTGAATCCCAGTCGGAAACAATATTCCAGACGTATTCTGTAGCTTCCAGTTCATCAATAGCCACAGCATCCTCGGGTATTTCTTTAGATTTCATCAACGCCATGTTGAAGATCTATTATATATTCAAAATAACTGATTTTGAGTTAATTTCACATAAGAATAAGTGATTTATTGATTTATTCTAGCTGCAACATAACCTATAAAACACAATAAATCAAATTACTTTTTTAACCGACTGTCAAAACCAGCTGGCCTAGTATTGCCAACCTACAATTTTAAATCAGTCAGTGTGGAATGTACAACGCCAGCACATCAAGCTAAGCCAAACTGTCAAATTTTACCAATCAACCTTGAACCGAATGCTTTAGACAAAAAATTGAAATTTTTTAAATAAATTTGACAGATTGTTGTAGCTTGATGTGCTGGCGTCTGAACATTACTAACTTATAACTTTTTACTTAAAAATAGGTAAAAACTTCTAACTAAATTAGCCCTAAACTATAGCGTCAAAATATCCGCATCGCTGTCGACTGGAAGTGTACCCAAAAGACTGGCGGCATTGCCACGTTGTATGGCACTGCTTATTCTTTGGCCAAGGTAAAAGCCAGACCTTGGGTCACGCGAAGTGTGGACAAAGCGCCTTGAGAGATCTTTAAGTGGTATTTCCGGTCGAATCTAAATTAGGGGAAGGTGACATTAGCAGAGCAGCCAGGATTGTTTTAATAGTGATGTGGTGGCTCTGTGTTCTCCAGATACTTTCGCAGGTCTGGAGAGCAAACATCCTGCCCCAGCGGATGGTCTTTCCTTTCCCGACCCCTTCCGATCCGGATATTCGCTCCCTCACCATTACTGGTCGAGAGGTGATCACAGCCATTTGCTCCTTCCGGAGTGGTTCTGCTGGCGGCCTCGACGCCCTAAGTCCTCAACACCTAAAGAACCTTATCTGTTAGGCGCTGGGAAAGCTGGTGAGTTGCTTTTGAAGGAGCTCACGGCTCTGATTAACCTCATGCTCTCCGGGAAGGTAATTGAGTTCGTCATCGACGTCTCGTACGGGGCTTACTTATGTGCCCTGCGCAAGAGGAATGGTGAGATTCGACCCATTGTCGTGGGAACTACTTACCGTCGTATGGCAGCCAAGATTTGTTGTTAGTTTTACGGAAAAAATTCAGCCCCTGCAGTTGGGTTACGGTTCCAAAGGGGGCTGTGACGCTGCCGTACACGCATTGTCGACCTATCTAAATTCTGGCAAAGGCGAGTTCATCCTGAAGGTTGACATAAAAAAAATCATAAATCATTCGGTAAACAGGGACACCTTGCTGGCTGAAACTAAAAAAAGAAATACCTCAAATCTTCAGTCGTTCACGCGACGATGGGAAGAGACCGGACTGCATGTCGTTATTTCCATGGAAGATGGGTAGGCCATTAGTGCGATGATGGATGGTGCAAGAGTATCGACGCAAGTAGACCCTACTTGCGTCGATACTCTTGCGCCATCCCATCTTCCTGGCTCTTCGTGCTATGCTGGCGCTGTCGCTGCGGCTGCAGAGAACCTCAAGCGGCGGAAATATAATAATTTTTTTGGTTAATTATATTCTCGGGCCGTGGGGTCCAAGTGCATGATTTGTGCTGTGTATTTTTGGTTGCCAAATTCTTGTGTAAAATAAATAAAATATAAGTATTATAGTCTTTATAACCCAAAGGTTGACTGGTAGAGAATGCCTTGATGCATTAAGTCCGCCCATGTACCACTACATAAAATTTAAATAAATAAATAAAATATAAACATATGAATATACAGTCAGTGGAATTAGTTTTGAAGTTCTTACTTTATTTGATTTTGAAGGCTACGTCACTCGTTAGTCGTTCGGCGGCTGTGATCCAGAGACAGCGTTCTAGGTTTCACGTTACAAAATAATTATATCTTGAAGCATATAAGTTTTCTTTCTCTTTTCGTTTTATGTTGATGTTCTCTCTATCTCTTTCTTTGTCTTAATGTCAAAAGGAAGAAGTAGGCGCCGTTACCTTAAACAACGAATTGTAAATAAATAAATGAAGCAGGCACATTCATAATGGCTCAGTCGCAGTTTTCTTTATTATGGAATGCACACCAAAAGAATATATGCCATGGATTAAGCAATCTGCAACAGGTAAAGAAGTTAGAAACATGAAACAGAAGATTGTGATAATTTTTTAACGATTCATCTACTTTTTTCCAGAATTCTGAGTTTGTGGACATGACTCTCGCCGCAGACGGTCACCTAGTGAAGGTTCACCAAGTGATCATCGCATTGGCCAGTCCATACATCAAGGAGTTGATATCGTCTGCCCAGTGCCAGCATCCCGTTATATTCCTCAATGTAGGTTTACTATAATAATATTAATAATTCATGAATTATTTCAATTGAAAAACGTGGCGTCGTCTGCTGGACATACGCCTACTTTAGCGATGGACATAAAAATGTTAATATCTTGATGTTCAAGCTGGTTAATCAATTCTTGAGAAAGTCCCATGTCCAATACTTAGCTGTAAGTTAACACAGGCAGAAACAGGGCAACTTATTACTGGTATTGGTATGTTACCTGAAAGTTTTAGACTTGTCTTGATTGTTAATATTGCAAGTTTTTCAAATGAACAACTTTTTGAACTGACTTTGACTGTATTGTGTGTTTTGTTCTTCTAAATATAAACTAAAGTTATGAAAAGGTAAATTTTGATGTTAATATGTTTGTAAAAGGTTTTATCTTCAAAATTTATGGAAATACAACAAACCTATCAATGATAAAAAGCTATGCTACTTTTGAGTATGTTTTATGTTAACCTTTTGAACGCCATTGTCACGTATACATGACAAGCAAGTGCGTGCCCTGTACGCCAGACATCACAAATATGTGACAAAAAGTACGGCAATTTGTGGCTTGGCGTCGGGGGCACTCCAATGCGCTTATGCTCTGGTGTTCAAAAGGTTAAACCAAAAAAACCTACATATCTTTTATTCATTATTCCATAATATACTGTTCATGTGATTCATGTTTATTTATTTTTATTTCAGAAAATATCATACACAACACTGAGTGCCCTATTGGAGTACATATATACTGGTGAAGTATTAGTCTCTATAGAGAATTTGAATGAACTCTTGGAAGCTGGCAAAGAACTTCATGTAAAAGGCCTTGAAGATATGGTATTTATTCATTTTAAATTTAATCTTATATTATAGTTAAAATGTATTGTTTACTAGCAGTTTGCCCACAACTTCTTGTCTGCTTTCAGAAACTAAAATATAGCTTATGTTATTCAGTGATTATAAACTTTCTACCAGATTTTTTTTTAAAATTGGTACTTGTTTGAGCCTATTAATGTCTTGTGGGCAACTGACCAATAGTTGATATACAGACTGTTGTATTACTTTCAAATTGCACAGAAAACTTTGCAGCTAGTGAGATAGATGGCGTTGCGGTTCTTTTTGTGCAATGTAGATTTTGCTACATTGGTTTTTTTGGCATTGATGCCGCTACACTGTCACTAACAAAAACCTGCATCACATCACAGAGCCTTGGAGGGCCTTTGAGGGATAGACCATAGAAGTGAGAGTTTTAGAGTGATGCTGCAGGAATCTAAGAAATCTAAGAACCACTCAAATGCATTATGGAAAAGTAAAGTTTCTTTATGACTCTAAACATATTAAGGTACAATTCAATTTCCAAGGATCATAGTTTTGCTCATATAATTGGATCAGATTGTCAGAAGCCAGAAACTGACACCAGTCTTGTCAGAAGTACTGTGTTACCCAGTTACTGGGTTGTAGAGGTCAGACAGGCAGTTGCTACATGTAAAATACTGGTATTCAGCTACATCCGGTTTGAATGGCAACTGACCCCAATATAGTTGGAAAAAGGCTGGGCAGATGATGACAGTTTTGCTCATCCTCATTCTTCTGTTTTTTTTTCTCTTTATTTTTTAGCAACTTGCAAACCTTACAGGTTTATTTATTTATTTGTTATGTCAGCCCCAAACTCATCTTTGCTTAGCTTGTTCAGAAGATGATATTATAATATTATTTATAATAAGTAAAGTATTTATGACATTGCAGAACTTAACAGATTCAACGAATACCAACCAACAAGAACAACTATCTCAGAATGAAAATGAAACGGACTGCAATATGGAAAGTCTTGATGAGGAGATCAGCTACTTCGAGATAACCAAAGACCATGAGGATGAAAATAATAAATACATGTCCAATATTGTTGTGTAAGTTTATTTTGTTAACTCACAGTAGTGTATTGTACTGTACGAGAGTGCGTTTTTAAGTTCGCGGAATGGTGGGGTAAGCAAGCTGGTTAGAGTCACAACGTGTTCAGTGACTCCTTAATTAGTATAAATACTAATTTTTATCAATATTAGATCATTAGTCTTTTAATTATCGTTAGTAAAGTAAACATTAAATAAAAACAATAGAGCATGGAATTGTAGCTCCGGCAATGACCAGAGACACAGATCATGGCCGCCGTGCGTTTAACACAAGTATTGGTTGACATAGCCATAGTCAGAATTGTCACTGGTCGTCAATTTATATGGATACAGGTAAAATCAAATAGCCTAATGGTGAAGGAGAGGTTCCGAGATGGCAGAGCTAGGCCCGTAGCCACTCCTCCCCCTACCTTTCTCACAGTTTCGTACATGGATTCGCCAAAGATCAACTGAACTGCATAAAAACAAATGGTCACGGGCTACAGACTGCAGTCAATCAAAAATGGCAATGTCGAGTCTACATCCACGACTAACAAAACGACTACTCAGCCTAAGTAGAAATAACCTCAGAACACTCCCTATTATAGGGACAACTACGGGCCATTGCCCCCTAAACAAACATCTTTTTAACATAGGCGCCACAGACAGCCCGCTCTGCAGGGGCTGCTTTGATGTCGAAGAAACAGCCGCCCACGTCATCCTGGAATGCGAGGCCGTAGCTACCCAACGTGAACAAATCCTCGGAACGGTGAGTTCGCTCCGCGAAGCCTGTGAAGCTCCCAGGAAACTTCTGTGCTTCTGGGCGGAGCTAGGTTGGCTAACTTAGCCAGGACACCTACGCACAACGGACCGAATGAGAGTCTAAGTGCGGAAAATGGAGTCCCTACTCTGCTCTACTCTACCCTAATGGTGGCTTGGAACAATATGCAACTCGCTGCGCAGTAACACATTAATTGTCACATTTATTTGTTACTTCGCAGCGACTCCCGGAGTGAGGGGTGGGATACTACTAAGCTTGAATCAACCTATGTGACTTTCACTGACACGATTCCATCTCAAGCAATGGCCGCCAATGTCGCTAAAAAGCGGGTTAGTATTTTTTTTTTTTAAATATACCTTTTATATTACAGAGAAGCTGATGATGATGAATCCAGAATATTGAGCCCTAGGTCTATAGTGCCAGACCACTACGAGGAAGAACAATACGACGAAGAGTCGACGACCATACCCATTGAAATCAGGGCAGTCCCTGAGCACATGGAAGGAAAACACACCGGAGATAACCCTAGTAAGACACTTGTTACTTTAACAGACTTCAAAAAAGAGGTTCTGTATTCGACCCGTATGTATGTATGTCTGCGATTTTCTCAAAAACTACTGATCCGATTTGGATGTGGTTTTCGTTTTATAAATGCATATCTTTCAGGAACGGTTTTAGTCTATAATAAATGAAGAGCCGATGAAGATCTTCAGAGACGGACAATGCAATTCTTCAATAACTAACAACAGCAAATGATCCGCGTTTGGTGCGATCGTATGTCCATGTATCGTTGTGAACATGTCATAACTCAACATAACGGGGTAGGCAGATGAATATAGTACAACTTTATATTGTCGAAAGAGTTGTTCCGATTAAGTTTATTCGATTGCAAAATCTTTGGAAACAAAAAAAAAATTGACAACAAAGCACAAAATGTTTTCACGTCAGGTTGTGATTGGATCAATCCGTGCACTCCCGGGCACGGCCCTGATATGTGTGGATCAACCTTTAGGCTACCTACTACATACATGGCTAATATTACGGTTTATATCTTATTAGTCCAGCATCTAATATTTCGTAGCTTTTTTAAGGGTATTTTGCTCCATGATGCTGAGTGCTGTTTTTTTTTTAAATTATTTGCAGGTCTAAGTGTCATGCAGTATACAGTATCAAACCAAGGCTCGCTCCAAATGGTCCTGAACCGCTACGTGTACTACCTCAAGTATACGAACAAGAACAACACGCGCCAGTGGCGCTGTGTGGACTATCTGAGCACCGTCAGGTGTCCCGCGCATGTGTTCACTAGAGATGACGTCGTGGTGCAGAGGTGGGCTATGTTTACCTCAACTACCTCAAGCATACGAACAAGAACGACACCGCAGCCCGTGGCCGAACATACGGCGATACCCGCTACGGCGGGCAGTCTTGTTTGGAAATCGTACAACGCAGACGAGCCACCATCAGCAATGGAGTAGTCTCTCCCGATGCCCGCCGCAAAAATGCGTCGCCTCACGCCCCACACCACGCGCCGTGTCACGCCCCGCACCACGCGCCGCCTCACGCCCCACACCACGCGCCGCGTCACGCCCCGCACCACGCCCCGCACCACGCGCCGCCTCACGCCCCACACCACGCGCCGCGTCACGCCCCACACCACGCGCCGCGTCACGCCCCGCACCACACGGCGCCTCACGCCACACATCACGCGCCGCGTCACGCCCCGCACCACGCTCCATTGCCATGTGTTTGTGTTTGCGCGTGCGATGATGCTGGCCGCTGCACGCGCCGTTTGTCCGTAAACGAGGCTTTAGAATATTTCCTCAAAATGACTAATGAAATTAAAAGATTGAGAAGAATTTTTTAAAGTCAGTTTTACATAAAGACAGTCCCTTAAAACGGCCCCCGTCACCACTTCCTAGTGTTTTGGCTGAGTGATGAAGCTACGTTTTTAATTTCAGGATAAAAGCCCACGTGCATCCATTCCACGACAAACGAATATTGAAGAAGGTGAAAGCTGGGGCTGTCTTCTCAGCAATCCATGAGGCCGAAGAACAACGGAAGCTTAAGAAGACTGACAGCACTATGAGTGACTGAACTAAATTAATTAATTAAATAAATAATAAAATGATTTATACTATGTGTATTATGGTTTATCATTTTTTACCAAAAATAGCAGTAATTCAAAACGATCTTGGCCCAGGTCAGGTTTATAGAAGGCTTTTATACAGCCGATGATCTAATAATGTTGACATAATACCTGGCTTTGGGTATAGAGTTAGATTTTTGTGTTCATTGTAACCTCAGGAGTGTCAACTCATGCGGCAAGGCATTCAAGGTTATGCGACCTTGAAATAAATGAGATAAGCAGCTCATAAACAATTCTAATAAGTGACAACTGCGATTCAATGCTGTGTAAATGAAATATTGTTTTAAACTACGCTTATTTAGGTTTGTTACTCTTTTATTGAACTTCGTGTCCGCCGACATTAGACAGCTTCATAATTACGTTTTCAACACTCTCGAGAAAATTGGCTCCTATAGCACTCTTTTTCTTCTTTTTGAGTCGATGGTTAACTCTTTAGATTTTTGGGCCTAGTAGGTGGACCAATTGCAGCATCGGTGGCATTCATCAAATCCCCCAAAGTACAGGTGCATTGGCATTGGGCACTTGGGGTACTCCAACGTGTGTTTCTTGTTTTAATAAACCGTACTACGATACCAAACTCCCGGCGCAACCTGGACAGCTAGCACTCGGTAACGCAGAGTCTAGCTGACTAATCCTTTCACCCCAGAGCTTCAGCACTCTAGTCTAGTAGGCACGCAACGCAATATTGCGAAATAAGTACACTTTCGTGTTTACACTAATAGGTACGAAAAAGTGCACCAACGAGCCCCAGCCCCCAAATGATACGTCAACGGAAAATTGCAGACACTGTAAGATTGTAATAAATCTTTCTTAATTATAATTTCGATATATTATGAAAAAAATGTTTTGTACATAGGTATATAATAAATCCCATCCAAATTCAATAGTTTCCAATATATCCATGTTTTATTAAGAAAAAATAGTTTCAATTTCACGCGAGATTTTTCAATCTTACGGCGTTTGCAATTTTCCGGTGGATAGGATTTGTGGGCACAATAATCTAATAACAAACCTGAATATCTACCCTAAAGGGAAAGCACACTGCCGTGGTTACACGTGTAGTTATTGTGTACCTACTCGTACCTACAGTAAATTGACCACTTGTTTATTCTTGTAGCTTTGTAGGTACCTACTTGATAAGCAAACAATATAGAGGTACCTACCTACTTTTATTGCACACATCGTAGTATCTTGTAAATTAACCAAAACAATTACGTACCTAGTAGTGATGTAACGAATGTTGGATTTTTCACATTCGCGAATGCGAATGCGATTGCGAATATTTATCTTCAACATTCGCGAATGCGAATGCGAATGAGAATATTTTAAAATTTCAAAAAAAGCGCGCGTAAAATGTTTGACAGGTTTGACGTTTCGTGTCGGCCATGTTTAAATTGAACATAGCCGAGCCGATATTGGTTTATTGAATGAATTTAGTCACAGAAAGTTCATTCTAAGTTTTGTTTTGAGGTTAGTTTTATGTTATTTATCAAATTTAACTGATATTTAAGGGACAAAGTGGCATAAAAACATGAGTAAAGCACACATCAGCGAAGTTTGGACTTATTTTACAATATGTGATGCTGAAAATGTTCCTCCAAACTTTTATTTTTAAAATTTAACATTCCATTGCTTCAATTTAATTATTAAGAATTAAAAATTACAACAAATTTAATAATTAGGTAAATAGTCAACATGTTATTAGAAAAACTATATTTTGTGTACCTTCTTACTTACTTATATATCATTATTTTTATACATAGATAAATAACTTGCAATTGAAACCAAATGTTAACATAACAAGTATTAGAAGTTTACTTTAGTTTAAAATAAAAATAATTATAATTTTGTTTTTGAAAAAAGGTTTATTTACAAATAGTTAAGTATTCATTGTTTTGTTTTTTAAGTTTATATTTCATTCATTATAAATATATTTAATTCCTCAGATTTATAAAGTGGAATGAAAAAATATACATTTAAAGCCAAAGGTTATAAATACTTAATACATTAGATAGGTATTTAAAGTTTAATAATTTTGTTTGAAGTAAATGTTTAGTTTTTTAGTCAATAGAAACTGTAAACTTTATTTTAAAATGGTAGTAAAGTAATAATATACTACTAAATAAATGCAAACCTTACATAGTTGTAACAAGGCTGATTAATGTTAGATTTGATCAGATCTCTGAAGTTCTTTTTTCATAAATGAGACTTTAATTTAGAATGTAGAAGTATGATTTAATAAAAATATTTAAGTGTTATGTATTGTATTATTATTTCATATGCATGCATATAATAATTTCCTTTTTGATTATTAAAAACATTCGCTAAATATAAGCATAATTTTTGCGAATGCGAATGCGAATGCGAATTTTGAAAAATATGCGGATATTCGCGAATGCGAATGCGAATGCGAATATCCGTTACATCACTAGTACCTAGGTATAGCACTTACCTCGGTACATAATTAAGGAAGTTAATTACTGAGATGAAAACACATTATGTGTTAAGTGCTTCAGTCAATGAACGCGTAGATAATATAAGTAGATAAACGATGTGCCTACGACGGACAGGCAGCGAGTGTGAAATCCATAAACGTATTTTTATACTTCATAATTCCATCTTTCTTTCAGGTAAAGCAAACTCAGCCAAGTCTTTCCCTACTTTCATGATAGCCACGCTTGATTCCACAACAACAGCGGAATGACGCACAGACATCCTCCACTGCAATTATGTAGTTGTAGGTAGTCTATTATCTTCTGTCGTTCCAGTCTTAGCTGTCCAATAATAGATGTGTAGAGATGCACAAATTCCATATACAAAGCTAGGTATTCGCAATAAGTAGGTACTGCAGTTGACCAGCGGCTATCTTTGTGTACAGACGCGCGCGAAAATAAACAAGATGCTACTTCCTATCGTGTTTATGATGTTCGCGAGCGCTTGTCAAGGGTTCAAAGTACTAGCGCTACTTCCTTATCCCGGAAAAAGCCATCACATGGTGTTTGAGCCGGTTTTAGACGAGTTAGTGAGACGTGGTCATCATGTTACTGTGGTTTCCTTCTTCCCGTCAGCGACGCCCCATGTGAACCGTCGAGACGTCAGCCTGGTAGGACTAGCACCGTTGAACGTAGAAGTAGTGGACTTACGAGATTTTGAAGATCCGTCATTTTTAGCCAGAAAATTTACCACTCAATTCAATTTAGCCTCCAATCTTATGGACTTTAATCTCAAACTATGCGAAAAGCTACTGTATTCGGATGTTTTTGAAGAGTTCGTCAAAGCTGAGGGCTCTTATGATGTGGTGTTAACGGAGCACTTCCATACTGACTGCATGATGGGGATAGTGCACAACTATGCCGCACCTTCAGTTGGGCTGATGTCGTGTGCCTTGATGCCGTGGACGCCGGCGAGGGTGGGCGCAGACGACAACCCAGCTACCTTCCCCTCCATGCTGCTGCCTTTTGGTGACGAGATGACGTTTCTAGAGAAACTCGAAAATTCTTTTGATATCAACTTTTATAAGTACTGGCACAGATTCGTGACTAGGAATGAGCAGGGCGTTGTGGAGACGCGGCTGGGTCGCAAACTGCCGCCGCTTGAAGAATTGGCGAAGAATGTTAGTGTTATGCTTGTCAACACTCACTACACTCTGAACGGACGGAGAGTGTTGCCGCCATCAGTGGTGGAAGTCGGAGGCATCCATCTCCACAACAAAACTGTGCAGTCTCTACCCGAGGTAAAACAACATTGTAGGTTTGTATGATCATGACTTTATAGGTATCGATCTGCTTTGTGCTTTTAATGCCTTCATCCTTCATACATAATTATTTGCAACATTATTTGTTAAACATTTCAAAACAATTCAATGCAAAGTCACATTGTATTATTTTACTTTTCAAAATAAATCACTTAAGCACCTAGGTACTATCTGTTAGCTACTTAGTAAACTATTGTAAGCTAATTGTGGAGCAAGTAAACGTGTGCAACCTGTTATTTGTAATTCATGCCGTATTGGTCTGGAGTTGACATCATGGTACATTAAGGGTGTTACCATACCAATCGATCGATGCCATGTACCGATGGTAGAATGTCTATTAGTCGACGTCGATCGATAGCTTTTACTTTACCAATCGATCGATCGTTGATCGATGGTAGAATGAATTAGTCGACGTCGATCGATAGTTTCTACTTCTTTCTTTTCGATCAGCCAAAGCTGCCACACCAAACGATCAACGTCGATCGATGGCATCGATCGGCGGTCGACCAAATGTTCATCGACCAATAGGTATCCGTCGATTAGCCAAAGCTACCTACACCAATCGATCGATCGATTGGTGTAGTAAAAGCTATCGATCGACGTCGACTAATAGACATTCTACCATCGGTACATGGCATCGATCGATTGGTGTAGTACCACCTAACACCCTAAAGTTAGGTAGGGAACTACCTACTGGTTTCGACTAACATTAAGGTGCCTTGGGGTAATATCGGACGGATTTTCGAATAGTTACAAGGATGTTGCAAAAACTTTTTTTTCTCAATTTTGGTATACAGCACATTAATGAAAAATAGTGGAAATTAATAATGATTCAACACAGTGTAATTTTAAATTTAATTTATTTATAAACCCTCAATACTTTTTGCTTTGTAAGCCTGTAAAATCAGGACACAATTTTTGTGAATATCATGACGATTTGGCTATCAAGGGGTAAGTTCGGACAACAATTTAAAACTATTTCTATTGCTAGAAGCACAAGGTGTATGAAAAGAATGTATCTGTTCTTTAACATGAAATCAAAAAATCTACCTAATACTACAAATACACATGTACCAAATTATTCTTTTTTTTTCGTTTAATTTGTCCGATCTTTCCCCACATAACAAATTTAGAAGATATTAAGATTCTCAAAGTTTGGTTTTATCCACAAGAATACTACCAAATAAAAAATAAAGCAAGCGTATGTTAAAGCGTGATATAAAATTGAAATATACTGTACGGTTGGTAGAGAAATGAAGGGAATCGGAATATTCAAATAATGAAACGAATGCGTAGCAGTATAAAATATTATTTTATAATAATAATAATATACAGTATAGAAATCACTAATACGGAATGAAAAAAAATATAATAAAAATGAATATAAACAATTATATTTTACAAATTGTGGCGTTGACGAAAAGAAATAAACCAGTCCGGTCCCGGTCTGCCATCATTGAAGGGGTTTTTTTTTTATAAAATCTTGAGTTACATCGAGTACCTCTTCTCTTGATAACCCCCAACCCCACTTTTCCAGTGTTCGTAGGCAGTTTGCCAGTTCAGATTCTAATGCCACTGGGATAGCTGTCGGCCTGCCAAGGGTATTACTTACTATCGCTGTTTTCTTCAGGATTCTATCACTATTGGATGATGTAAGTGTGTACATTTTTGAAGCGGCTGCATAGGTGAGCTCCTTATAATTTATTTTCTGCATGGCTAATTGCAGCGCTTCTTTTGTATAAGAAGTGGCTCGCGAAGAGGTTCGGGAGTATTTACGTGGCATCTGCAAGGGAATTGTTGATATAAGTATCTAATATTAACCCAGACGCAAACCCTAACATCTCAATAACAGTTACGTAAATTTTAATTTTAAATGAAAGTTTATGAATTATTCAAAGGATTAGCAATAGGTTGCCTATAAAAAATTGCCGCAACTAATTTTTGTATAATTAGTTTGGTAATATAATTTGCAGCTATGTTTTTTTGATAAATTTTACGTCATTTAAAAAAAATTATGTAAAGAATGGAAAAAAAAATGGTTGCCAGCTCTCAGTCAGCTGCAACGCTTAACAATAATATACCTATTTATACCTGGCAACCCTAGCGTTGCGGCTGACTGAGATCAGGCAACCATTTTATTTCTATTCTTTACATAATTTTCTTTAAAATGACGTAAATTAATTAAAAAAAAGATATAGCTGCAAATTATATTACACATTAAGTATTTAAAATTAAATTAAAATCATGTGTAAGTAATAAAAGTTTGACAATCACTGCCAATTTCGAAACGGGTTAAGACCGGATATTTTTGTCCGATCTTTACTCGAGATGGGTAACACCGGATTTCAGCCTACAGAGGTAGTAGACATATCTGGATTAGTTTTATCATGTTATCACTGCTTAAAACTTAGTATTTAGGCAAAACAATACCAAAATAAGCTATACTTTTGCTAAAATATGCAAATACGAATGAAGGTGAAAGACCGGATAAACAAATATTTCATAAAACTTACCTTGTTTTCTCTAACGGCGCGTGGTACACGTCCGAGTTGCCGGAGCGACTTGCGGTCACTGCGGAACGGGGCGGAACATAATGACGTGGCGCGCAATGTGGCTAGCATTACAAAATATAGCCAAATAAGTGGGATATTTGATTTCTACATTCTTACCCCTGCGCCGATCTTACCCCAACGCACTTTACTTTTTCAGATAATACTCTCTTATTTACTTATTTGTCTGATGAGGAGTAAAAGTAAGTACTTATGGTCTACCAATCGGTTAGTAGGTACCTAATCTCAAATCTGAAACATGCAGAAGATGGCTTCGCTTCGTGCCGCTTTGTCACAAAGCCTGATGAGTTGAAAATTAAAATATTAATTACGGATTTTATCTTAAACCATTTAGAATCTCCATTAACCTTCACAGGACCTCGATCGTTGGGTATCAGAATCAAAGCACGGAGTCGTTCTCTTCAGCTTTGGGTCCCTAATCCGCGGCTCATCGTTGCCGCCAAAACGTTTGGACGCCATCTTGAAAGTTTTCGCGCGCTTACCACAACGAATCATATGGAAATGGGAAACGGAAAACATTGCGGGCTTGCCAGAAAACGTTCTCGTGCTAAAATGGCTGCCCCAATATGATTTATTGCGTAAGTACCTAGGTATTTATACCACACAAGTTATAGGTAACTCATACTTACATAAAATTTTATTTTCTGCAGCTAATTCGATTCGATACCTACGGTTAGATTACCGAGCTGTGAAATGTTGGTGACGAATAAACTAAATTGATTAGCAGAGGTCGGAATTAGGTAGAGTTATTTATGTACTTACACTGATTTCATCCAGCGGAAGAATAAAGTGGATATGCCTCAAATCCCGAGATTCATTTTAAAGAGAAGAAAAATCCCGGGATTTATTAAATAAAAAAAAAAATTACTTTTACACAATTTTCGTATTTATAAAAAAGTATAAGTATGAGAATTTGCATAAGACTACCTACCTACTAATAATTTGTATCGTGAATTAAATACTAATTAATAAAAAAATATTATTTATTTGTCTTATCTATCTCTGAGGTTTTTATTATTATTTATTTGTAATACTGTTGGCCACACACACGGGATTTCTAATAGAAATCACGGGAAGATCCATATTAATATCAACATTTCGATGCAAGTACATAAATAACTCTACCTAATTCCGACCTCTGTTGATTAGCCAGGATGCGTGTATCTGGACCACCTACTGCCAATGTACCTACATAATCATATCACGAAATCTGGCTCCCGTGCATAAACCCATTGCATTCACGTTATGGTAATTGAACATTGTGAGGTGACCATGAATCAGTTCATTGTTGTAAGTAGGTACCTACGAAAGAATGAGTGCAATTTCATTACTTTGTTTCAAAATCGCACCTTTAAAGTAAAACCGTTACCTACTAAACGAAATTATGAAATTTTATAGGGGAGCAAATATTAGAAAATAGTCACTGTTTTTAGATAGATGGCATTGATACCTCAATTCATGAAAATTTTCGTTTAGTAACGGTTTTACTTAGGTGCGAAATGTAAAACCGTCTCTGGCCATCTACTGTAGGTACCTACCAAAGTAATAGAATCGTAGGTAGTTATTATTCCTTTGTGCAAGAAAACTAACCAACGATAAAAAAATGTGCTACATTTTTTTTTTGCTGCCAGTAATCTACCAGTCCTTCATAGCACACAGATACGTGCCCCTAGCATGGCGTGAAGTGAAAGTCATTTTCATCCCCAAACCGGGAAAAACAGACTACACACAACCCAAAGCATACAGACCAATAAGCCTGACATCCTTTTTATTGAAAACCCTGGAGAGGCTCTGTGACAGATACATTCGGGATGGACTCCTGCGCCAATACCCACTCCACAGACAACAACACGCCTACTCCGCGGGGAAATCAACATTCACCAACACCATTTCCAAAAGCACTATAACATAGTGCTAACACAAGAATTGGATGACCACACAGGTACCAAAGAACTGAGAATCTACACTGATGGATCAAAGACAAGTACCGGAACCGGAGTTGGAGTTTACTCCAGCGACCTCAACATAAGAATATCCAGACCACTAGGAAAGCTCAATACCGTTTATCAGGCAGTATGCGTGGGAATTATCCTAGCGATCCATGCCATAGAAGTCACGGACACTCATATTCGTATACTCACCGAGAGCGCCTCAGTTCTCCAATCCCTAAATAGAAACTACACCACCTCGAAACAAATACAAGAATGCCACAATGCACTAGAACATCCGGCGGAACATCCGGAACACGGTGACAAACCGCAACACTGTGACGCTGCAGTGGATAAAAGGTCACAGCGGATCATTAGGAAATGACGCGGCCGATGAGCTGGCCAGGAGGGGGTCTGGTACGATGGCTGTTGGACCCGAACCCATAGTGCCACTCCCTTTCACCCAGCTGCGCACGTGGCTACAAGAACACACCCACACACAAGCAGAACGCTGGTGGGCCTCGGCACCAGGCTGTAGGCAGTCCAAGGAGACCATACCACTCCTAAATAATAAACTTACCAAGCGCCTTCTGCGACTGGATAGGGTCAGCCTGCGAATGGTGGCGGGGACCATCCCCGGACACTGCTCACTGAATGAGCATTTCCACACGATAGGTATAACAGACAGTCCTCTGTGCAGAGCATGCATGGAGGAGGAGGAAACGGTGTCGCACGTGCTCCTTGAGTACACAGGTGTCGCCGATATACGTAGACAAACAATAGGGACACCGAATTCACTCACAGACACCCTGAACTCTTTAGGAGGACTGATCTGCTTCTGGAGGGAGGTTGGCAAGTTGGAATGACGGCCGCCATGGCCCACGCACAATGGTCCAACACCAGGACTAAGTGCGGAAACCAGACCCCAATAGATAGATGTGCTACATTTTTACTTTAGATCAGAGGGCCGTCTTTGTTTAGTGAAACTAGTTGCAAAAACCCTCGATTTTCTTTAAAATAGGTAGGTACTGCTTTCGGTAGCTACGTGACAGAAATCAACCGAGCGGTACGAGGTCGAATTCTACTCATTTCTCAGCAACATTCGCATTTGCATCTCAGTCGCAATCTAACAAAAACACCTCTTAATGTCCCTAAATTTCGACCCTCTGTTTTACACAATTTCCAGAGCATCCCAAATGCGTGGCCTTCATAACCCACGGCGGTCTCCTGAGCTTAACAGAAGCGGTCGCGGCAGGCGTGCCCTCGCTCGTGATCCCAGTCCTTGGCGACCAGTCTGGTAACGCCGCGTATGCTAAACGCGCCGGCATCGCTGAGGCGTTGGCCATCTATGATGTGGATGAAGAGAGGCTGTATAAGGCCCTAGTGAAGGTTCTGACGCCTGAGTGAGTATGGGAATAGGAACCTATTCTTCCTACTACAAACTGGAACTGGTATGTGTTCGTATTCAGTTACCAAACGCGTAAATAAGTATTCCAAAAACAAAAACGTCATTCTGAAAACAACCTAATTTTTATATGGTTTGGGTTGACATTTGTTAAATTGATGATAACATCATTCAAACAGGGATCTGAATGGAATACAATATTAGTAATTTTTGTCCTAAGCTAGATGGGTAGGAATTATGAAGAGGCAGCTGTTTACAGCTCTATAGATTTTTCATTGCTATAGACCGAATAATCGGGTTAGAACATCTTAATTCATGCGTTTCGACTGAGAGGCCATCAAGTCTATGAAGAAGTCTGGACGACCATTGATGTAAAGAAGAACCTAACCTCAGAGGCAATTCAAAGTGAACACTATACATGGCATTCTAGAACTCATTCTAGCAGTTTTCCATGCTATGACTTTTTCAAAAGAAAGAGTGTTGCAATCCTAACGACCGACTTATGGTGTTACAGAATGCGAGCCCGCGCTAAAGCCTTCAGCAGACGATGGTGGGAGCGCCCCCTATCGCCAATGGACTCCGCTTTACACTACATAGAACACACGGCGCGCTACGGGCATCTGGACATGTCCTCACATGCACGACACATGTCCAAGCCGCAGCTGTTGTTCTTTCAAGCTATTGAGTATGTCGCTATTGTAGCGTTGCTCTCGTTCATAGTTAGTTTTTTATTTTGTTGCTGTTGTTGTTGTGGATCGAGAACAACGAAAGCCAAAGTTAAACAGAACTGAAGAAGTTGATTGAGTGTTTAGCAAATTGTATATACTTACCTACCTAGTTTCATTTTTAGGGTTCCGTACCCTATTACAAAGACTTTGCTGTCCGTCTGTCACTAGGCTGTCTCATGAACCGTAACAGTTGAAAATTTCACAGATGGTGTATTTCTGTTGCCGCTATAACAACAAATACTAAAAACAGAATAAAATTAATATTTAAGGGGGCTCGTCTCCCATGTAATAAACGTGATTTTTATCCCTTTTTTATAGATAATGGTACGGAACCCTTCGTGCGCGAGTCCGAATCGCACTTGGCCGGTTTTTATTTAATTTAAACTTATAAAAAAAAACGTTGAAGTGGTGTTTTAAAATAAATAAAACGTTTTATATAAAAATACATTTATTGTCCCTGATTCAACATTTATAAAAAATATACAAAAACATTGTACAAAAATATTTATGACGATTTCTTTATTTATCATTATCACATTATTAAATGAGCAAGTTTTTATGGATTATAAAATCAGAGTCATTTGACACTCAGATGGAATGTGGTTAAAACATATTATTCTATTTTATATAAATTATTAAATATCATGCACTTTTCCCTTTTTACTGGATTCGTACCCATAGTATAGCCATTCATGGTTCCCAGCAGATATTGTATACATATTGCTCAAACATTATGATTTTAACGTCCTATGGTCGACAGACTCTTAAACCAAAACTTGTGTATCTACCTGTAAGTGTAAAAACGAGAAAGTTTCTATACGTTTTACTTCAGCGTATTTTACCATAATTATAGATAAAACATAAAGGAATATACACTATGCTATACATTACTATCTCATCGAGTTCAAGAATTACGACTAGAAAATCGCTTAAAATTACATTCTTGATTATTTCATTATTGATGGAGAATGTTAATGGAATGGTACTTGACGTATAAAGTTCGAGACGAGTATTATATGTAAATATTCTAAATTTTGTACATAATAACACTTATACACTAATATAAATTTCAATGTAGTAACAATATTATAATTTTATAAAAGGCCGCTGGGTTACGGTGTTTTGCAATTTGCTTTAAACTTTCGACATCAAAATATGCGTTCGAAAATTTGGAAACTGGCAGTCACTAATTAATTTATGGTACGTAAAATAATTGAATCGATCCGTGATTTCGTTTGTGGGATATGATAGCATACAAGACGTTGGTTTTTAAAGTGAATTTAGTGGAGGTACATTCAAACATCATACATACCTACATCGAGTACAAATCGAGTTGATTCGACACAGTCGTGAAGAATGTAAAATTATTTAACATAAATACGACAAGTAGATTTAATATCAATAAACCGATACCAGTAATACCTGAGGTTAAAATAAAATAAAAATTAAATAAACGGACTAATAGATTCGAAATGCCGTCTTACCTTATGATAAAGACGCTTACAAACTAAAAATAAATGCACATTTAAGTACAAGTTACACAAAATATTTCAAGCTAAATGATGCTTTACGAAGGTGGGGAGTACGAAGGCAGCTTTATGAACGTCGCTGCTGTAGTACCTTAAGTTCATGGCTTTCTCGTCTTCGGCGGAAAAGACGAGTTGGGGTTGATTGAAGACGATGTCTTTATCCAAAGAACCAATGACGAAGCCGATCTGCCCCGACGGGTACGTCGGAACTGAAGCGTAGGCGTACGCTGCGCTGGGGAACTGATTCTTACAAATCTTTAGCGTATTCGAGACTAGTTCTAGATCGTTCCACACGGTGCCGGCTTGTGAGCATACGATACCGTTCGGTTTAAGCGCGCTCTTCATCAGCGCGAAGTAGTTTTCTTGGAAGAGGCTGATGGCGGGCCCGACGGGGTCGCTGCTGTCGGTGATGATGACGTCGAACTCCTGGCTGTGGTTCTTCATGAACTCGAAGCCGTCGCCCACGTGGAGCGTCAGTTTCGGACTATCGAAGCCCACCGCCATGAACGGAAGGTACTTTTTCGATACTTCGATGACTTTTGCGTCGATTTCTACCTAGAATGTTAATGTATTAGAGTTAGCAACGGTTAAGACGATATCAAGTTCAAGACGCGTTAGATCATCGAGTTATCAGTGGTCAGAGATAACGTGAACTTCTTGTCAAACTTTGACATGGTCAAGTTGTCGCCCAAATGTGATCTTGGACTATATTATATATTTCGGTTCTTCAAAATAATATAAATAAAGTAGCTGTCTATCTCCGCCTGTTCCTCTGGTGATTTCATCTAATGCACGCAAAGTATTTTGATATGGTTCTCACTGAAGAAAAGGGCGATCAATGAGGACCCGTACAAAGCAAGGGCGGTTCGCTGGTCAATCATATATAAGTTCAGTGTTAATCTTCTCAGGAGCATTAGGTACTGCGCTTATATAGATCAAAAACAAATTATATTTTCACTTTTTTAAATTAATTGTTAGGTACGATAAATAAATTAGAGCTTGAGCTCCACAGCTACGTAATATTTTTATTCACTACTCCTTGTTTCCTTCAAAAATGCCATGTTTTTACCCGATTAGACTATTATTCCCTACTGGATCTCTTCCTGTTGGGTCAGATAAGGTTCTTATCACGAATACGTTAAGTAATTACGTATTCACTGATAATGGGGTTATAGTGTGTGCCTTATCAATGTCGTATTGTCTCGGCACCTCGACTAATGGTTGATACTTATATAATTATCTCTATTGACGCGTTCATTAAGATACAGTTGTAGTTGATTAGACCTAAACTAATATTGGTGTTAAGAATTAACTTGAATTAAATCCCTATGATACGGGCGTTACATTGATTTGCTTCTGGACTAAGAAAAACCTTTGCCATTCGAATCAAAATGAGCTCTGTTTTTCTGTAAGAACACCAACGATGTTGTTTGGCGATTTTGTTTTATACTTTTTTCTACATAGATAATAGAATAAAACAAAATCGCGACAAAAAAAGCACATGTTCGTAACAACAACATGAACTTAGTCTATTGTCTTGTTTTTGTAATTATTTAAACTACTATAAGTACCTACTACACAGAGACAGGAGACTGAGAGTGACTTTGTTATACTATTAAGATAAAGAAACAGACAGAGGAGACTGAGAGTGACGCAAATCACATAAACATTTTTGGGGAACATTTTGGAGTCCAGAAATAAAAAAATCAGGTTAGATTTTTAAAATGCTGATTTTAACTTTTAGCAGCAGTTGTTTCAGTAGCAGCCTAGAATCTGGATATGTCGCCTCGTTGATGGTAATAGACTCCCCCACACATGGGACACGTAACTGGCGATATGTGGAATTAAGAACTATTAGTAGCAACACATCTGCCTAACTCTTTGGGGAAATAAAAAGGAGCTTTTTAATGAGAATGTTTGTTAACAAAACAACATGTGCTAATTGTTAGTTTGTTTGGAGTGAATGACCTAACTAATAGGGCACCGAATTTTCGGCATCTAATTCTATAAGTTATTCAGGAAAATACAAGACATTAAATAGATAACAAATTTTGGGGATCGAAGTTTAGGGTTTTTAAGCATCCTACAGCCATAAGATAAACAATGAGAATGTCTTTGCCCCAAGGCATTCTCTACCAATAAACATTCAGGTTTCTACTACTCAAATTCGAATTATAAATCTGCTAATCATTATTTAAACTAAGCATATGGTTACAAAGTTTTTATAAATAAGGCTGGTTATGTTTAGCACAGGGTCACACCAGCCGCATGCATAGTGACCGCTGGGCAAAAGTCTCCACGCAATGGGTACCAAAGAAAGGACGGCGTCGCCGAGGTCGGCCCAGAAAGCGGCGGCGAGATGATTTGGATGCACACCGCGAAGGCTGGTTCGAGGTGGCAAGAAAAGAATGTCTGGAAGGATATGGGGGAGGCCTTTGCCCAGCAGTGGGACACAACAGGCTAAGAAAAAAAAAATGTTTAGCACATACCTGTACAATTTCCTTGACTAGAGGATGCTTTGCGACCTCGCGTGCGACGCCGCCGTCTCCGCCACCCACGATCAGCACCTTTTCAGGGTTCTTGTGACAGCATAGAGGTAGGAACGAGATCATTTCCTGGAACATTGATATTAATATAAGTAGGTGTTTTCATTTTGAAATATTGCGGTGCAAAATATGGACTTTTGCTAGACTTAGAAAACAGTGATTTGGCAATGAAAAACTACAGAAAGTTCATTACTCTTCCTGTTCCATTTAATCTTGTCATTATAGGTAATATCAATACGTACTACACATATCTTAGAAGACATTGCGGCAGACAAAGGAGAAAGTGGAGAGATGAACTCAACTCTTACCAGAAGGACTGACCGCAATGGCAGAGGACAGACGTCTTTGGAAAAGAGAGAGGGAGGCCTTTGCCCAGCAGTGGGACATAACGGACAAATTTAAATTAGACTAGCTTTTGCCCACAATTTTGTACACGCATACACCTTGTTTTCCCGTTCCCATAGGAATTTCAGGATATCTTCTCTTAGTGCTCCCCTACACTGTCCAATGATCATACATGCCAAATTTCAATTAATTACATCCAGTAATTTCGGCTGTGCTTTGTCTGTCCAACACTCACTCTCAATCACTTAGTAACGGAAGAATTTTATATATATTGATTAAACTCTCTACAATATCATAGCAAGGTTCATGGCTCCAGAGAGTCAAGAGGTTAAAAGACAGGTTGGCAGACAGCAGTTATAATAATATAGCCTTTTTATCCCCAAACTCCTTATTTTATGTATAATACTACTCTAATAATGTTCTTTTTTGTTTTTTTTTTATGTTGATTTTCATTGCACTGATAGAAGACATTTACCTGATACGAAAACTCATCCTTCTCAGTGCACTGTATGATACCATCTAGTACCAGAACTTTCCCGAAGCTGGTGGTGTCAAAGACGTGAATATCTTGATATTCAGACTTCTCAGAGTGCAGGACTTCCTTCACTTCAATGGAGAAAGTGCCGCCGGGCCACATCTCACATGTTTCAGTAAACCAGTTGTTTTTTAGAGTATCCATTGTTTGATGGTGAGTTAAATCTGGAATTTGATAGAAAATAATCATTGAAATAAAAATAAATAGCATAAATTTGCATGTTTATGGCTACTTTTTGGTTCAATGTGGTGAATCTTCATAGTATTCATTTGAAACACAACACTACCATTATTGGTATGTTGACCATTAATCTTCTATGGTACTTATCTAATTTTACAAAAAATAAATAAATAAAATTTTCATTTTACTGTTTACACGAAAAAAAAAATAGAATACTATCGAACTTGAACTAAATGAAAAACTCGAAGAAAAACATATATTACCCTACACGTTGTTCTCGCTAAAAATCAATTGTCAGCAGTAAGCCAACGTATGACATACGTTGTAAGTTCGTCATTATTTCTTTTAGGGCCTGTACTTACAGATATATTATTATCCCTAATTTGTTGATCCGGCTAAACAGGTCACGAGACGTTGATTGTATGACCGCGACTGAAAAGAACAAATTGTGATTCAATCGATAGTAGCACCGAATGGTTTGTTTTATATTTTTTATCACTTTACTGATAAGATTTGGTTACTTTTCATAAACTGGTAAAAAGAAAACAACAAAATCACTGTGCGCTGGATTGACTAGACGTCAATTGTGAAATTGACTTTTACAATAATTACAATGACATATAGGTGATACGACTGTCAGTCGAACGAGGTGCTTCTGGTGATGCACCCCTTCCACTTTAGGTCTTTAGTCGATTATATTTTACGGAGAAGTGAGCAATTGTAAATGTTTCGTCTTCACGCAGTGCCTGGAGGTTTTCTACATTTTCAATCCATACCACAGCAAGATAGCGATAGATCCGTAGACAAAGAGCAAAGTAGGAGGTATAACTGAGTTTAGTGTTTTGTTCGGGGCAACGAATTTGCAAAAAAAAAATTGAAAAAAAAATTACATGTCCTTTGATAGAGAAACCACTACTCGATACTCAGTAGCAATATAATATACTTTTTCTCAGCAACAGTCGCTGCGTTTGGATGTATGGTAACATATCACATCCTTGGTCTTTTCTTTTTTTTTTAAGGATTTGAAATCATCAAATGACTTCTTCCGCTCTGGGTTGGGTGGAGCGGGAGGGCGTGTCGGACTCTTATTGACTAAAACCCATCCGTGTTTCTTCCAAAGCCCTTTACGTTCTAGGGCCGCGGTGACTCATTCAAACAAATTCCGCAACCTTGGCAGGCTTTGGCCTTACCGGGCCCCGTCTTCTATGCTGACATCTCTTTGAGGCGCGCTTGGAATACAACGCGCCATCGACCCGGGCCTGGTTGTGACCGGACAGCAAGCCACCCAACGCTCGCCGTCCGCAGGCCCACGCCTACGGTGGCCGGGGATTGCCCTGTGACTCCCGACGCCTGGGGCGTCTTCTCCTGTAGCGGCGGTTGGGTCGAAGGCCTTGCCTTTCCCTCGCACGGTCCGCCTCCTCCTTCGCTAGCATTACTGCTTCGCAGAAGGAGGTGACCGCTTCCCAAGCTTCCTTGCTCCGGACCATAGATTCAACCAGGGCCGGACGCAAGAGGTCGCCACCGCTGATCACCTCGACGAGGAAACGGCGGTGCTCAGCCCAAGCAGGGCAGACCTCTACCGTGTCCTCCGGGCGATCCTCACAGTGCTGACACCCGGTTGTGTCCTCCCGCTTAATCCGAAACAAGTAACTCCCGAAACAGCCGTGTCCGGTAAGTACCTGCGTCAGGCGGAAGGTGAGGACGCCGTAGCGCCTCTCCAGCCACTCCCCAAAGAGGGACCTTACCGCCGCAATTGTGACGTGTCTAACATCCTTGGTCTTGGAGTTTGCACAGATAATAGATTTCTGATCTGACAGCGAAATGCCAAAAAAATTATAATTATGTAAACAAACATTGGTGAGTGCCGATCGATATAAAAAAACGCTAACTCGTAATAATTAACTAAATGATTAAAAATATTTTGGTTTGTTTTATAGTCGTTACAATGTCTGCTATAACAATTACGTTTGAAGAATTCCTTGAAGCAGCCGAAGAATTTGTTAAAAAGTCTGAGAAAATTTGTGATGATTGGAAGTTAAAATTGGATAAAAAAGATTTATTTAAGACACACATAAAAAAAGACGCTTTCGTTCAGTGTCAGGATGATAATACAACATGTTTATATAAAGTAGAATATGTGATATTCTACAATTTAAGTTATGGAGTACCATCTTTCAGTTTCAATGTTTGGAACTCTTCTGGGGTTCTGATAACTTTGGAAGATATCAGAAGAATGTCCTTTATACAGTAAGATTAAATTTATTTGATGGTTTATTTTTTTGTTCACTACATTTTTAATTCTAGACTTTAAAATAGTTTGAATGTATCAAAGCTTCCTCTGTAGTCCAGTACCTACTACTACTGTTTATTATCATACCTAATAATTTCCCAACACTACATTCTCAACCAACAAATGTTATCTCCATTAATTTATATTATTTGAATCTGTATCTCTTTAATTCCAGGATCAACGAAAAGGACTTCTACTCAGTAATAACTCAGCAAGAACACCCAATATTCCAGCGACCATACTTCATTGTTCACCCATGCCACACAGAAACCTTGCTGGCGAACTTCAGAAATAAATCCAAGAATATAATTGTCACCTTCTTAGGGTTTATCACACCTTTGATTAGGCTCAACTTACCTTTGGAGTATGGATTATGATGTCTATGGTCTCAAACAGAATACCAACATAAAAGCAAGCCTCTTTGTCTATGAGGACTAGGCAGAAACTTATTTTCCCATTAAACTAAACATGTTTGAAAAAAAAAAAAAAAGGTAAAATATTTATAATTTTCTTGATTTATTATCCTATACAAATCTCACTACAGGTTGGTGATAGTGTGGTCTTATGTCTCAAGATGTTAATTCAGCTGTTTCACTAAAATTGCCCCTGTGCATTATCATATCAGAGATTACACTCCTGTTACCATGTGGAAACATGACTCCTAGAAAATAGGTGTAGGTTTATATAGGTTTTTTTTTTCTCAGTAAAATCGTTAGTATGTATACAAAAATAAACCTTAAACTGGGAACATAATTTAATTATTTATGTTACTTACACTAATAAACACAACACATACTTTATTTAATATCATCTATTCTATTAGGATATATGTATAAGGATTCTCATATCTGCTTTATCTAACTAAACATTCCCATATAACCCAGACCATTGACAAGTCCTTACGACTGTACTTTTTTTTAATGTCCATGTACTACCTATTTGCTGACTTTACTTGTGACTACAACATAAAAAAAGAAGTGTCCAAAAAAAAAGCAGTCTGATAGTCAAGAGATTATTGTTTTATAATTGCATTTTCTCCAAGTGAGAAAGTAAGAAGTACCTAAGATATTTGAAACTTTTAATTTTGTGGGAAATCACATAATAAACTACCTGCCGCCCGCGACTTCGTACGCACATAACCGGGTTTTTCCCGTCCCCGTAGGAATTTCCCGTTCCCGTATAGCCTATAGACTTCCTCATGAATGTGGCTATCATATACAAAAAGAATTTTCCAAATCCGGTTGGAAGTTCCAAAGATTAGCGCATTCAAACAAACTCTTCAGCTTTATTAAATTAGTACCTATAGATATCACTAGATGCCACAAAATCAAAAGTGAATAAATAAAAAATTCTAACTTTCTTACAAATACCCTTAGGACAACAAACTGACTGCAATATTGGCGCCAGTACCGGCTGCGACTGTGGAGTTCGTGTGGACCTGAACGCGACAGACGAAAGCTCATCATTAACAGCTGCATAACAAAAATGGAAAGGTGTGTATTTAAAAAAAAAAAAAAAAAAAAATTTAATCAGAACCACTATACCTACTGTTCTAAAAAACAGATCGTTGACGTGGCTCAGAAGGCATGTCTTCCGCATGCCTATCGCATATCCATAAAACACAAAATTGGTGCTCTAAAGTCGCGAAACGGGGTTGCGGTAGATCAAGAAGGAAATGGCGGGAAGACTTGGATGTCTTCCTTAGGAATTTTCAAGAAGTGGCAGAGAACTGGGAACAATGGAAGGAACGGGGGAGGCCTTTGCCCAGGAGTCGGAGAGTTCAGGCTTGATGTAATAATAATCCTACTACTATTATAAACGCGAAAGTTTGTATGGATGGATGGATGTTTGTTTGTTACTCTTTCACGCAAAAACGACTTAATGGATTTTGATGAAATTTGGCACAGTGGTAGATTATAGTCTGGAATAACAAATAGGATATTTTTATCCCGGGAATATGTTCCCTTGGGATAATTTTCGACAGTCACGCGAGCGGAGCCGCGCGCGGCAACTAGTAATACAATAAAATCGAGATGGTGGCAAGAAAAACGCAATGTAAATCTAAGTGGTCCCAAAAAGTAGCCATCTTTTTTGTAGTGGGCTACACAGAAGATGGGGAATTATCAGAGGGTCAGCTGACAAAGGAGACGCAAGTGGAATTAGGGTAGAGAGCTCTTAATCCTGTAGTATGGTAATTACAGCCTAAGTAAGAAGCGGAGTTCGATAAGTGAGTTATAGGATGTCCTCTACCTAATGATCGTTGGCCTAGAGTTCGAACATTATTCCAATCCTCGGCGGCAATTGTTCGTTTTCTAGACGAAACCCTCGATTCATGTTCTGACTTCGTCTATATTTGTAGCCTTATAAGACGACCCGTTGACTTAGCAAATTTTTATCCAACTTAGTAACAAGTGAATGCAACAAAGACTTACCTGAAAAATAAAATCGTTAATAAAGTACAAAATATTATTTATACTACACCTGCTTAGAAAGTACCTTGATACTTTATCAAATTTACGGTAGAAAGTACGTCATTGCATATCGAACAAATATGCGGGGAGAAAACGCATCTGAGCGGGAGAGAAAAGTGTATGAAAATCCATTTCTTACGTGGTTTTTCTTTTTTAATTTTGGGTAAGACTATGCGCCGGTAACCTAAATATCAAAAGCCAAAAAGTTTTTACAGTGAGTTTTTATCTCCAAGTTCGCAAAATGACACTGGCCACTAGCTGTGTGTTGGATGGTGTCGGGCTGGCAGTGCGACCCTGCGGCGGCAGGATAAACAATTTGAAAAAAGAACATGTGAAAATTGCAGACGCCATTGGCGCCATTTCCAATTTGTGTGTTGTTTGAGGATTCAGTTTTAACTGCAACAATTTCAATATAAATTTCAATTAGTAAAGATTTCGTTTTTTATTTTCCTTCTAGGTGTAGTATAAAGCACTATGTATCACTCGAGAGAAACTGCGATTCCCGATAATAATAATACCTAATAATAATACCTTGGGACAACTTGGGTGTTTTAAAGCCCTCGCCTACGGCTCGGGCTTCAAACGACACCCTCGACGGTAATCGGTCACTTTCTCCTCTCGGTGAACAATGTACTATTTCACACCACCTGCACCGTCCAATTATAATTATGTCATGCAAACCTCACCTAAAGTACGTCATTATAGCCCGCGAGCGCCGCGCATCGCCTCTGCTAGGGGCAGGTCGCGTGGTCAAAATGAGGTTCCAAATTCAAATCACATTATTGCCCGGCGGGCTATAATGTAATAAGTGCTAAGTGATTTGAATCAGTCTTATCTCACATTATCACTCCCTTTCGGCTTGAGTATTTTTGGTAGTCATTACACATACAATATTATTGCCGACCAGGCTCCTAGCAGCGAAGGCCGACAAGTACCGCACGCTGTAGCCCGCCACCTATCTTCATGGCTTGAGCACAATTTTCTAACAATAGGTGTGAAAAGTAGAGTATGCTCCTCAGGGATAAAGGTGAATAAAGGTGGGCTAGCTTGAATGCTGCAATCAGGACTCTTGTGATTAACTCCCTTGCTTCGCTCGTGCGTTAAACTCTAAACTCCCGAATAGTTCATTGCGTTCGGGATTCAATATGACGCCCGAGACATAAGACACTGCTTTATCCCCTTGGTGCATTATCTACTATTATGTATGTCAAGAGGCACGTGGGTAATAATTATACCAAGCACAGCTGTCGCATATTAATGATTTTTTAATGAATATAAACCTAGAACCAAACTAGTTAGTTTTCAATGCTACCTCATGTTAATGCCACCTGTTATTGGCACCATGAAATTAATTTTTAAACTTTTCGATAACAGCTGACCGAAAACTAAATGAAAGTTGGTTGGAAGGTCTAGGGCCGACGTCATCGTTGTCATGTCGTCAAACTTTTATTGATATCGTATTGAACACGATAAGATAGTTTTCGCTATCAGCTTAGCCGTGTAACACCCATTGTTATATTTGTGTTTCACGTACACGGTCATACGCGAATGTTTGTGTCTAAAATGTGAAGCGAGTGTGATTAAAATGAGACAGTGTGTGGTAGCTATTTACAACTTTACGCATGGAGTGTATTTGTACGTTCTGTCGTGGGTGGCATACGTCTTGTCCTTTTGCTATGTAAGTAAAAATATTCATTTGCGATTTTATTCGTTGTGATGTACGCGGATGTCAATGAACCAATCGCGCGGGTTTCAATAAATTAAATGGACCAATTATGTTACCGGATTCATATCGTCCACAACTTATAGCATAGGATTGCAACTTGTACTTAAACACGGAAGGGCTTGTGTACTTAACAAGTGCGTGCAGTTAAAAAAAAATACCTTTAATTAAAAGTGTATTTGGAAACTATGTCACAGTTAAATAAAACCAGAGAAAAATACGAAAAATGTGTATCTTATCAGATTAGAGGACACGTCGATTATTGCAGTAATTATGTTTCCATGTTTATTGTTATGTCGCTATTGATAAACAGTCAAGTAAATAGGTAAATCATCACTTTTTATAGGCAAGGTACTTATTTTTAGTATCTAAGTACTAGCTTTTGCCCGCGACCTCGTACGCGCATATCCCGTTTTCCCGTTCTCGTAGGAGTTTCGGAACGAATAACCCCATCCATTGGAGAAAACTGCATGAAAATCCGTTCAGTAGTTTCTGAGTTTATCGCGAACAGACATACAGACGCGGCGGGGGACAGGCTTCTTCTGGGTAAGCTCGCTCCATCGTCGACTTTGTCTCTGTCATCTATGACCTAGACTAGAGTCAAGAGCAAACCCATATTAAATAAAAAAAAAAAATAAGTAGTGGTGGCTAGGGTTCATAACTATATTCAATTTACCTAGCTGTTACAAGGTTCATAGTTTCACTAACATCCAAAGGGATCTACTTTCTACCATCCCGTCAGTAAAGTGTGTCAAAGATATTATTTTACAATGAGCCACAATTCATCCAAATCTGACATTCGTTTAAGTTTGAATGAGATCCACACACCCAAATACCTACTTATTTACCGATTTTTTTGTTAAAGAAGAATGTCTTCACACAGGTTAAATTTTCCACAAGATGACCCACGCCACTTCTTCTGCGTCACATTTTTCATTAATGCTCTGCTCCTATTGGTCGTAGCGTGATGTTATATAGCCTATAGCCTTTTTGGATGAATGGGCTATACAACACTAAAATATTTTTTCAATTCAAACCAGCAGTTCCTGAGATTAGCGCGTTCAACCAAATAAATTCTTCAGCTTCAGACTGCTAGAGACTCCTCTTGTCGTCAAATTATAACTGTGATTTAACCGATTTCAGTTCTATCGTACTCAATGCACTGTCGAGTACTTAGGTAGTAGATATATGTATTTGACCTATATATCTATACCGTGCTGTCATTTATGAATGACAGCACGGTATAAAAAATCGTATAAAATAATTGATATGAGTGACGTTCATGTTACATGTACAATCAGTTAGAACTTGGGAGTTCCCTTAATAAAACTCCCATTTTATTTCTGAGTATCAAAAACTAATTACTTATTATTTTTTATGCAGTTCATCATTTTATAGATAACATAAATTAATGCAAATCTTATCTGATAATTCATTAGCCTAGCAAAAGTGTTCAGGACGTAAATCATACGTCATTTATTCTCGGCTACTCATCTTCAGCTGTAGTCAGCCTCCTTGCATAGAGCGTCGGTCGTTGGCATGAGCCTAGATTATTTTGTATGAAGATGTACACGCCTAAATTCTCATTTCCGATGCGTTTGTTTCGTTATACAAAGAGTAATTGTCAATATAAAAAGGCAAAATGATGCTGTTAAATGTGATTCAGACTTCAGTGCTTACGAGTCAATCCCGACTTCAGTCACACTCGGTCAGAAGAGGACGCTTAAAACTTACTTCCGTAACATAAATATTAATCGTCAGATTATTTTCCCGCTTTATAGACCTGACCCATTAAATATCAAGGGTTCATTCCCAGAATTGCCCCCTACCCTTTGCGAAACCATATACTACAAGCACTAAAGCGTAGCGCAATTTATGTAATTTCATTAGCGACCTTGAAGTATGACAATATTGGCAGGCTGTACACATACATATTTTAGTTCATTTGCCTGCATGGTATCGATTAGGGAGTGTTTCGAAAGCCTTATGCCAAAGCCAATCGATTCGAGAGTGTTTCGAACACCTTATGCCAAAGCCAGTCGATTCGAGTGTTTCGAAAGCCTTCGAAAATTTCTTGAAATTGTTAATTTATAATTATTATTATTATTTTATTTAGCTAATGTGACTACGTTATTATATTGTCGCACTGCTGGACAAAGGCCTTCCACACAATTCGCTAGTGCGGGCTAGTCATAGAAATATAAAAAACAGGGGCTAATCTTCTCCTTGGTGTGCCGCGATGACGCTAAACAACTTTATATTAAGGTGAAGCGCCAGGGTAGCCCGCGAAATTTAATTTTTCTTATGTTTTTTTGCAATTTGCAAGCCGGTGTGAGGCTGTATGTTGAACAAAATATGATTCGCGACCGTAACACGTATTTATTTCAAGAATTATTATTTATTATATACGTTATTGTACACCTTATAACAAGCATAGTAAAAAACGTTAAAACTAACCGTTAAGTTAACGCTGTTGTGTGAATCCAACCCTCGCAAGTTCATTTAACTCAATTGAATGGTTATTTCATAAAAAAGTCATTCAATCGAGTTACATGAATCATACGACCTGTATTGATGATTTTAATTATTATAATTCAGTAAGGCCATATTTGTTACGGTCGCCAATCGTATTTTGATCAACATACAACCTGACACTGACCTGCAAAATGCAAAAAACGTATGAAAATTTGAATTTCGCGGACTACCCTGGCGCTTTAAAAGCTTCTTATATGCTCTATGAGTCATAAATGTCCAAAAACAGCTTACATACAAGCTTAGTATAAAATACAAGCTTACTGAGTAGCAATAAAGTTATACGCCTATCTACTGATCTGTGCAAACAAAGTAGATAAATATTAATGCAGCTCGAAATTCACAAATAATAGCATGCATCGAAGGTTTAATGGCATTGATGATCATTAGAGATTACCCACACTTTGTAGCTTACAGCTTAAGAATCACTTATTTTCAGTCAATTCAAATAAAAGTGCCTCGGGTGACAATTCATATAGTAATTTCCAGGATACTTTATAATTATCTTCTTTGGTTAAAATAAATTAATAACCTTTTAATTTTTATGATTTCTTCCAATAGATAAACTAGTACTTATGACGAATCGTTGGCGTTTGTATTTTAAGATTGTTGGATTCATCTATAAAACTTATAATAACGCAACTTGCTCTGCGTACAAATCATACGGAATCCACCATTGCAATCAAAGTTTCACAATACCGCGAACGCTAATCACTGTCATGGCAGAGTCGTGACTGGCGCTAGTCGCTCAGTTTGTAGCAAACAAAAGCTCCCAATCTTTATCAATTATATATTATTTATGAAGATTGAGAGCTAGATAGATAGAGTAGGTCAACTTATTGAAAGTATGAATTATAAAGATGAACTTACTCGGCTAGTTAAAAAAAGTTTGACTCGCATAATCGTTTCAAATCAACTTATAATAATAACATATTGAAATTATCGACCATGATAATCTTCAGTCAATGCCAAGGGAAGCGCTAATTTGCAGTCAGATGCTAGCCTTCTCACGATTACCTGCAGCGGTGCGTTGATGGCGGCCGATCCTGACATTGGCCGGTTGTCCGATGGCACGTCAGCATGGGGCCGCCGGTGTGGTGCGCCCACCTAATACCTTCCATTAAAAAAAATCTTTCGTTCTTCAACATCAACAAAAACAATGAAGGTAATATTTTTTTTTTAATTTCTTCGTAGCTCAATTTTCTATAGAAACGTTTAAATTGATTCTGAGTATTTAATGATGTCACTATCGTTTTACAGCTTTATACACAGTTTAATGTCTTATTCCTTCGATAGTATTTTAATACTTTACGAAAACCTACGTTATTTTTTGCCTTTTATAAGTAACATCTGCTCCTTAAAAACACTCATTTAAAACTTGCACGTATCTCTTAGATCTTTTCCTAATGAATATTTTACTTTGATAAAAACCTTAAACTTTTGCCGCGATAAGGTTTAGGGGCGTCACCCATTGGTTACTTGTTTGTTTGTAGTACTTCTGTTCAAGTCTCTGTTAGATGCGAATCTGCGGATTTACATGAAAATCTCCCCCTGAATTTCTGCTTGTGTGTCTTCATCAAGATGTCGTCCTGGTGCAAATATTTTCCATTGAGTCTTACCTCGAATGCTTACACAACCAATTTGCTAGCAAAATACATTAGGTTGGTATAGCAAAAGTATGGATATCGTAATTATGATATTTCACTACCAATTATCTAGCAAAGAAAATTAGGTAGGTATAGCAAAAGTATCGATGCCGTATGATATGATCAAAAAGATAATATAGATAACGAGCTTAAAATCGTACGATTTGATTAAATGCGTAAATGTATGACAATGTTTTCAATTAACAAGAAATAAGGCTAGCAGCTTTTCTGTGGCGAGGTACTTTACTTTTACATGATACAACACATCCTTTGGCAAAGTGCCACACAACTGCTTGTCAACCGCTATTTCGTGGAACCGAAAATGACTGCACCGACAACGCGATACAAATTTTAGCATTTGAACGTAGCTTTCTATGCCTTTATTTAAAATTATTGAAATTAGTGCCGAAACCTATGGGTTCTCAATTAAATACCTATCTAAGGTACCATTTAGTGATTCTGCTCGTGGCATTTCCACTGGAATCAAAATATTGAAAAAAGAAATTCAGTTCGATATGGTGACATCATATATACAGTGCTTTTAAAAAGTGTCCTCAGAACACACAATATCAAAGTCAGAGTTAATATCGATTAATGTACCATAGAAAAAAAGTGAAGACCTTGGATTCACACTTCATTTTGCGTAATGTCCCACGGTGCTGATGGCAGTATGCATATTTAAACACATTCCGTCGGTATTTTTTTCCTTTGACAACTTAACTAAGGTTTGTCAGAGCTAGACAATAAGTGGATAGTTTCTATATATGAACAATAAAAGAAAAAATATTTATTCTTAGTAAAACACCCGGTTGGGGAGCTGACTGTTGGTGACACTCCCTGCTAACCTATTAGTTGGAAAAAGCTAATTTATTCCTTTGCTGGTCTAACATTTGTTTGTGGTCACAAGAGTTCGCATGCTAGCAAGTGTTGGGTTTGTGACTCAGGAAAAGACGCCAAAATTCACTGAGGAACATGCCTTCGGTAGGCTTAGGTTACGATACTGTAATTTTATAGTATCTTTTGCTGATGATTATCTTTAAATTGTATGGATTGCCTCCACGTCGCTGGTCTGTTTTTGGAAGCAATTAATTATTTTCATTTGTCATTTTTTTGCTCTTATGACAAATTTATTGGAGTATACTCCTTAACAAAGATTTTCATATTTAGCCCGCCGCGGTATGAAAAGTTTATGTGTAAAATTGAGCGTTAACTAAAAGTGAGGCGTTACGTTCCTTTGCGTAACTTTCACTTCGAGATTATGTATGTGGGTGGGATAAAGTATACTCAGTTTATTTAAAATGCTTTCATTTACCCCCTTATTACATAATCTACCCAATAATAGTTCTTAAGGAATAAACTTCAGTCGTGCGTCGCAGCTGACACACACACTTTTTTAAAGTCCTGCATGGGTTCTTGTACTGCCGAGCTGGCGGTTTAATGTCTGCTGTACGTGTCGATCTGTAAGGTTAAGCAACGCTTGCAGAGGTCGGTCCGTGCATGGGTGATCATCCATTACGTAACGAGACTCCGTCGTGCCTCAAAAAGCGCGTTAAGCCGTTGGTCCCGGCTGTCATTTGAACATCTTTGACTGTTGTTACGGATAGTTAGTAGCCACGAAGTTTGACGTCGGTCTTGCCAAGAGGTATCGTGTTACCCAGTTACTGGGTCGTGGGGGGCAGAAAGGCAGCTTCTCGTAAAATACCGGTACTCAGCTGCATCCGGTTCGTAGTAGTTGGGAAAATGTTAAACCTTAGCCTTTTTCCAACTAGTTGGGGTTGGGGAAGAAGAAACAATGCAGTCAATCTGCTCAGACGCTAAGCATATTGACTGCATGGCTTCCTCATCCACAAACCTTGAGAATGCCGTCATCATTCTGTGTCTGGGTGTAATTTGTCTATAATATGTACTGTATTTAGAAATATATAAGTATGTTTATCAGTTGTCTGGTTGCCATAGCACAGGCTCTGCCTAGTTTGGGATCGGGTGACCGTGTGTGAGTTGTCCCAAGATATTATTATTATTATTATCTCAAAAGTACCTTACCACCAGTCATATCGTTCAAAAGTAATAATGGTAGCCCTAAATAACGACAGCCGATGGAACTTCGAGGAGCACTTCCGACGTTTGGCTCCCAGACTGGAACGGGCCGGGGCTGCCTTCAAGCGGCTCCTGCCTAATCTAGGGGGTCCAAACGCCTCCTGCCGGAGGCTCTATGCGGGGATCGTGCGGTCCATGGCCCTTTATGGGGCCCCAGTGTGGGCACTTACGTTGAAGAGGCGACCTGCCCGCCAGCTCAACGCGTCCCAAAGGGTCATGGCCATCCGGCTAGCCCGGGGATACCGCACGATCTCCGGCGAGGCGGCGAGCCTTCTTGCCGGATTAACGCCATGGGATCTGGAGGCGAGAGCCCTCGCGCACGTTTACGCGTGGCGCGTGGAGGCGCTTCGTCGGGGCGAAACTCCGCTACCGCGGCAAATTGCATCGCGGCGGACGGAGCTCCGGCAGGATACCATGGCGATTTGGAAACGGCGACTGTCGCAACCCAGCGCTGGGCACGCCACAATTGCGGCGATAAGACCCCTCTTTGAGGAGTGGCTGGAGAGGCGCTTCGGCGTCCTCACCTTCCGCCTGACGCAGGTACTTACCGGACACGGCTGTTTCGGGAGGTACCTGTTTCGAATTAAGCGGGAGGACACGCCCGGGTGTCAGCACTGTGAGGATCGCCCGGAGGACACGGTGGAGCATACGGTGGAGATCTGCCCTGCTTGGGCTGAGCACCGCCGTGTCCTTGTCGAGGCGATCGGCGGCGGCAACCTCTCGCGTCCGGCCCTGGTTGAATCCATGGTCCGGAGCGAGGAGGCTTGGGAAGCGGTCACCTCCTTCTGCGAAGCAGTAATGCTAGCGAAGGAGGAGGCGGGCCGCGCGAGGGAAAGGCAAGGCCTTCGCCCCAACCGCCGCAACAGGAGAAGACGCCCCGGGCGTCGGGAGTCGCAGGGCGATCCCCGGCCACCGTAGGCGCGGGCCTGCGGACGGCGAGCGTTGGGTGGCTCGCTGTCCGATTCCACCAGGCCCGGGTCGATGGCGCGTTGTGTTTCACGCGCGCCTCAAAGAGATGTCAGCATAAAGAAGGGGCCCGCTAGGGCCAGAGCCTGCCAGGGTTGCGGAATTTGTTCGAAAGAGTCACCGCGGCCCTGGAACGCAAAGGGCCTTGGAAGAAACACGGATGGGTTTTAGTCAGTAAGAGTCTGACACGCCCTTCCGCTCCACCCAGAGCGAAAGAAGTCATTTGATGATTTCCCACCGTTAAAAAAAAAAAAAAAGCCCTAGATAATGGTCCAAGGCTACCATTATTCACCTTTAAAACTTTCTTTGAAAACGTGTAATTAAAAAGTTATTTAAGTATATAAGCCGGTTATATTGAAGAGCTTTAATGATATTATGTAAATGCCATTACCGTCGAATAAACGATTTGAACTTCGAAACTTTCGCCGCTGTCAAATTGTATTGTGTAGGACGCCATCATCGTCGTATATCTCTAAAACCACAGCCCGATCTTGATTTGAACACTCGCTTCTTTGATACAATAACGTGATAAGTCTATTAAAAAATCATTTGTGTTTTTTTTGACGTTTTTGAAAAAATAAAATCGATCGCGGCGGTTTTGCTTTAATAACGTGATTAGTCCGACAGTTATTTTTTTTTTTTACGTAGTTTGGAAAAATTAAATCGGTCACGGCGGTTTCAATTATCAAATTAAAAAAAAATTACCGTCGGACTTATCACGTTATTGAAGCAAAGAGGCGACATGGTCTTAGGGCAAGCCATTTTACACAATGGTACTTCTCTTGTGTCTGTGGTCATTTTGGTATGAGGTATTTCTGTCATTAATTGTATGTCCACAATAAATACAAACCTAGCTACCGCGGTAAAAATATAAGTAGTATACAAGATACGGTCTGGTGACCTGAATGCGCCTGCGCCTCTCCTATTTACATATATAGCATTGCCACCAGTAGAAGCTTTTTGTAATACTTCCAATCATAGACTTATCACTACATATTATAAAACAAGGTCTTCCGCCGCGTCTGTCTGTCTGTTCGCGATAAACACAAAAACGACTGCACCGATTTTCATGCGGTTTTAACCAATAGATGGGGTTATTCATGAGGAAGGTTTAGGTGTATAATTCGTCCCGAAATTCCTACGGGAAATGCGCGTACGAAGTCGCAGGCAAATGCTAGTTACTATATAGCTAGCCTATTATGTCGCAACTGCTGGGCCAGTACTCCTAACAAATTATTAAATTAAATCTATAGATATTTTTTCCTATTCACAGGGCAACAAAGTATCAGCGACGACGGAGACGAGGCAGGTGGACGTGGGGGCGCCCGTCGAAGGCGACAACAAGAAGCACAACAAGATCAAGACCTCTAAGTACACGCTCCTCTGGTTCTTGCCCAAGAACCTCACGGAGCAGTTCCGGAGAGTCGTCAACTTCTACTTCTTGATCGTCACTATTATCGCGATTGTTATTGGTGAGTTTGGATCTTATAAATATAATTATTATTAAGTTATAAGATGTACAGACACCAGCACATCAAGCTACAACGATCTGTCTTTCTTTAATAGATTTTCAACTTTATTGCCACAGCGTTAGGTTCAAGGTTGACTGGAAAAAATTGACAGTTTCGGGTAGCTTGCTGTGCTGGCCTCTGTACCATATTTAAGATTTATGAAAAGTGCGCAAAGCGTCGCGTCTCGTCTCGTCTTAGTGTGAGCTGGCCCTTAATGATTCCACATAGCGTTTTTTTAAGCGCTTATACGCGCTACGGCAGCAATGTGTGTACAAAATTTAGTATCTTAATAGGTCCAGTAGATTTGAAGCAAATTGGCTGTGATAGATGAACAAACAGTCACACGAGTGATCCTATAAGGGTTTCGATTTTCTTTCCTAAATTACGGAATTTAAAAAAAAATAAGAAAAATAACCCTTTACTATACTCCATTTTTAGGGTTCCGTAGTTAACAAGGAACCCTTATAGTTTCGCCATGTCCGTCTGTCTGTCCGCGGTTTAGCTCAGAGACGCTTAGCACTAGAAAGTTGTATTTTGGTATGAGTAGATATTAATCACGCCGACAGGTAAAATAAATCTTGAAAAATATTGTTTTTTAGGCTCTTTTTCTCGTCTATCCTATGGTGTGGTGTGTCGTTTAAAAATATTGAGGGCTTGCGAAAACCATTTTTCCATCCAAGGATCCGTTTGCGAAATATAAAGTTTAAAAGTGCTATTTTTTGTTGAGTCCAGGGCCAGATAAACGGTTATTTTAGGAGACGTGAAAAATGTCATGGTAGTAGCAATATAACGAATTTATACGGAAAACTATCACAGCTAAGAAGGCTTTACAAGTTAACGAGTAATAGTCGACCAACTTATAAAATGTAACTGATTAGGTAAAAATTTCGTAGTAACCCCATAGAAAATGACTTAAAGCTAAGTGTTTTTGCAGCTTTGTAATGTCATAGTAAAATTCGCTATTTTTAGGGTTCCGTACCTCAAAAGGAAAAAACGGAAAAATTTATAGGGTACTTCCGTTGACCTAGGACCTAGATTCATGCAATTTGGCAAGAAAATAGATCATAGAGTACAAAACAAAGTCTGAAAATTGGGAATTTATAGTTTAATCATATAAAAAAATAACAATTTTTTAAGATTACAAACTTATATTTTCGGCTGAAGAATTGACCGTGACGTACATTGATGTATGGGAGAACATTTTTTCACCAACAAAGTTAAGTTTGTCCTTCGATTTTACCTGCTATATTTTGCTTTCATAGTTTATAAACTTCCGTAGGTACAGTTTACTCGGATAAAATCAAGACTCGATCGGAACTCTCGGTGCGCGAGTTTCACTTGCACTTGTCCGGTTTTTGTCATGGCTTACGGGACGGGTAACTACGGAACCCTACACTCTGCGTGACCCGACACGCAATTGGCCGGCTTTTTATTGCTTCATTTGCCGTTAAACTTAGATTGTATAAATACCCATATTAAAAAAGTATGGGCAATTGTAAAAAAATTGAAACAATTAAGTCTAGGGTTGCCAGAAAATTGTAAGAAGTCAAATTTTGGTAGAATAGTTGATTAAAGACTTGAAAAAACAAAGCATTTTATTATAAGCAAAAGTTAATAAATATAAAAAATATGTGTGTATGATATGGCTTTTTTTCTATGTATTTTATGTAAAAATGAAGGGCTGAATAAATGTTGAAAGCTAAATTAGACGTTACAGTTACTAGTGTACACAGAATTATTTATTTTAGTTCGTGGAAAGAACGTGGGAAAACTCGCACTCAGTCTTTCGTTTGTTGTGACTTGTCGTTACTAAATGGCTTATTATATTGACAGCACGAAAGGGTTACACAAGTATTTATTGCAATTCAATTTATACAAACTCACCATTTTCTATAATGGCTAATAATGGTTTTTCGTATAGATACATTATTAACACACACTATTGTTGTTATTTACCTACAGGTTGTTTCCATAGTCACTTTGCTACAATTTGAAAATACTGTTTATGGCTATTGCACCAAAAAATTGTTAAAAAATTTGCTTCGGTTTTTAAAACTACAAAAAGATACCTATTTGAATTTAGAAAAGCCCCAATCAATTTAACAAAGGTTAAGAATCTCGGTGCCTATTAGGTACCGATTGTGTCATCCAGCACGATGATACCATTATAAAAGTGTCTAGTCCAATATGATAAAACTTGCAAGTAGGAGGTAAACTCCGAAACTATGTTGGTAGGTAGGGGGAAAAAACATGGTCCTTGTAGGATAGGCCACGAGAGAGAAGTCGCAGGAAAGACTATAGTAACTATACACGCTGAAATTTTAATGGTTGTTTTCCTGCGGCAAAACGGTTAGCCATCAGTAGTGCTATCGAAACATAAAGTTAAACTTAAAAAAAAAAAGTTTTTGTTTTAAAATAAACAAAAAAGGATTCGTAAACTCGAAAGCATGAGAAGCAGTAGTAACTCACTAGACGTGATGTAGGTACTACTTGAAACGCACGCGCCGCCGTTCGCTCTTTTCACTTTGTCGGCAGAGCGGCGGCGCGCCGACAAAGTGAAACCGATTCATAAACACACGCCCCGCACATCGCGCGTGGCATCCTTTTAAGTTAACTTATTCGGTACTAATTTTGTTTCATTAAATCAAGAGTACATCAGCTGGTCAATACGCGAAGGGCAACGACCGCGGCCGCGAAACTATCGCGATGTATAACTATTGATTAGAAGTCGCTTTCAAGTTTTGTTTATCACAATTGTTATTCTGCCATTTCTTGATTTTAATTTTATTATTTTTCATAAATCGATTGTATTACCAAGAGAAACTCATTTCGCTGCGGGAAAACAACCATTAAAATTTCACGCTGTATACTCTAATCTTACATTACTACTAATAAAGAGAAATTGCGCTCGAATAGCTAATAGAGAACTCGAATTTTCTTTGAAATTAATAAAATAATTACAGTTATTTTATCAATTTCATGCTCAATTAAATTTCATCAATCAATTTCACTTGAATGTTTAATAGTTTAAGCTTTTCTGTGTAGTGGATTAATCGATTGGAATTCCTGGTAGACCCACGAGCCGATCAAAGAACACCGTTATTTGTATTTAATGAATAGGACGGTATGTTCCTTCGTGCAATAGGAATGTTGCTTGGGTTAAAAAATATGATTCTGTTTAGTCCGTCAGTTAGATTGACAAACAATATTGGATAAGTACGTATTTTTTATTTGATCAAATCAATAAAAAAATTACGAATATAAAACGCATCAAAGATAAGGAGTGGGGGCTTGTAACGTCAATTTCCAGTAAAAAGTGTACTGGTAAGTGACGTGAAACAAGTTTTCAACGCACTGTATTGTATTAATTTTTAACCGACTTCCAAAAAGGAGGAGGTTCTCAATTCAACTGCGTTTTTATTTCTTTTTGTACGTTGCTATGCAATCATTCCGTCAATTTTGAATTGATTTTGATGATTCTTTTTTATTCGAAAGCCTATACTCCAGAGATGGTCACATTGGCACCAAATCAGAATCTGATGATGGGATCGTAGGGAAATCGAGTGCAACTCTGAATTTTAAAGGCATTTATAATTTTTTCATTTTCTTTCTAACGCAATTCACATAATTGTGCTTGGTAATCAACATCTCATCTTGCTGAGCTGATGATGGAAGGTATAAGTTAAGATCTTATGCTGGGATACCAGGAAAAATGTTTGTTCAGCGATATTTTCGCCAACTGTCAACCAATTTGGATAATTATTTTTTTGTTTGGAAGAGTATTATTTTAGTTTACGTGACAAAAAAAGAAATACGTGTCGAATATTTTTTGGGAATCTATCTGACGGACCTTTTAGATTTTTTTTTTGTCATAGACTCTATTAGATATTAGCTTTATAAACTACTACTTTCTGCCTGTGACTTTCCCCGCGTGAAATATGTTCCCGCTCCCGGGATAAAAGTATATGTCTTAATCCGTTCAGCCGTTAAGACGTGAAGTGTTAACAAACAGAAAAAGGCTAGGTTGAGCTGAATGGTGTTGATGCACGCGTTATGTTCGTGAACGGGCGCCGTCAGTGGAGACTGGTCATCCCTGAGTTGCCACTGGCTCATTTTAATATTTGATACTATAAATTGTTTTTCTTTCTTTACATTGTTCTCATATAAAGAAGCAACAAGGTTAATGTAACCAGGATTTTTGTAAACATAAAATTATTTACTTAAAAGATTGTCCGTGGAGTTTCTTGCACGTTCTTCTCCATAGAGATCTACGCTTTGGAACGTGCAAATAGCGTCATGTTTTTGACGGACTGACTTTGACAATTCAAAAGTACCTGATAATGGTTTATTTGAAATAAATGCTTTGACTTTGACATGTACGCTCTGTATTTAATTTTTGTACCATCTTCTTTACCATATATTTACCTATGCAAATAATAATTTTATTCTATTCTATTCTTTTCTGAAATGATGATTTTTTGTTGTTGTTTGCAAGTTTTGCAACTAATACGCATGTTGACCTTTTATTGGCCCTACTAAATGATTCATACAAGAGATTATGTAACAAAACAGTTATCAATGATTCGCAAAAGTTTAAGTCGTTTAGGTTATCCATTAACGACACAGATATCAGAAGATTTGTTCAATTGTGATAGGCGTTACCGGTAAATTATCCTGTTTAGTGCATGTCGGATGGCTGGTTCATAATAAACTGAAGGGTGAAGCTTCCAGCGTAGATTATTCAGCATTGCCGAGTTCTTGATTTCCGGGGGATCAGCAGTACGGGTGTAGCAAATGAAGCATCGGTATCTTCTTATTATTGTGGCGAGGATAATGAAGATAATAATCATTTCGGTACTAATCGATAGATAAATAGTACCCATGTGTTCAGTTATATGCATATTGTGGTCTTGTTTTCATATTACGATATACCTACTTAAATGGTTATCTTATCAGATATAAATGTGTCCGATATAGGTACTTAGTTTTGCTATTACCATTGTAGGATGTTTTTGGCAGAGATGTTTATTTAGTATATTTTAGAGCTTAGAGTTTTGGTACTTTCGGATTTTTTTTTTAAGTAGGGAAATCATCAAATGACTTCCTCCGCTCTGGGTGGAGCAGAAGCGCGTGTCAGACTCTTACTGACTAAAACCCATCCGTGTTCCTTCTAAAGCCCTTTGCGTTCCAGGGCCGCGGTGACTTTTTCGAACAAATTCCGCAACCCAGGCTCTGGCCCTAGCGGCTCCATCTTCTATACTGACATCTCTTTAAGGCGCGCGTGGAACGCAACGGCCGAAGGCCTTGCCTTTCCCTAGCGCGGCCCGCCTCCTCCTTCGCTATCATTACTGCTTCGAATTCTTTTACACTTGGACTATAATAAAGTTAATTTGTGCTATTCTTTATCTTTTAAACCTATCACTACTACAGTTCGATCCGAGTGTGTCAACCTTTTAAAGCTTCCAATGCTTAAAAATACCTTCTGCTAAGTGCTTTCCAATAAAACAAGCACGTCTTCCAATCTTGATCGTACGTTCATCATCTGCCTAGCCTTTTCCCAACTATAGTCGGGTCGGACTCCAGTCTAACCGGATTCAGCTGAATACCAGTATTTTACGTAGAGCGGCTGCCTACCAGACCTCCACAACCCATTAACTCGGTAACACGGTACTCCTTGGCAAGACTGGTGTCAGATTATTCTTGATTGTACGTTATTAAATAATTAATGCTAACAGTTGGTAATTTCAGTTAATCATGTTCTGATTGCTGTCTAAAGTGAACATTACTGGCTGAAGACTTCAACCTGTAATTTCGTATTATGCTACTATAATGAAATTAACTAGGGTCAAATGCCATGCCGTGCCGTCAGTGGGCGCCGGCCCTAACTCCGCGTCCTCCAACGGGAGGACGTACAAACGGTACCTAAGCTATGTCACTATTTGTTTCTAGTTTAAGTACTGTTTTTTATATTTATTACAGGGGTGAACATTTATTTTCAGATAATGTAGCATCAATTATAAATAAACTAAACTAAAACTTACAAATACTTGTCTAAAATGATTTGATTACACATGGTTGTGGTAAACGTTGTTCCTACGACTGCCACTCGGTCTTGTAACTATCAATTTTTTATTTTAATCTGAAAGGCAATTGTTTAAACACGAAATAATGAATCTAAACCATGATAAGATATCGAAAACCGTCACATCGGCGAGGTTTCGCACAACTTATCAATTTTACTATGTCTGCTTTCTTCTTAGACCACATTTTTAGGGTTCCGTACCCAAAGGGTAAAACGGGACCCTAAAACTTTTACTAAGACTCCGCTGTCCGTCCTTCAGTCGCCAGGCTGTATCTCATGAACCGTGACAGTTAGACAGTTGAAATTTTCACAGATGATATATTTCTGTTGCGGCTTTAACAATAAATACTAAAAAACAGAATAAAATAAATATTTAAGGGAGCTCCCATACAACAATCGTAATATAGGAATTTAAAAAATATTTTTGCTCGTTTTTAAAGATGGAACCCTTCGTGCGCGAGTCCGACTCGCACTTGGCCGGTTTTTGTAAAACATATCCTGATTCATGACCATCATCCTACTGCACTTATCACAAAATTTCAACTAGCTACTTGCCTCGGATCCACACAGTGCAAATTATAAACACAAACCTTCGTAAAATACGTGGCATGATTAAAGAGTAAGCGGAGAAACTGACACAGGCAGACGGCGACTTACTTAGGGAACATACTCCCGGGATAAAAAGTATCCTATGAGTTATTCCAGACTTATATACCTCTGTGCCAAATTTCATCAAGATACGTTCAGCCGTTCTGACGTGATTGAGTAACAAACATTCATCCATCCATCCATCTAAACTTTCACATTTATAATATTAGTATAGTAAATAGATTACTAGCTTTTAGCCCGCGACTTTGTACGCGCATATCCCGTTTTTTCCCGTTCCCGTATAGCCTTAAGCCTTCCTCATTAATCTGGCTATCGTATACAAAAATAATTTTCCAAATCCGACTGGTAGTTCCAGAGATTAGGGCGTTCAAACAAACACACTCTTCAGCTTTATAATATTAGTATAAATTAATAAAATTTCTTTCTGCACAGACAGTCCAGTATCTCCAGCCACCAGCATACTGCCTCTCAGCTTCGTAGTGTTGGTGACCGCCGTGAAGCAGGGCTACGAGGACTGGCTGCGGCACAAGGCTGACAACAAGGTCAACAACCAGATAGGTGAGATAACCGGAGATAACAGAACTAAACACCACTGTCGAAATTGTGTGCCGTTTATTTTGGTACAAAAGAATTCTTGACGTGAGTAACACGAACAAATGGACTCTTGACGTGAGTAGCACGAACAAGTGGACTCTTGACGTGAGTAACACTAACATTCTTTCGATGAAAGTAAGCTACACTAGCACTGAGAGCCATTAACTACTTTTTCATAGCGGATACCAAAAAATGCACGGTTCTTCTTGGGTTCCAAAAAAACCTAAGTAAATAACTGCCTTATGTACTCGGTAACTACTAAGGCTACTTAGAAGTACCGAGTACTTCTAGGCAAGCGTGCCCATCGTCGACCACATCATCCATTTCCATTAAGTGAGATTGTGGTGAAACGAAAATCTATCAATATTAAAAAAATAGTAGGTAGTCGCAAGTATGATTTTGCATGTGGGAACCAGGATTCGATTCACAGATCAGGCAGTGCCTAGATCAGCAACACAATGTCTCAATTCATGCCCTGTTCATCATCATCATCATATCAGCTGAAAGACGTCTACTGCTGGACATAGGCCTCCCTCAAGTTTCGCCACAACAAACGGTCCTGTGCGTCTCGCATCCATCGGCTACCCGCGACCCTCACCAGGTCATCGGTCCATCTTATGGGAGGCCTTCCAACGCTTCGCCACTCCAGAACTTTTCGGCCCCATCGACCATCTGTTCTGCGATCAATGTGCCCTGCCCACTTCAATTTGGCGATTCTTCGAGCTATGTCGGAAACCTTGGTTCTCTTGCGGATATCGTCATTCCTGATTCGATCACGCAAGGAAACTCCGAGCATTGCCCTCTCCATTGCTCTTTGGGTTACTTTAAGTCTTCTGATGAGGCCCATTGTGAGCGACCACGTTTCAGTTCCATAAGTTATCACTGGCAACACGCACTGGTCGTAGACTGGTATGTGAGATCTGTCTGTTAATGGTAATAAAATCATCATATTATACTGTGAAGATCGTCGAACATAATAATATTGTCCTATCAGACGATTTTTAATTATTTTTTTTAAGGATGGGAAATCATCAAATTACTTCCGCTCTGGGTGGAGCGAAGGGCGTGTCAGACTCTTACTGACTAAAACCCATCCGTGTTCCTTCTAAAGCCCTTTGCGTTCCAGGGCCGCGGTGACTCTTTCGAACAAATTACGCAACCCTGGCAGGCCTATCAGACGGATGCAAATGCAATTTACAGCTCAAAACTCATGTAGATTCTTAAAAATAGACAAGCGGATAGTAGTAAAATATACAATCCCTATCTGCAAACCTTGAATACTTATAGCGATCAACGTTTATCTTTTATCGTTCATGATTCGACCATTCAATCAGTTGGTACTTCATATGTTAGGGATTTCCGCAAAGTAGGTAGGGCATTGTTTGAAAGAGTTTAGTAAGTTCTGAATCACTTTGCTTCAATGTTAGATTATTAAATACTTAACTGAATATTTATGTATTCAATTATTTTCACCGAAATGGAAATAAAAGATGGTCTGGTCTGTGGAAATAAAACAAGGCTTCGATGTTAAACTTTGCCCCACACTAGAGATTTTTCCTAGTTTCTCTCCTCGTTTAGTATGTATACCTACATAGTATTCCTTCTCCCTGAAGTAAAAAGGACGAACGCGGACCTTAGGAACAGATTATTTCGTTCGTAAAGCTGATATCTTTACTCGTTATCCGTGACTTTGACAATGATCAAAAGTCTAGGTATTTAAAATAAGTTCCGCATAGGTCAGCCGAGGAGTAAGCATTTATCAGTTGGGTTATCTGAATAGCAATTACAGTGTTTAAGCTAGTCATCGTGTCCAGTTAACTATTATTAACAATGACAATTTCCATTCTTCAGAGTATTTTAAAAAACTGGCCAAGTGCGAGTCGGAATCGCGTGAAAAAGGGTTCCGAACGAATAATATATTTTTAACATGTTACTGTAAAATCATAGACTTCTTATAAATTTTCCTGCAATCTATGGGTAAGGATTTAGTATATGTATTAAAAAAAAAACTAGGCTCAGTAGTTTCGGAGATACGGGGGAAGAATGGTCAATTTTCATCTATTTTCTTTCATAACTTCGGAATGGAATATTTTAAAATTATAAAAAAGTACTTCTGAGATCCTTACACGATAATACAACCTTTGATTTTAGATATGTACAATACAGTTTGAAAAACTTTTTTTTAAATAATTTCCATCCAAAACGTGTCGTCATTTAAAAAAAATATTTATTTTCGCTACACGTCCGTGTTCGGGTCATAAAAGGTTATATGTGTAGCAAATTTCAATTGAATTGGTCCAACCAAAAATCAATTGAAAATCGGCTGTGACAGACGGACAGACAGACAGACAACCGAGTGATCCTATAAGGGTTCCGTTTTTCCAAACAGATGTAAATCGTTAGGAAACTACTTGTTACTAATTGAGTGGTTTTAATGACGCGATTTCTCTATAAACTAATGACTAACACTCATTAACATTACCAACACTCCTGTGTTCTTCGAAGGGGTTGGCAGAAGTGTAAGGCCCGTGCACCACATGCACATTTCGTTAAGTACGTTGAATATTTGTTTACTGTTGAATTTTCAACTTTAAGCGCTGTATCTAGGGTTGAAAATCAAACTGCGCCTTTATTAAGGTATCATCTAGTATTACTGAAAGTGGGTATAGGTACGTCTTAAGTACAGCGACGAGCCTATTGCCGTAAACAAACTCATCTGTTACTGTTATTCAGAAATTTCTATTGAAAAACCCAACAACACTTCCTGAGAATGGGACCACTCTCTCAGCAACTAGCGTCTGCTAGACTAACGAGGTAATCGTACTAATGACTCTGACGACAGTTATATCGATCATAGCGTATTGGATGAGACATTCAAGCATGCTGGCTAATGCGGTCTGCCTATTAACCTTTTGAACGCCATTGTCACGTGTGCATGACAAGCAAGCGCGTGCCCTGTACGCCAAACGTCACAAATATGTGACAAAAAGTACGGCGAATTTGTGGCTTGGCGTCGGGGGCACGCCGATGTGTTTATGCTCTGGCGTTAAAAAGGTTAAACGAGTAGGTAATATCAATGCCTATCAATTAATATAGAAGAAGTATTACTTAAAGGGCCGTACTTAAGTCCCAATTTGACAGTTGGTTAAACGTAGATACGTTATTGAAACCGGCCGTAAGTCAAGAGGGAATAGGTTATTTGTAGGCAAGCGTGCTCCATCTTCGACCACATCATCGCTTACCAACAGGTGAGATAGCGGTCAAACGCGTGCATTTAAAAAATAAAAAATAGACCCCATAATGAATAATGCAGACTAATTGATTATTATCATTTCAGGAAAGCTAGTACTTTTATTATAGCGATTGTAAGATAAAGATATTTTTATTTGTCAAAACATGCGTACCTATACATGCAAATTTAGCATGCAGGATATCACAATATTAATCTTTGGTACGTACATGTTTCAACCATAAGGCGTACAAATTTGATGAAATTCACAAAAAAATAAAACTAAATTACAAAATAAATCTTAATAACTAAAGGCACTTCAATCCAAGTATATAATTGTCAGTTTCAACATTGATATGTCAGTCAAATAAATACATCATAAAATGTCATTTTGTGACATTTTATGATTACATACCAATAATTAATAAAATAAACTAAGAAGTAATGAAATAAAAATATCAAATAGTGTCATTCAAAAGTCATTTATATTATGATAACACTTGTCTGTTAATAAATCTCGAATCTTTTTTTAAACAAAACAACATCCTTCATTAATTGTGAATGCCTGAAATGAAGTGTCTTTACTGCTGCGAGGCCCCGGGCGACAGATCTTTGCGAGGCCCTTGTTCTTTTTGAAATTTATATGAAAGTAAATTTCTGATTGTTTGCGGCGTTTCTTAAGAAAAAAATTAAAATAAATTCACAACGAGAAATTTAACATTGAAAAATTGCAAAACTGAAAACCGGTCTTGTGTCATCGAATTCCTCAAATTCGATGGCACTTATTACTATTAATATTATTTAATAATTTACTTTGAAATAACTTAATTTTATTGCTAAAAGTATAAAACACTTGAAATGTAAAGTTTTTTGAACTCGGGTAGCGCGAGACCCCTGTAAGAGCGAGGCCCCGGGCGGTTGCCCGCTTGCCACCCCCTAAGGCCGCCACTGATGCCAGGCTACATAGCTCTTCTAACCGTCCAAAGGCTGTTTTTGACGCATATAAGTCTTAATATCCGGACTTCATAACCGGACAAAACGAAACGAAAAAATTTTTTGTTTCTCTTTCCAAAATATACAAGAATGCACAACTTTCAGCTGGGGTATAAAAATCATGTAAATCAGTGTTATTTAGCACCTAGTATGATCTGTTAAGGCTAACGACCTATTTATTTTCGTTATTTAAGGAATAATAATATCGAGATACAATCAATCAAGGAATAGATTTCCCAACTTATCGCCGATACCAACCGACCTTGGTCTGGTGCATCACAACAGATGTAGGTACCTAGATAAAACTATCTTAATATCAAGTTGCTTGTAAAACATGTGACAATAACCTCTAGCGGTTCAACGAAGATATAGTAAACAGAAATATCATTGTGTTATGTGAGTATAGATATAGACGATAACATTTATCGGTTCTTTTAAAATAATTTATCTAATCTCCTTTTGTGGAATCAGATAACCAAAAGTTAATTAATGGCCAGAGAGGATGACGCACTTTCAATCTTCAGTTGGTCAAAGGTAGATACGTTATTGAGCAGCTACTGGTGGTAGCTAATTTGACAGTTGGTCAAAGGTAGATACGTTATTGAGCAGCTACTGTTGGTAGTAATTTGACAGTTGGTCAAAGGTAGATACGTTATTGAGCAGCTACTGGTGGTAGCTAATTTGACAGTTGGTCAAAGGTAGATACGTTAATGAGCAGATACTGTTGGTAGTAATTTGACAGTTGATCAAAGGTAGATACGTTATTGAGCAGCTACTGTTGGTAGCTAATTTGACAGTTGGTCAAAGGTAGAAACGTTATTGAGATCATTGCAAATCTCCCTCGAGAAGTAAAGGCTCCACTTTGTCCTTCTAAAGTTTAGAAGAACAAAGTGGGGGCTTTACTTTTACACTAGTTTTAATATAAAATTAAATAAAAATATTAAATTATTAGTATTGCATCACTTATATTAACATCCTATCATCATTCCACAGTGGAGATAGTCCACAAAGGCGTCATCAATGAGGTCCGTAACTCATCCATTGCGCCCGGTACACTGGTACGCGTGCGGCGCGGGAAGGAGGTCCCAGCTGACTTAGTACTGCTCTGCTCTGCCGGGGAGACGGGGAAGTGTTACGTCACTACCGCCAATCTCGACGGAGAGACGAACTTGAAGACCTTGAGGGTACCTCCTTCGTTAGTGGGATTTACACCAGGTATTTAACGAAGTTTTTACAGTGTGGTTTATGTGTGTCCATATTCATAAGTGTGTGTACTCATCTTTGTTTATTGTTTGTGATGTGTTGTGTTAACATTTTAAGCACGGTACCTATTTCAATTATCAGAGAATAAGTTAAACCAAATAAATAATTTGATACGTTCAGGTTTGTAGAATTAAACTAAAATATTGATGTGACGGATGGGCGTTTTGGGGGACTGCTTTTATGTAAAAATAACCTCCAAAAAGTGCTGGAGAACCAGCACTTTTTGAATGTCGGTTTTAATTTAATAGCCCAATAGTAGCCTAATTTGATTCAATGCCTTGAGTTTTGATTTGATAATAATTTAAAGTATAGGTAATATTATATAAAATAATTATTATTGTGAATTACAATTTTATTTCAATTCAACCAACTGGTCTTTTATGTACGATACTTCAGAACTTCTGTGCACAGTAGACAGTAGCCATAATAAAAATATTATATAGCTTTAAAATGTATTTTACATAGGTACTAAAAATATAATTAGTTAAGTAATTTTGTTGTACCTACACGTGTTTGTACATTTCATCACCTTGTGATTGTGGCAATAAAGGTATTTGGAATTCATACGTGCTTTTATTTGTGCGATCATCGCCAACTCACTTTACGTTGTCATCCTTACTCGTTCACTTATGTTGGCACAAGGTAAATAACAAAGATCTGTCTCAAAAACTAATCGCTAAACACATATTCTGAACAAAGATTCCGAAAGACACATTAATCTGTCTAAATATTCATAACAAGTGAAGACATTAAGAATTTATGACCCGTATTTCATACTTACATTTATAGAACGTGTAATAGAAAAAACGCAATACTGTACTCATCATTATGAACAACTTTTACTATGGGAACAAATCCGAAATCGCGCATAAAAAAAAACTGCTGTTCAGTCATACTCATAAATACTCATAGAATTTTGTATGTGCAATAAAGCAATGCGGCCAAATTCGGTGTAATGCATTTTTTTTTAATTCAGTGTTTATTGTCTGCACATATACAAGTCAGTATCGTGTGGACCCACTATTGCGAGGACCACTTGAGGACTGAATCACATGAACTTTATTTATAACTTGTCGTTTGTCAATGTTTATCACTTGTGAGTCGAGTGTGACGTCGCGCGTCTTCTGACGTCGCCTTTTGCATCATATTGTGTGCGTACGCATGGTTAACAGTTTCCTAGACCGACTACACTTGGGATCATTTTATTAAGAGCGTTTATTAACCTTTTGAACGCCGTTGTCACGTATACATGACAAGCAAGTGCGTGCCCAATACGCCAAACGTCACAAATATGTGACAAAAAGTACGGCGAATTTCTGGCTGGGCATCGGGGGCACGCCGATGCGTTTTTGCTCTGGCGTTTAAGAGGTTTAAAAAAACTCATGATTGGACAAGAGCCTCTTTTTCTGAACACTCCTTTCCTATCCATATTATTAATATAAATGTACAAGTAACTCTGTCTGTCTTTTTGTTACTCCTTAAACGGCTGAACGGATAAATATGTCTTGGAATAGGCCATAGTATACTTTTTTTGGGAGTATGTTCCCCTTAATAAAAACAAATGAAAGTAGTCTTCTACCTTTCCCCATCTTTCCATAGATATCCTCCCACAAGGCATGCGGATAGAGGTGCCCAACCCTGTGGCAGATCTGTACACGTTCTACGGAAGGTTGGAGATCCCCTACCAGGACAGTCTGGTGCTTACAACTGACCACCTGATGCTCAGGGGATCGCGGGTCAAGAATACTGAGTGGGCTATAGGATGCGCTATTTATACGGGTAAGTTTTGTGATAGAAGCTAGTCGCAATACTTGAGGTGTGGGGTTTGATTTCTTGGAATGTATCAATAGTCCGATGTCCGGAGTTGTCCATGGTTGATAGCAATCTTCTCCTATAACTACATGGGACTTAAACATAACTGGCAGCATGTCGTTGTGGGTGGGTGACCCCTGCCTAACCCGTCAAGGAATACAGGCGTGGTGTGTTGATGTGTGCAAAGTAAAGGACTCTAATATTTCTGTTAGAAACTATCAATCACAACTAATAATAGTTCTTTTGACCGATTTCGGCCATGGCGGCCAATCTCAACGGGGATGAGCCATCGGCGCGGGGTATATTATATTGCACAAGTGTGTGCTCAAACTCAGATGCACTCGCCTCTTCCGTCACTCTCATCGTCCGATGCGGCAGCAATCCGACACGATCGGATAGAGATCTGGCGCAGGTCCAACGGCTTGACGTGCTTTCCGAGGCACGGGGGTCCAACACCACCAATTTCCAAACTCCGGGTTGTCACATAAATCCTTAGGAAAACCCCATGACACCTTTGCCTGAATCGAGACCAAAGGAGCAGTTTAAATTCAGTTCAATGACAATCTACACTGACGTTGAAAAAAAACTGCATCAAAATACAGAGTTTGTCCTGTACTTTGATGCAGTTTCTTTGAACGTCAGTGTATTATAATTTTATAAATTCAACAACATGCTTCATAACACTTGTATCTAAAACATTTACTACATAATTAAACTTTATTTACAGGTGAAGAAACAAAACTGGCACTTAACTCAAAATACTCAGGGAACAAATTCTCGTCTAGTGAACTGGCCATTAACCAGTCCCTTCTATACTTCATAGGTCTTTTAGTCATTGAAATATTCGTCTCTCTGTTGGCCAAGCTGTTCATTGAGCGCCGGAACCCGGAAAGGGATATCTACCTGGGTCCTGGGACCCCGTTCCCGACACCAGTGAACTCCGTTCTTCAAGATCTGTTCTCGTTTTTGTTACTGTATTATTATATTATTCCGATGTCGCTGTATGTCACTATTGAGCTGTATAAGTTTATTGGTAAGTGTTTTAGTTTTGTACAGTCAATAAAAGGGTTAGTTGTACAGTATGTACATCAATAAAAATATTACTTACTTAGCAACAACATGCGCCCTTTTTAGGATATTTGAGTAGAAAAATCTAATCAGTCTATCAGATAGATTTTCAATAAATATTGGACACGTATTTTTTTTGTCACGTAACCAAAAAATTAAGACGAAACAGTTCGTTGAAAACTCGTGTAATGTCACTTACCAGTACACTTTTAACTGGAAAGTGACGTTACAAGCCTCCTTATCTTTGATGCGTTTTTATCTTCGTATTTTTTTATTGATTTGATCAAATAAAAAATATGTATCCAATATTTTTCAATAATCTTTCTGACGGACTAAATACAATCATATTTTTTTTAACCCAGGCTACATCCCTATTATTAAACGTGAAGTTTGTTAGGAATTCAGAAAACTTGAGTTGGCCAGCGTACTGACTGGTTATACAGGAATTATACCTTATTAACTTCCTGCATACTTTTCTCTTTTATTGACTACACAATAAACAAACTATTCAGAAAATAAAGAACATAATTAAAACCGAAATCCTTTTAACAGGTTCACTATTCATAGGCTGGGACGAGGATCTCAAATGCGAAGAAACCGGCCGACCCGCCGCAGCCAACACGTCAGACTTGAGCGAAGAACTAGGACAGGTGGAAGTGCTGTTCTCAGACAAAACTGGCACTCTGACCAAGAACCTCATGGCGTTCAAAGCGTGCACCATCAAGGGACTGATGTATGAGGAGAGGGAGGCCAAGCTTTATGATGTGGACAGGTTCGATGAGCCCGTCGATGTGTTTCAGGTCAGTTTTCTGTAATTCGTATGACTTAGCTATTGTGATAGAACCAGAGCGAACCAAACACTAGGAAGTGGTGACGGGCGGGCGTTTTGGGGGACTGTCTTTATGTAGAACTTTGACGTTCAAAAAGTGCTGGCACTCAGCCTAATTTGAATAAATGACTTTTGAATTTTGAATTTAAAAAAAAAAACCAGACCAGAGAGAGAACCAAAGGACCAGAGTAATTTCGCTCGGTTCTTATAGAAATCTGATAGATCTGGCCATTTCTTTATTGGTAACGATAGGCATGCGTTTGGTCACTATCGCGCCTGATAGTAAATAGATAATAATCAGGAACAATATTTTACTAGTTGCTTCCCGCGGCATATCATCTATGTGTCATTCCAGACCATAATTTACCTCTGTACCAAATTTCATCAAGATTCGTCCAGCCGTTTGCGCGTGAAAAAGTAACAAACACACACACACTCACAAACTTTCGCCTTTATAATATAAGTGTGATTGTTAGGTACGTTCTTGCACTAATTATTTCGTTTTAGGTTCATACTTATTCAAAAAAACTTACACAGTAAATTTCCCTCATAAGTGCTTAATAATATCTTGACTTCGACGTTGTTACTCTTCAATTCTGATTGATATAAATTGCGAAATTTCAAATTGTAACCTTTACCAAAACCAAACCACTTTTGGAGGTCAACCATGTCTCTATGGTTGACCTCCAAAAGTGGTTTGGTTTCATGGCTAGTGCGTTATGATTAGCTAATGCAATAGATAAGATTGCTAAATATTAGGTACTTTTCACACTGATCTTTTTATCTTCATGTACGAATTCAGTGTTGTACTTGAAAATGTACGGAATAATCCGGAAAAAGTATATCTGCGAGAGATATCAACTGGGTAAATCTTATCTTTGCGAATAAGCTATTTTCGGCCTAATCGATTGATTCGTCCTGCGCAATACTGTTTAATTATGGTATACTTTAAACCGTATTAAAATACTTACTACTATAATGAGGTCCCGACCCCAGGGCCTATACATACTGTATACCTGGCAGCGGCGGATCCAGTATTGTCGTTTTGGCTTGACCCCGCTGGGTTAGGTTTTAGCAAAGTAGCAACACTATAAAAGCACAAAAAAAAATATTTAGCTTAACGCCACCCTAAACAAAATCCCTCCCCGACCTTTGATTACCGAGCCAGCCCGCGTCGCTGAGCCAGTAGTTTTAAATCCCCTAATTAATAATGATATGACCCAGCCTGTCCCTTGCTGTCCTCCCGAAATGACGCTGCTAAGCCGAGGTCCGTATCCCGCAGGGGATGCCCTAGCGAGCGGTCATTTATGATAATTAGCTAGTTTGTAAGCCCTGGCTGGGGGCCTTATATTCATTTGAGGCTACCACAGGATAGTCCGGTTAAGCAGTAACCAGCCTTAGTGTGCTGAACAGCGAGTGGTCATCGTCAAAAAATAAAAGAAAAAACAATATGTTTTTCAAGATTTTATTCTACCACTTTGTTGGCATGATTAATGTGCATGTTGTTGTGCACCCAACATGTCAAGCGGCGATGTTTTTTTTTATCGTGTACCCTATGGTGTGGGGTGTCTTTGGATAGGTCGTTTAAAAATATTGAGGGTTTGCTAAAACCATTTTTCCACCCAAGGAACTTATTTGCGAAATACACTTCTGGACACATCTATTGGCCCACCTTGTATTTTCAGTTTCGTTTGGTCCTAGCTAAAATTTTATATTAGGTCGAGCAAAAAGTTTTTATGCAGTTTTGAACCTGGCACATTCACAATTTCATTCAATAGTCTTTTTTTGAATTTCGAACACAGAATTTAAAGAAACAAAAGACAATTTGGAGCCTGTTTGTTGATATCAAACAATCGAATACTAAGAAAACTTGGTTTTATTGGTTTACTTGGATTTAATTCTTGAAAAAGTGATTGATATCTTTGGTTTTGCAACAAACATTACTTATTCTTAACATTAAGGTGAGGTTCTATCAATAATCTATGGATACTTCACCTGAAGTCGCCGCCCAAGCTGTGGCACTTATTCAGGCCGGACACAGCCAAAGAAACGTGAGTGCTCAACTTAATTTAAGTCGATCTGCGGTCCGAAATGTTTATCGGAGGTACCTAGAGACTGGCGGCTTTGTTCGTCGCCAAGGAAGGCCACGATCTCGGGTCACAACTGAAAGGCAGGATCGATTCATCGTGACGACCAGCTTGAGAAATCGTCACCTTACCTCCATTGAGATACAAAACCAACTTCGCGACTTCCACGGAGTATCTGTGAGCGCTCGAACTGTTCGGAGAAGGTTAAAAGAACGCGATATGGTACCACACAAGCCAGCTAATGGGCCCAAACTAACGCGAGCCCACCGAACAGCGCGCCTTCATTTCGCACGCAGTCATTTAAATTGGACACAGCAAGATTGGAGCCGTGTACTCTTTTCTGATGAGTCTAAAATTGTGTTACATGGCAATGATGGAAGGAAGAAGGTCTACCGACGTAAGGGAGAGCGTTTCGCACAATGCTGCTTTGAAGAGAGGGTTGCTTATGGCGGTGGCTCATGGACTGTCTGGGGCGGTATATCCGCGAGCGGCAAAACTCAACTTGAGGTTGTTACAGGACCACGGCTGCCAACATTAAATGCTGAAAGGTACATTCGTGAGTGCTTAGAACCTCACGTGATACCATACGCGGACTATGTGGGCCCAAATTTCCTTTTTATGCATGATAATGCAAGAGCCCATGCGGCCGGCATCGTCAGGGAATATCTTCGGGATGTGAACATCACAGTTATGGACTGGCCAGCCAGAAGCCCAGACATGAACCCCATTGAGCACATGTGGGACGAGCTAAAAAGACGTGTTAGGGCTCGTCAGCCAGTTGCCCAGACGATGCAGGAGTTGAAAACTGCCATAGAAGAGGAATGGGAGATGATCCCTCAAAATTGCATAGAGCGGTTGATAAACTCTATGCCTAATCGTATGAGAGCTGTGGTAGATGCCCATGGAGGCAACACGCGTTATTAAATTAAACCTTTATTTGATAAAACATGTTTTTTATTCAAAAATCAATTGCCTTTAACAAGGCGCATATCCGACTTGTTAGGCGTAGCTCCATGTCGTATGGTATTCTGAATTCAAATTTAAAACAATACGATCGAAAAAGATGGTAAAATGTATCAGGTTTAAAACTGCATCAACAGTTTTTGTTCAATCTAGCAATCATATTTCGGTAGGGGCCATCGAAACCTAAACTCTAAGGTGGGCCAATAGATGTGTCCAGAAGTGTATTAAGCTTTAAAGTGCTAATTTTTGTTAGAGTCAAGTGTCCCTCTGCCAGCTAAACGGTTGTATTTGGAGACGTGAAAAAAAAACATAGTAGTAGCATATATAGCGAATTTAAAAGGAAAACTGACAGCTAAGTAAGCTTTAAAAGTTTACGAGTAATAGTCGACCAACCTATGAAATATAGTTGGGGAAGGAAAATTTCGTACATATTCCATAGAAAATGACTTAAAACCAAGTGCATTTGTAACTTTGTAATCTAATAATAGTTAAGTACATTTTACTTTTTTTCTTGCATGGTTTAGTAGATAAGTAACTACAGAACCCTACACTGTGCGTGGTCCGACACGCACTTGGCCGGTTTTTTCTTATGACGGCAGTATCGGTAGAACTCTGTCTAAACTTTCGGTGAATATAGGTATGTGCGATGTGATGTCATGTTACCTACCAGTATAAACTTTATCATATACAAGGTGGAGATGACGATACGACAATAAAGACTGGCTGGTTCATTGGAATATTTTGAAACTATTATAAATCCTGTCACCGAAATTAAAAATAAACTTTCCAATTTACATAAAACGTCAAAAAAACCCAAACTATTCAAGGATAGTGACTACCATTCTGACAAAATATTCGAAGCAGTCTGTTGCAGTTAGTGACATCAAATCTGTGATAAAAGACAACATATTCGTATGAACTAGTATTGCCAGTGTTTTGATTTATTGTCGTATCGTCGTCTCCCCTGTTTGTAAACAATGTCTAATAATAGGTTTTTGTCATGCTAATATGTTTTTAATGATTATTACATCGTTAACTCGGATTTGCCCAGCATATCGTTGCGGTCGTAGACTCCAGGTCAATATCTATATAAATAAAATAGACAAAATGCTTGCGCTATCAATAATACCGAGGGTACGACATCAATTGAAACCTGGTAATCGATGAATCAATTATCCTATGACGAGTTTAACCTTGATTAGCATTGGATGATAAAAATATTAATTTAATTATGTCTAATAGCGGGAGTCAACTGGTTGCACGGAAAAGAAATGACTGTGCAACTTACGTCGGTCCATATTCAATTTTTCAACTAATATTTAATACTAGCGGACGTCACGCGGTTTCACCCGCGTAGTTCCCGTTCCCGTGGGAGTACGGGGATAAAATATAGCCTATGTTACTCGCTGATAATGTAGCTATCAATTGCTGAAGAATTTTACAAATAAACATAAAATACAAATCTTTCCTCTTTATAATATTAGTATAGAAAAATAATTCATGCAACACAGTACAGCGGCGGATCAAAGATAACAAACAATACGAATGAAAAAAAACAGAAGAAGCAGGTATACAAGGCGTTTAAAAATGTACAGAGAAAAAAACACGACCGCAAAAAAAAGGTCTAAACAGATTTGTTTAGACCTTTTTTTTAAAAAAAGTGATTACTTTTCAAGCAGTTTGATGCAGTTGATGGCATCACATCTGTGATTGAACTAAAATAAATGCTACCAACTGCATCAGACTGCTTCAACACTCACAAGTCACCCTTAAGGTGAAACTGCCAGGGTAGCCCGCGAAATTCGAATTTTCATACGTAGGTATTGCATTTTGCAGGTCAGTGTCATGTTGTATGTTGATTAAAATACGATTGGCGACCGTAACAAATATGACTTTACTGAGTTATAATAATTAAAATCATCAAGACGGGTATATACTATGATGACTTTTTTATGAAATAACCATTCAATGGGATTAAATTAACTAAAAGGGTTATATTGATGATTTTAATTATTATAATTCTGTAAATAAATACGTCTGACACTGACTGGCAAATTGCAAAAAACATAGGAAAATTTGAATTTCGCGGGCTACCATGGCGCTTCCACCTTTAAATGACCACACACCTCTGAAACACACCGAGAGTAGCTCGTTTTGTTTCGAAGATTATCCCAATCCTCAAAAAACAGCCGCCAGATATCTATGTAAATTACACTCCCATTCTATTTCAGACAGACATCAAATTCTTCTTCAAAATCCTCGCTCTTTGCCACTCAGTGCAAGTTTCAAGCGAAGACATGAAGAAACTTAGTGCCCGACTCTCAGTGACCAGCAATTTACAGCTGATGAACTTTTTTAAAAGAAAAAAAGTTAAAAACAGTACTGCGTCGAACGGGACGAATGGGGTCATAGACAATGTTACCTGGAACACTATTATTAATGAAAATGGGAATAAAATGGATTACCAAGCCAGTAGTCCTGATGAGAAGGCGCTGGTTGAAGTTGCCGAGAGGTTCGGAGTGACGTTCCTGGGTGAGGAGAGAAACGATCTGGTGGTGAGAGTGGGGGAGCACACTGAGATGTATGAACGACTGCAGGTCATTGAGTTTACATCGGAGAGGAAGAGGATGTCTGTTATTCTGAGGGATAAGGACGGGAAGGTAGGTAGTTTTCGTTTTAGTAACACCTCACACCAAGACATGCAATATATAATCTTATTAACTACCCAAAAAGGTTCCCATTTCAATGAGAGAATTCAAATACGCCGCGTTATGTCTTTCTCTTTCTTTTCTTTCGCTGAATTGTTACCTTCTCGTCTCAGTGTAAGCTCTTATGAAATATATTACTATTTTTTTCATACTGTCCTTTTGATTTGCAACATACATATTTATTTCGTCTCCAAACCGGCCAATATTTGATATGTATGAAATATTGACCGGTTTGAAATAATTTTACTACTTTATTTGACTCTCAATTTGGGACTTACGCTTTTACGCTTTGGAACGTGCAAATAGCTTCATCTTTTTGAGCGACCGACCTTGACAATTCAAAAGTGCCTGTAGGTAAATGAAATAAATGCTTTAAGTTTTTGACTCGAAAGTCGTCATTTCAAGCCTCACTTAATGAAATATACATAATATATATTTGATTTGACAATATTTGATTCCCCATCTTTTAAATTCCTGTAACATTGCAAGTCTTGGGTACTTTCAACAACGTAAGTCTCACAATCTTTGTAACGTATTCCCAGATCTGGCTTTTCTGCAAAGGAGCAGAGAGTTCCGTGTTCCCTCTGTGCACTAACAGTAGTCTGATTGAGGAGACCGACAGAGACATCAATACGTTCGCCAACAAGGGTCTGAGGACTCTCGCCATCGCCTACCGGGAAATACCTGAAGAGGAGTATGAGAGAGTCGCAGAGGGTAAGTCAACGAATAACTCTACTGATTTATACATTTACCTAGGTGGAAGAAGCTTTTTTTGCGTTAGACGGTGAGGGAAAATAAATAAACTTTAGTAAATAAATAACTAAGGACATCCTTTAGCAGTGAAAAAACATGTACTTAAATCCCTAGAGCTTTAATATGATAATAAATATAACACGGGCTCATGGTTTTTCGTTCTTCTCAAAACGGGCTCATGATTATTCGAATCTCAAGGTCTGTAATGTTGGCTTGGGTTTATTTTTTGCCGCTGCTAAGTGATATACCTATCCTTAGTTATTTGACTCATCCTAAGGTTATTCAATTCAACATTTTTTAACTTACGTAATAAATCTTGTTTTAATATAATATGTTATATATGCAATATGATCTGGAAACAGATTAAATATCTTTAACATTGCAGCGATCAAGAGCCTAGACGGGAAAAGCGCGGACGAATTACAACAAGTGACACAACAGTACAGGGTGCTAGAACAACAACTGACGCTAGTTGGCGCCACCGGCGTGGAGGACTGTCTGCAGGACGACGTGGCCGACACGCTCGCCTCGCTGCGCAGAGCCGGCATCAAGACCTGGGTCCTCACGGGAGATAAGGTAACGAATACAACAAGTGACACAACAGTACAGGGTGCTAGAACAACAACTGACGCTAGTTGGCGCCACCGGCGTGGAGGACTGTCTGCAGGACGACGTGGCCGACACGCTCGCCTCGCTGCGCAGAGCCGGCATCAAGACCTGGGTCCTCACGGGAGATAAGGTAACGAATACAACAAGTGACACAACAGTACAGGGTGCTAGAACAACAACTGACGCTAGTTGGCGCCACCGGCGTGGAGGACTGTCTGCAGGACGACGTGGCCGACACGCTCGCCTCGCTGCGCAGAGCCGGCATCAAGACCTGGGTCCTCACGGGAGATAAGGTAACGAATACAACAAGTGACACAACAGTACAGGGTGCTAGAACAACAACTGACGCTAGTTGGCGCCACCGGCGTGGAGGACTGTCTGCAGGACGACGTGGCCGACACGCTCGCCTCGCTGCGCAGAGCCGGCATCAAGACCTGGGTCCTCACGGGAGATAAGGTAACGAATACAACAAGTGACACAACAGTACAGGGTGCTAGAACAACAACTGACGCTAGTTGGCGCCACCGGCGTGGAGGACTGTCTGCAGGACGACGTGGCCGACACGCTCGCCTCGCTGCGCAGAGCCGGCATCAAGACCTGGGTCCTCACGGGAGATAAGGTAACGAATACAACAAGTGACACAACAGTACAGGGTGCTAGAACAACAACTGACGCTAGTTGGCGCCACCGGCGTGGAGGACTGTCTGCAGGACGACGTGGCCGACACGCTCGCCTCGCTGCGCAGAGCCGGCATCAAGACCTGGGTCCTCACGGGAGATAAGGTAACGAATACAACAAGTGACACAACAGTACAGGGTGCTAGAACAACAACTGACGCTAGTTGGCGCCACCGGCGTGGAGGACTGTCTGCAGGACGACGTGGCCGACGCGCTCGTCTCGCTGCGCAGAGCTGGCATCAAGACCTAGGTCCTCACGGGAGATAAGGTAACGAATACAACAAGTGCCACAACAGTACAGGGTGCTAGAACAACAACTGACGCTAGTTGGCGCCGCCGGCGTGGAGGACAGTCTGCAGGACGACGTGGCCGACACGCTCGCCTCGCTGCGCAGAGCCGGCATCAAGACCTGGGTCCTCACGGGAGATAAGGTAACGAATACAACAAGTGACACAACAGTACAGGGTGCTAGAACAACAACTGACGCTGGTTGGCGCCGCCGGCGTGGAGGACTGTCTGCAGGCCGACGTGGCCGACACGCTCGCCTCGCTGCGCAGAACCGGCATCAAGACCTGGGTCCTCACGGGAGATAAGGTAACGTATACAAGACGCTCCTCTCATGTGCACATGATGAAATGAGGAAACCATAGTATGTGTAAACCGTCATGGTAAACATTCAGTGCTGGCGAGATATTTGCTGGTTTTATAGAATTACTACAATAATACCACAGTAACACAGTATAGTCTTTTTAACCCTAAGGTTGACTGGTAGAGAATGCCTTGATGCATTAAGTCCGCCCATGTACCACTATTGTACATAAAGTTTAAATAAATAATAAATAAATAATAGCATGCTTTAGAAATTAAAGAAAGTGGTTTATCACTTTAAAAAACACGCTTTCTACAAAGCCATGGAACTTTGTCCATGAGAGCATTATTTTGGGGCAGACGTTGGACAAAAAACGAATGTCAATTTTTTTTTAGATAGGATGGATAGTTTACAGATGAATGAGTATTACCCTTACGGGCTGACGTTACAGAACGATACTTTGGCACAAATCTGTAAAAAAAGCTATAACGGGTTTCAATCGTGGCAAATACTTATGATTGATAATGAGAGTATAAGGTAATCTTGATATTATGTTCTGCTATTTACGTGACAAACACGTTTAAAAATATCTAATCAACATCCTATGTCATTATAATCGTATGTTCAATGGATGATGATAATTAATAAAATATTGCAAAATAAATACTATTTTTCTCCTTAAATATTCCGGTATGTACCTGCTTACACGTGACTGTATTAAATACACCTGATATCGATAGAGCTAAATGCGATAAAACCACCTATTATTTAATAGTAACGATAATCCAGTGATATTAGTGTTTATGATAGTAAAATAGTTTTGCTATTATAAAACTGCTTTTAGGCTAGAAATCTATGTTTACATAGATTTCTAAGTTATTAAGTTTATGAAGTCATTATCATACATGGTTATATTTTGTTGACTAAAAATGGTTATTAAAAGAAAAAGCACGCGTCCATGTTGGGAACGCGACTACAGCTATTTTATGGAAAGTGCACAACGTAGACTCTGCCATCTAGTGCCGCAAATCAGAAGCTTTTACCCTATCAATACTTGACATCATCATCTGCCTAGCCTTTTTCCCAACTATATTGGGGTCGGCTTCCAGTTAAACCGGATTCAGCTGAATACCAGTATTTTACGTGGAGCGGCTGCCTATCAGACCTCCACAACCCATTAACTGGGTAACACGGTACTCCTTGGCAAGACTGGTGTCAGATTATCTGGCTTCTGACTATCCGTAACAACTGCCATAGATCTACAAATGACAGCCGGGACCAACGGCTTAACGTGCTTTGGCACGGAGGAGTCTCAATATGTTCAGGTGGTCACCCATCCACAGACCAACCTCGGCAAGCGTTGCTTGACCTTGATCGACCCTTGCGGCTATTATTCTTTAGCCACGAGCTCCTCCATATCAATACTTGACATTGATACTATATTCTATTAAATTGTATCATCAAAACCTAACACCCCAATTCCCCAATTCCAGGTAGAAACAGCGATAAATGTGGCCCAATCCTGCGCGCACATATCAGAGAACGACAGACGAATGTTCCTCATAGGCGTGGAAGACGACACGTCGCTGCAAGCTCACCTGGGCGAATGCCGGCGGATCATAGCGGAGCCCAGCTACCGAGACCTGACGCTGGTGGTGGACGGCAGCAGTATGGGCGCGGTGCTGGACACGGCGCACGCGCCCGCTTTCGTCGACGTAGCCATGAGTTGTCATGCGGTGCTGTGTTGTAGACTGTCGCCTATACAGAAAGCTAAGGTTTGTCTAATTGTTCTATTTAAGTTGTGTCTCAAAGACGTAAATTTAATTGGGATTAGTCCATTCTGCAGATTTTGGATCTGATCATATTATTATGTGAGATACTGGTATTCGACTGGAAGCCCCAACTAAATCAATTAAATTGAATAGCTTTTTCCCAACTACACTCGCGAGCAATAAACTGAACTATGAATTACTCACCTAACGATGATGTGGTCGACGATGGAGCACACTTGCCTAGAAGATACCTAGTCACTCTTGACTCGACAGGCCCACACACTCCTAAAAGGAATTCCATGCCATACGTCTTGTTGCCCTATGAAGACTTGGCGGAATTTAATTATACAAAGTTAACGTTATTTTGCAGATAGTAAAATTAATAAAGAACAGTCCGGGGCATCCCATCACGGCAGCCATCGGCGACGGAGCCAACGACATCTCCATGATCCAGGAGGCGCACGTGGGCTTCGGCATCCTCGGCCGCGAGGGCCACCAGGCTGCCAGGTACTAGCCGCGCATCATATTATTTAGGTTGAAGAGTCAAAGTCATTGACCGACTCCGTTAGCATGTGTTCTCTCAATCACTAATTACTACAGTAAGCTACTTAACAAAAAATTCCTCAAGGGTAATTTTTTTACACATGTGCACACATGCCAGAGATTTGTCATGAGTATTTTCATGACAATGAATGGAACTGTGTGACGTCATTCTAAATCCAACATGGCGGCACACCCAAGATGGCGGACTAGTTATTTTTAATGCACTCCTACAATATGGGTATCAAATGAAAGGACAAGCTTTTATCACTACATAGTATAAAACAAAGTCGCTATCCGCCGTCTGTCTGTCCCTATGTATGCTTAGATCTTTAAAACTACGCAACGGATTTTGATGCGGTTTTTTTTAATAGATAGAGTGATTCTTAAGGAAGGTCTATATGTATAATACATGCATAATATAGTAGAGAAACAGTGATAAATTTAGAGGTTTCTAATGTGATGTCGTAAATAAGCACGGTTTTTTGCGCTTATATTGCAAAAGCTGGCTGAACCCTACGAGATAGACCAAAATAATGTACTACAGTATTGACCACCTTAAAAAGTTCAACAAAAAAATCCGCGATGGTATATGTCTATCTCTTAGGGATAACCCAACATAACCATTTTTTATCCTTTACTAAAAAATTGTTATTTACGAAGTGATTTTAAACAATACAGCATTAATCCTTATCCAATTAAGTACCTTAAATAAATTGTGCATTTATTATAGATCAATATGCTTTTTACAGCATGTATTTTAAGTGAATATTTCCGAAGATTACAAATTTAAAATGTAGGGACGTAGTTGTTGCGGCGGTACCGGCCAGGGGCCCTATAAATAGCGTTCAAGTTATGTTCTCAAGATGATTTCGCGAAAACACTGACATATGACACAGTTTCAAGTTACTATGCATTAAACCAGAGTTCTAAAACCGTGGTATATTTATAGTATCTTCATTGCACCCGTGCGAAGCCGGGGCGGGTCGCTAGTATAATATAAATTGTGTAATGACGTTTTGAGTTGATAGTAAAAGTTTTTTTTTTTTAGTAAATATTTAATTGATGTAAATAAATGGTGACAAGTTTTTTGATGTGAATTTAAAAATAAGTCTTATTTTTATAGTGAGGTATTTAATCGAAGTTTTTTATTAGTTTTTTTTTTTTCAGATAATAACCACAGCGTAAATCTCTTGCTCATACTCATATTAATAAGATAGGTACCTCGCACTCGGTCACCTCACATTAATAATAAGCTCGGCGAAATAGGTAAAGGAATTTACAACTTTTATAAATGTGTTATTGGTAAAACTGACTGACAGTTTAGTTACCTTGGGCCGTATTATGAAGTTTCAATGCCATCATAATTCTATAACGAAATGGGAAGGTGTTATCAGTCAAGTGTCGCTCCGTCTCTTTCTCGCACTAAAATCATGATGGCTGATGCCATCCAGCCCAGCTGCCGTATGATGGGTGAAGAGCAACTGGACCTTGAGGGTGGACAAGTAGGGGGCGCGCCATAACACCAATTGCAAGTCGTTCGTGGTGCGCGTCCCGACTCATCATTTGATGACCTTCGTCAAAGGTGTGCTGTATCGGCGTTTCCGAGGCCGCAGCGTAACACGACGCCGTCACTTCGTGTGCACTAGTTTTTAAGTGTTATCAAATATGTATTAGTTTATAGTTATTGTTTTATACTTAAATATTATGTATTTTGTTGTATGGGCCTTAGTTGCCTGAAATAAAGGATCTGTTATTATTATTTGATAGCCATCATACGGTAGCCGGGCTCTTCTTGTGTTCTGCCTAATGTCAATTGCATCTTTCCCGACAGATCTGCTGACTTTGCCTTCACAAAGTTCTCGATGATCAAGAAAATCCTGCTAGTGATGGGTCACTGGTACAACCAGAGACTAGCCACGCTAATTCAATACTTTTTCTACAAGAATCTAGTCCTTGGGAATATTATGGTAAGCATTTTTCATATTAAGAGAAAAAGCAAGCGCTATTGCTGAGCATGAGGTCCCGGGTTCGAATCCCTGGTTAGTCTTGAGAAAAATGCAAATGTTGTAATTGGGTTTTCCATCTGAAACCTTATCACGCTGTTGTAAATCAGTTATTAAATAACTAATTTACAACAGCGTTTTAAAGACAGGCGCTCACCGCGCGAATATGCGATCGTCGCGCTAATTTGTTCGTCAAAACTGGAAGGCGCCCAAGAGACTTACAGGTCTATCTACGTATTTATATTTATTTGGCTGGCCTCCAATTGAACGGGACTAAAATTAAGTCCCATGGGTGCCTACTGCGCGAGCGGCTAGCCTATTGCCTGAAACCGGGTACAAATATGGTGTCCGAGCTGCCATAAATTTGTTATTAAATAACTAATTGACAACAGCGTTTTAAAGACCGACGGCGTTTGGGGGGACTGTCTTTATGTAGAACTTTGACGTTCAAAAAGAGCTGGCACCAAGCCTAATTTGAATAAATGACTTTTGATTTTGACGCGATCATCACGAGAATATGCGATTGTCGCAATATTTGGTTGGACAATACTGGAAGGGCCCTCTTTGGGCGCAACGACACGATCGGTTTTGTTGTACAAATGATGTGATGTATATAGTGTGTGCTTAAGTCTATTTTTTTAATTAACTACAAAAATGTTCTAACAAAATCATTAACTCGTACTTATTATTTCCGCAGTTCCTGTTCCAAATTCACACGGTGTTCTCGACGCAGTCCATCTTCGACTCCATGTACCTCACGTTCTACAACCTGCTGTTCACATCAGCGCCCGTGCTCTTGCTGTCTGTCACCGAACAGAACTGGCCTGCTGCCACGCTCTCCAAGTATGTATAGACTCCATGTACCTCACGTTCTACAACCTGCTGTTCACATCAGCGCCCGTGCTCTTGCTGTCTGTCACCGAACAGAACTGGCCTGCTGCCACGCTCTCCAAGTATGTATAGACTCCATGTACCTCACGTTCTACAACCTGCTGTTCACATCAGCGCCCGTGCTCTTGCTGTCTGTCACCGAACAGAACTGGCCTGCTGCCACGCTCTCCAAGTATGTATAGACTCCATGTACCTCACGTTCTACAACCTGCTGTTCACATCAGCGCCCGTGCTCTTGCTGTCTGTCACCGAACAGAACTGGCCTGCTGCCACGCTCTCCAAGTATGTATAGACTCCATGTACCTCACGTTCTACAACCTGCTGTTCACATCAGCGCCCGTGCTCTTGCTGTCTGTCACCGAACAGAACTGGCCTGCTGCCACGCTCTCCAAGTATGTATAGACTCCATGTACCTCACGTTCTACAACCTGCTGTTCACATCAGCGCCCGTGCTCTTGCTGTCTGTCACCGAACAGAACTGGCCTGCTGCCACGCTCTCCAAGTATGTATAGACTCCATGTACCTCACGTTCTACAACCTGCTGTTCACATCAGCGCCCGTGCTCTTGCTGTCTGTCACCGAACAGAACTGGCCTGCTGCCACGCTCTCCAAGTATGTATAGACTCCATGTACCTCACGTTCTACAACCTGCTGTTCACATCAGCGCCCGTGCTCTTGCTGTCTGTCACCGAACAGAACTGGCCTGCTGCCACGCTCTCCAAGTATGTATAGACTCCATGTACCTCACGTTCTACAACCTGCTGTTCACATCAGCGCCCGTGCTCTTGCTGTCTGTCACCGAACAGAACTGGCCTGCTGCCACGCTCTCCAAGTATGTATAGACTCCATGTACCTCACGTTCTACAACCTGCTGTTCACATCAGCGCCCGTGCTCTTGCTGTCTGTCACCGAACAGAACTGGCCTGCTGCCACGCTCTCCAAGTATGTATAGACTCCATGTACCTCACGTTCTACAACCTGCTGTTCACATCAGCGCCCGTGCTCTTGCTGTCTGTCACCGAACAGAACTGGCCTGCTGCCACGCTCTCCAAGTATGTATAGACTCCATGTACCTCACGTTCTACAACCTGCTGTTCACATCAGCGCCCGTGCTCTTGCTGTCTGTCACCGAACAGAACTGGCCTGCTGCCACGCTCTCCAAGTATGTATAGACTCCATGTACCTCACGTTCTACAACCTGCTGTTCACATCAGCGCCCGTGCTCTTGCTGTCTGTCACCGAACAGAACTGGCCTGCTGCCACGCTCTCCAAGTATGTATAGACTCCATGTACCTCACGTTCTACAACCTGCTGTTCACATCAGCGCCCGTGCTCTTGCTGTCTGTCACCGAACAGAACTGGCCTGCTGCCACGCTCTCCAAGTATGTATAGACTCCATGTACCTCACGTTCTACAACCTGCTGTTCACATCAGCGCCCGTGCTCTTGCTGTCTGTCACCGAACAGAACTGGCCTGCTGCCACGCTCTCCAAGTATGTATAGACTCCATGTACCTCACGTTCTACAACCTGCTGTTCACATCAGCGCCCGTGCTCTTGTTTTTGTGCAAAAGTAAACTTATTATTACTTCTTTTAACTCAGGGGAAACAACACGATGTTATGTTTTTTTTTTTGTTTTCAGCAACCCGGCGTTGTACAAAGACATAAGGAAGAACAAGTTGATGTCGTGGCCGTACTTCGTGACGTGGTGCTTGTCTGCGACGTACCACTCGCTGGTGGTGTACTGGTTCGCGTACTTCGCCGTCAAGTACTCCATCATCAGCCTCGATGGCCGCCCTATCGATCTGTGGTAAGTGCACTTCTCTCCGTATAATCGAATTAGACCGTCTGAACTGGAGATTCTGAAACGAATAACCATGGCCACGACCAAATATTTTTGCAATGCAGCTACCGATAAAAATTCTTCGACTTTTATTGATTTGACACTCGCACAGGAAATTACAAAAAAAATAAAAACCACAAAATAAAACCAGTCATCAGCTATTCGAGCCCAAAGAGAGAATCATTCAATTTAATTCATAATAAGAGGGTATTCTCGTAGAATGCTGCAGCACATTCTACAAATCCATAATTTAAATAAAAACTTACAAACTACAAAGTCAAAGTCAAAACGTTTATTTCAATTAGGCCATTAAACGGCATTGAACGTCATCGTTTACAGTTCAGTAAAATAATAATGTTACATTAATAAAGTGACTCTACTGTCCATTCGGAAAGGTAGATTCTTATGGAGAAGAACGGACAAGAAACTCCATACAAATAATTAAATTACAAAAAACTTTCACTTTTTAGTGGTAGTGTTAGGTGTGGGGCCTAACACTAGTCACAGGAAAGCAAAACACGTAATTTCGTTTACTTGGATGATATATTTTCTATTTTTCCCAGCTATTTTGATTTAAAAACCAAAGTCCCAAACCGATTTTCCAACCTTTCACGTGAAAAACAATTTTTTCAAATCGGTTCATAAATTACAGAGTTATGAGGTAAAAAACATAAGAAAACATACAACCGCAGTGAGAACCTCCTCCTTTTTTTTAAATCGGTTAAAAATAATACCGGTTGTTGCATGTTCTCGGTGGTCGTATGTATGTATTCACGTTCCTAATAAGAAAAAATTTGGTAAAATAGGTCTCGGGAGAGAAGTCGGGCCGTAAAGGCGAGTTACTAAATACATAAATATTCCGTAGGTGTTTCGGCGCCGCGACATTCCACCTGCTGACGGTGGTGGTGAACCTCAAGCTGTGGCTGCAGGCTCGCTACCACACCGTCATCTTCGTGGCCTCCATCATAGGCTCCATCCTGCTCTACATCGCCTGCAACACCGTCTACTCTTTAATTTATATGTAAGTATTCTAGAACCTGTAACAGAATAAACCTCTTAAGGGATCATTGTACTCATCATTATGAACAACTTTTACTTTGGGACCAACACTGAAATCACGAAAATAAAAAATCAGCTGTTCAGTACATATTTTCACAGAAATTTAGAAATGGGGGAGTATATTTTTTTTGCGATTTCAGTTTTGGTCCCATAGTAAAAGTTGTTCATAATGATAACTACAATTACCCCTTAAGTAAGAGGTATTGCGTTTATTCTGTTACACGTTGTATAACACGACCGTAGTTGTGAAACATTGTGATTGGAGAAGGTATGCATGTTTGTATTTACGATTGTTCCACCGTAGAGCTTAAACTACTGAGCCGATTATGATGTATGAGGTGTCAAACGATTCGTTATTATGGCCCGGGGTAAATTTTATACAAAACTAAAATTATACATCCAGGAAAGAGGAAGGCTAAATAAAATGCTATTGGTCGAGTCACGTCAACCTCATGCATGGCAAACCTTCATAAAATGGGTGCTTGAGGATGGACGGCGCCGAGCACAGGCGAGACGACCTATACGGCTACCTCGAGGGCTGGCTCGAGGTGGCTCTGGAAAAGAATATCTGGCAGGATTTGGGGCAGGCTTTTTCCCAGCAGCGGGAAAGTGGAGGCTTAATATAAAAGCTATGATGGCATCATCATCATTCCAGCAGAAAAACGTCCTCCTCTATGGATTGCCGCATTGACCGGTCCTGTGCGGCTCTTCTGTCATAATGTGGCTCAATACTCCGTCTACCTTGTCGATGAAATGAAGTGTATTATATATTTTCAATATATATAATAATAATATATATTTTTTACTATAAAATATACCGTATATTTTCAATTCCAGCCCAATCGACGGCGACGTCCTAGGGACGTATATCCGGCTGATATCGTCGCCAGCATTCTGGTTCCTGAACTTGGCGGTGGTGGTGGCGTGCTTGCTGCCCGACTATGTGGTGAGGATCCTGTCCGAGCGCCTCGGACGGCGCCGCGTACACACACCCACCG
>NDFZ01005402.1:344446-430988 GCA_002192655.3 Mamestra configurata | reverse complement strand
AACACCTCACTCCCCTCGCCGACGCGAGGTGGCCCGCAGAGGCGGGCCGGCACCAGCCGGGGATTGCGGAAGTCGCATACGTTCCCGCGATCCCCGGCGTAGGTGGGAGATGGAACACCGGGGTGGTTTTAGTCAGTAAGAGTCTGATAGACCTCCACCCGCCCCAGGGTGGAGAATTTCCCCCCGATACCAACAAAAAAAAAAAGTTTCAGTACTCCCAGGGATTACATGTTACAAACATAAACAAACAATTTTTAAACAAGTTTAGATATGTAGCTCTGAGACTTTGTTCTAAGTAGAAAAACCTCACCTTTCTGTAACTTGGTTGCATTCGTTCGTACATATGCTGGCAGCACACTTCAGGATACTCGAGTAGTCGACGCAGCGCCACAATCTTCTCTGGTTCTTTTTACCGCAATACCTCAGATTGTACAAGTACCTGTTGTGAATTACTTGCAGACCTCCCTGGTTTGACATGGTGTACTGCACCTTTTGGTTCACTGAAACAATGAAATTGTCTTTAGGTAAAGCTAAAAAAAACCGCATTACTTTGCAAGATTGATTGGCAAAATTGAACTTTATAAGTAAACAGCTTTTGCCCGCGACTTCGTCCGCGTGGAATAGTTACTTTGGGCAGCCATTTTTATTTTTAAGGAATTTACTTTTCAAAAACGCTTGAATTTTTTCAGTTATTTTTTATAAAGAACGAAAGAAAGCCCTTTTCTCGCGAAAAAAGATAGCATAGAAGCCTATGTCCTTCTCCAAGGTCTAATCTATCTGTGTACCAAATTTCATTAAAATCGGTTCAGCAGTTTAGGCATGAAAGCTTAACAGACAGACAGACACACTTTCGCATTTATGATTACTATGGATACCTTACTCAAAACAAATCATTCGGTTTTACCTTTGACCTTTAACCTTTTGGACGCCAGAGCATAAACGCATCGGCGTGCCTCCGACGCCAGCCCACAATTTCGCCGTACTTTATGTCATGTATACGTGACAATGGCGTTCAAACGGTAAAAAAAAAACTCTGTACAGTTAGCATATCTTGCCTTTTTTGCCACTGACACAGTGGTGAAGGAAAACCAAACACCTCGATGAAACATCCCATTTACGAGTTTTAACCTTTTGAACGCCACTGTCACGTATACATGACAAGCAAGCGCGTGCCCTGTACGCCAAACGTCACAAATATGTGACAAAAAGTACGGCGAATTTGTGGCTTGGCGTCGGGGGCACGCCTATGCATTTATGCTCGGGCGTTCAAAAGGTTAAGCAGTGTATTAACTGCATAAGCAGCCTTTCCTCTCCGTTTCTGGCAGGAGTGGAACATGAAGGATGTCTTCTGAAACATGTCGTTTCTCTCGCGATAATTCCCCACGCCGCTTTGAGAAAAGGGATGATGAACTCAATTACAGAAAGTGACTAGGCTCTGTTACTACTGGTTCAGTATTCACTAGAGGACAAATTTTTCCTGTCCTGAAAGGTTGAAAAGCTCCTACTCCTGAAAGGGCTCATTTAAAAACTGGATGACATATTTTTTTGGTAAACGTTTTGTCAAAATAAAACCTAGCTAGATCGATTTAAATCGTAAATTTCATGAAAATCGTTGGAGCCGTTTCCGAGATTCAGATTATATATACCTACCTACGTATATATGACACGGGATAATTGCAGACTCCGTAAAACTGTTATAAGTAAATCTTTGTTAGATTATAATTTCTCGTTATGATGTGAAAAAATCGTTTTGTTTAAAATAAATCCCATACAAATTCAAGTTTCTAATTGATCCGTGTCTTATTAAGAAAAAATAGTTTATAATTTCACGCGGTATTTAACAATCTTACGGCGTTTGCAATTTTCCGGTGACATATACAAGAATTGCTCCTTTGAAGGTACGAGTATTAGATAAAATATATGTATTTGTTTTCATTATTTTAAAACAAATAATTTTCAGTCTCGGCAAGATCGGCTTTACTGGGGAAGAGTAAGGATCTGGTGTATTGTGGTTGCAAAATATAAAGCATTATAAGTACTTACTAGTTTTTATCAAAAATGAGTTATTTTATTAAAAACAATTAACAGTAACAGACAATGCTTAACCTAGTGAATATCATTTTTGGGCGCAGTTTTAAACTTATAACTAACAACCAACTTACTCTTATAACCCCCGTATCTCTACGTTGTCGTCGTGGTGGCGCTTTCAAGCACTAATGAATCCCAGGTCTGTGCCGGAAGATTTTACTTTACCGCAACATATACAGTGAGGGGCCAGGCTTTTTCAAGGATTTTTCAAGTTCCGGGTTCATTTGCCCGAAAAAACCGCTGCCGTGACATCTGGCGGTCAACACACGAAGCTGATCTGCACACTTCCATCAACCCTGCGGGTCATCTACCACCCAGGGTCAACTCCTCGGCTCCCGCGTCATCTTCAGCAACGCGTAAAGCCAGGATAGTACTTAACGCGCCTACCTCCTTAGGATAGAAAGTTATGACAGGCTAACTTGTACCTCGACCCATAATAAATTTATTTGAAAGTGCTTAGTAACTTTGTTTATTTCATCTAATTAGTTTAATAGCAACTCACACGCATCATTGCAAAAAATCTTTTTCGAAGAAAAATATGTATTGCAGGAATGCAAAAAGTACAAAAATAACTTCATAAAAAAAAAGATGCGGGAGTTGGGGTTTGAACCAACATTGTATGTATTGAAAGGCAGTCACTGAACCGCTGGGTCCATGAATTCGGTGTTGACATTTAATTGAAAATAGCCGATCTTATAATATGATCAAAATGTGTCGAAAACATTGATACGTAATTTTAAAATCTTAAAATGACAATATCTTTTTTCCCTGGCCACCAATTTAAATAAAACAAAGACTAAATGTTGCTCAGAACTAAACCGCATGCAAATGTGACCCCAAGTAAATCTGTGCAGTATCTTCGGAGATTAGCGTGAACAGACAGACAACGACAAAAAAAAATCAATAAACTATTTTGTTGTTGTTGTGTACTCCTTTTGTATCGCCCTTAATCCATTTTTGGTAAATTTGTTGAATGAGACACGGTTCCTACTGTTTTATTATATGTATAGGTAACGGTCGCCACCCTTACTCCCTTCGGCGATATTTTCCTTTATTCTTTCGGTTTTTAGTTTTGCGTCTTGAAATCTTGAGTAAAGTGTACCCACTCGATATTTCCTGATAATGTTCCTATCGTGGAACGTATGATTATGTTTGAATGTTCTGAAACAAAGAAAATAATTCAGTGTACCTAAGAATCGTCTTTTAAACATTGTTGAGTGAAAAGTGGTAAAAGCGAACTTATTTATTTATTCGTTAATGCTCGCATTCGAACGCCTTGCAGCGATTAAAAATGGCGCATAAATTACTAACTTTAGAATCTGTTGAGCTTGAAAACTTATTGGTTGGCCCACGTTTGACTACTTGCACTTCGCACATGTCATGCTGATAATGGGAATGAGAGTAGATTATTCTAAACATAACGAGTTCAGCAGTGCGATTCTGTATATATGTCGAAGTGAAGGCCTGGGTTAAGTGATCACGAAGTGAGCTGTCAAGTCATGTACAGTTTACAAAGCTATTCTTCAAAGACTGTCTTTATGTAGAACTTTGACGTTCAAAAAGTGCTGGCACTCAGCCTAATTTGAATAAATGACTTTTGATTTTGATCGGCGATGATACTAAAAAACTCGTTACAATCCTATCGTTCTATCCTTAATCTATATTACGTAGTACAAATAACAAAAACTTACCGATCCACAACTTCGTCGTTATCGTTCGTGAATATATGCGCCATGCATTTGGTCTTATTATAATCTATGCAACGCCAGGATATTTTCCGATGTTTCCTCGATCCTTTACTGATATACCGCAGCTGGTACAAATATCTATTGTATATAATCTGCAGGCCGCCTTGATTGGATACTGTGTACTGCACATTTGAATTCACTAAAACAAAACAATTATTCTTTTTGTAACCAAAAACCCACATTTTTTTGAGCATTTAATATCGCAGGTTTAAAGCTCCAGACTGCGTCTAATCCCGCGCGGGACGTCGAACGCGTCATACAAAAGGGAATTAAAGGACGCCTCAGTATGAGTCAATCTTAAAGCAGAGGAGGCGACTGATTATAGAAGCAATTAACATTTACTGTATTTTATTTATCAATCACGAGATATACTTACCTATAAACAGTTCCAACATCCCACTTCGCGTTTTTGATGAAATTAACAATAAAATAAAATACACCTGTCTCGTTCATTCAATTGATAATGATATAGGTTAGAGTGAGTAAACACAACTTATTATTTTAGATTGAAGTGGCATAAATACACGAGTTTGCCGCTCAACAATACTCCACGCTCAAAGAAGGACTCATGTTTGTGAGGTATCCAGTATCTCAAAACCGGCCAAGTGCGAGTCGGACTGAACGAATCTTATTTTTTCAATTTACTTACAATCAAGATTTTGAAAGGTTTTCCTATAAGTAAAGAACTATTTATAGGGAGGAACTCTTGGCTAAAATAGGTTGATCTTCAAAGTTAAGCAACGCTTGTCAAGGTCGGTCTGTGGATGGGTGACCATCTTTACATACCGAGACACCTCCGTGCCTCGGAACGTTAAGCCGTTGGTCCCGGCTGTCATTTGTACATCTTTGGCAGTCGTTACGGATTGTCAGAAGCCAGAAAATCTGACTAGTCTTGCCAAAGAGTACCGTGTTACCCAGTTAATGGGTTGTGGAGATCTGGTAGGCAGCCGCTCCACGTAAAATACTGTTATTCAGCTGAATCCGGTTTGACTGGAAGCCGACCCCAATATACTTCGGAAAAGGCTAGGCAGATGAACAAAAGAACTATTTATCTGTATTTCGTTTCTATCCCTGAACCAAATGAATGTCTTGTTTATCTATGTATTTTTTGAATAACTTCCAAATCTTCTTATTTTAAAAGGATGAAAAATATTGAATAGTTTTTTTTTCTTTAATTTGTCCCCAAAACTGACCCCTGTACTCACATAACACTTTCTTCGTATCATCAGCGGTTAAGTCGCGGCTTATATGAGATGGTCCATTATTCGAGCTAATGGGAGTGCCAGTTTCAAGGCTGTCAAGCGTAGTTTCACCGGCTTCAGTGAATTCATCTTGTACGTCTATGAAATCATCTGTCATGTCCCTGGTTGAATCGCCCGTGTCTTCGTCAAGATATATCCTGCAAAGTTAAAATAAAAACTTTATTACTAGGACTAGCGCACAAGGACGGAAATTGAAAATAAACAGTTCAAATAAATTAATTTGTATTATCTGTTACCAAAACAACATCATTTTTAGTAAATGCTGTTATGTATTTGCGATACTTATATTCAAAAGTCTCGAGCTCGCTTTGCAGGAATTTCTCCTCTTTTCTAGATGTGTACCGAGAGGTAGCTAACCAGTTAAACGGTTGGCCAATACGAGTACAAACAGTCAGCTTAACCTTTTGAACGCCGGAGCATAAACGCATCGGCGTGCCCCCGACGCCAGCCCACAAACTCGCCGAACTTTTAGTCACATATTTGTGACGTTTGGCGTACAGGGCAAGCGCTTGCTTGTCATGTAATACGTAACAATGGCGTTCAAAAGGTTAAGTGCTGAACTTGTTAATAAACATGCATTTTGTAATTTTTACCTTACTAACTCTACAATATGCAACTGCCGCTTTAAATATGTGTCTTTTTTGGGGTTCCGTAGTCAACAAGGAACCCTTATAGTTTCACCATGTCCGCCTGTCTGTCTGTCCGTCCGCGGGTTAGCTCAGAGACGCTTGGCGCTAGAAAGTCGAAATTTAGTAAATTTTTATCTGTATATTTTATTTTTTAGATAAGAAGGCTTTACAAGTTAACGAGTAATAGTCGACCGACTTAACTGGGTAAGTAAAGAATCCTAATAATTCCATAAAAATTGACTGATGATTTGTAATCTAATCAGTATATTTTACAATTTTTCTGATATGGTTTAGGAGACGGGTAACTACGGAACCCTACACTGTGCGTGGTCCGACACGCACTTGGCCGGTTTTTTTTATATTCAAAATTCACTTAACGATACTGTAACGTTGCTATACGTCAAACATTCATGCTAGGCCCTCTGGCTCCTTCATACTTCTTTGAAAATATATAGTGTTAGGTTTTGCTCGCGACTTCGTACGCGCATATCCCCTTTTTTCTCATTCCCGCATAGATTTTTTTCAAATCCGACGGTTCCAGAGATTAGAGCATTCAAACAAACAAACAAACTCTTCAGCTTTATTATTAGTATATAGATATTACATAATATGTGTACATACCTGCAAATAGGTGCTGGTACCAATTTCTTATCTTCTCTGATTGGTTGTGTGGGCTTCTTCTTTTCCTTGAGCAATCTTAACCTTTCAGAAATACCTTTTGTTCTTGGTGGACTTGGAGTGGCTGTTTTGTTTAGACCAGATTCTGCAGTTTCATCATCCTTGAAAAGAGAACTAAGGTGTTTAAATAAATTTTACAAGTAATAGTAGTTTATGATAAGGAAGCCAGAAGACTCCAGTCTTGCCAAGAAGTACCGTGTCACCCAGTTAATGGGTTTTCGAGGTCTGGTAGGCAGCCACTCCACGTAAAATATTGGTATTCAACCAAATCCGGTTTGAATGGAAACCGACCCCAGTGTTGTTAGGAAAAGGCTAGGCAGATGATAAAGGTTGGTGTCTGGATGGATGGTGTCGCCAAGGTTGGTGTGGGAAGAGGCGATGTTAACACAAAGGCTGGTTTGTTTGGGGAGGCCATGCAGTAGAACTATGCAGGGTTATAATAAAAATATATATACATATATTGAGTTCTTTCATTTTTCATATTTACACTGAGTAGACTATTTTAATGGTGTTAATTTGAATTGGTTATACAACTTTTCATATTTTGATTTTGTAACCATTATTGAATAACTTGTGTCTATATTAATAACTCTAACAATAAGAGTATCTTACGCAATTAAAAATAATGTTACGCGCCAGAATTAATGTCGGGTACATTAAGTTACTACTAGCGCCATCTAGTATCGAGTAGCAGAACTAGTAGAGTCAAGTGCCTTCTAGACATTTCTTTGCCAGAACATTCTACACTTCTCGATATCTGGTCAGTCGGTAGCGGTAGTTACGAGTACATTCCAGATGTTTCGAGAATAGAAGTTTCTAGAACTAACTGTCCTATATAAGGAGTGCAGTATTGGATTAGCAATACAAGCGAATACTTCGGAAGCGATTAAAGTGATCAGTGGTGAAGTTGTGTTCTATAATTAGTGAGTTTAAAGTTGTAATTAGTGTTTTTAAATTTAAGTGTCATTTTGGTTATTTAATCGGCTGTTTTTATTGTCAACAATAAGCTTTACTTGATTTGTAAGTTTCTTATCACATCACTTACCATTTCCTTGAGTCCCCTGATATGCAGTGCTCTCCCTGCGGCTATGATCTCTTGCAGTTGGTGTTTTGGCACGAGGATTTCCCCTGTGTATACATATTCCAGAATCGCACACAGTGTACTGTAGGATATGTTCTGAAATTATATTGAATTGTATTAATTGTGTTCATTGAACCATATTGTATTCATTTGTATAAAGATCATTTGTTATTGTAATTTCTTCTACATTATTGTAATGGGTAACTGCTATAATAGATAGCTTTCATTGCAGTTTTGCAGTTACGCATGTTGGTAATAAATAATTAAAAATATTCCACTAAACTTTAAGTAGCAAGTCCCCATTTTGTAGCTCTGGATTTCCTCATAAGAGAAAAAAGGAATATTTTGCTTTCTATGAAATGGATTTTTATTCTTGTAAGTCATCGCTATTGAAAATGAAATGTAAAATATTTGAGATGTAAAATTTTCCAGATTAGTGTTATCAATAACACATCAAAAAAACTTTTGTTCAAAGATAATGTGACTAACGTTGAGAAATATAACTGGATGTGGACACTTTGCTGTTGATATCAGGTCCTTGATATACGGGCTCACCAGAGACAGAACCATCTGGTGAACTTTAACATGATGTCCATCTGCAGCTAACGTCATGTCCACAAACTCTCCACGCTGTAAAATAAATAAATATTTTTTGCAAAATAACAGATTTAGTTACAAAGCCTATTTTTACTTTTAAAAAGGTAAAAGATAAGTTAATAATAATTACCTAAATTTTACAATTTAAAATATAATAAAATGAAGTACATAGTTAGATACAGGAAGTTCAACATGTGCCTAGCCTTTTTTCCCAACTATATTGGGGTTGGCTTCCAGTCAAACCCGGTTTCAGCTGAATACCAGTATTTTACATGGAGCGGCTGCCTACCAGACAACCAGAATAATAGATGGTTTTACAGTTTAATATAAAGCTATTATATCATTTATGAATTATTTCCGAAACAAAATTCTATTCTTATTTGTTGTACACCTATCACAGTGTGGTCTTTTTAACCCAAAGGTTGACTGGTAGAGAATGTCTTGACGCATTAGACCGCTCATGTACCACTATTGTACATAAAGTTTAAATAAATAAAGCAAATGAGTGCCCTTTTATTAGATAAGTCACATAATATACTTAACACAGTTTTGTCCTGCAACTGCTCCCATAGACTTTCCTATAAGAACTATGTATTTTTCAGAATAAAAAGTGGGCAACTCAGCAATAATGTACAATGTAGCGATCTTCTATTAATGAAGGAACTTTAGAAGTTTAAACAGTTAATCATCATAGTCGACTTTACTCGGATTTTTAAAAGCCCCGTTGTCGAGGCTGGATCACAAAATAATCAAGCGGGTTTTAAATTTTTGTTTGGAAAGCTTGTTTGGCAAGCATAATGCAAATCTAATTTGAGGCTGGGCATGTCTTTTTCTTATATTTTATCGAATGCTTTGCACCTACAATAAGTTTTTAAGTAAGTTTTCATATATTTGTTAAGAAAACTCAACCTAAGATGCTCACCTGCTGCAGTTGGCACAATCCATTACAAATGCTCTTCTGATGAGCGTCCCATGATAGCGATAGGTTTTCCATTTGCTCCATGTTTTACTTTAAATCGTGTATCGTTTAATCATTTAGAGTCATGAAAAAATACGATGATAATCACTACCCAATTATCCAAGCGGGAGATTTATTATTTTTGTTTGATATTGATAATTCGATGACACTCAATTGATGATGTTACCATGACGAAAAATATTTCTCCTTGCTTGATGCTAAAAATAAAATCCTGCCAATGTAAAATTGTCAAATTTTGGTAATTAATTTTGAACCTTAAAAATCAGCAATAAAGTTAAAAATTTATTATAGAAATTTGACAGATTGTTGCAGCTTGATGTGCTGGCGTCTGGACGAATATCTGAACGCAACCGAGTTTTTTTTTTCATTTTCCAGGCAAAGGAACTGTTTAGTTAATTACCCTCCACTAAAAAAATCGTAATGTATCTTGATGACCTAGAGAATGGAGTAACAGCTTATTCCCACGGAAACTGTCTCATACGCTGCCATGGCCTATACCACAGGGACTGTTCAATTTATTCCGTGAAAAAGTATTTAGCGATAGAATTTTCATACCTACCTAATCCTTTCGGAGATAACAATTTTACCTTTTATAAGTACCTTGGTAGTAAAGTTTGAAAAAGCTTAAAAAATTAAATTTAATGTAAGAGCCTTTAATAACTTACATTTACATTATTTAATAGCTTCTACCCGCAGCTTCGTCCTCGTGAAAAAGGAATTACAAAATATGCGGATTTTGCCGGTATTAAAGACAAAAAATTGTTATTTGTTTTTTTTTAATAAGTGTCGTATAATATAAGCATTATTTAGTTAAAAGCTGTTATTTCGATATAACAAACACACTTCATTTATTTTTTATTTGTATTTGTATAGGTGTTTTTATTTTATTTTTATTTTATTTATTTGTATAGGTGTAGAGTAAAAAAAAACAAACGGTAAGTTTAGAAACTTTTATTTTATTGAAACACCTTTTTGCGTCAAAGTATTGTCTTCGTAAGTTTCGAGCACATCAGCCAAATGTTCGTTGTCCCTGGGTTTCTTGAACTGTCTCCTTTTTTGTGCTGTTTTCTTTCGCTTTGGCACGACCGGTTTCCTGGGGCCATGGTCTTGCATTGATTTGATGCCTTGTTTCTCTAAATACTCCTCTATTTTCGCGTCGTCCATTGCATCAACTGCAGTTGCGCGCCATAGTTTCACGAATTCTTCATCAACCTAAAGATAAAAAAGCATAGCGAAATATGGCACTATTTTAGAGACTCAAGACTACTAAAGTCGCAGTTTATTATGATATTTTTTTATATTGGTCTTCCAGAGTTTTGGACACCTACAACTTACTTTACTACGCTACAAGGCACATTTTTGCTTTATTTTTGATGATTCATCGATTTTTTTTATCGGCCTGAAGTTGAATTGTCCCATTCCTGGGTAAAGGCCTCCCCCATTCTATTTCTCTAGAGTTTTCCTACATAAGATTTTTATTTAAGAGCTTTTTTTTATTCAACTTACATCTAGTGTTGCAGTTTTGTCATTATAAAACAGTATTTTCTTCTTATCTGTAGGCCGAGCTATGTACAGAATTTCTTGAGCTAAGCTTTTCAGTGCCCTCTCGCAGTGAGGCAAAGACTCTTGCACATCTTCCAACAATACGCCTCCAAGGCCTTTGAGATCTTGTTGTTTTAGTAATCTGAAAAGAAAGTGTTTATACAGGCTGTTCTAGAAATGCGTGGGCATATTTAAGGATGGTGTCCTACTATGCAATAACGAAAAAATAACAAAATAAAAAAATATTGTCTTTTTTCAAAATACCCGACCCTAAAAACGATGAAGCCTGATGCCCGAGTCTGTGATTGAGCTAAAATAATCACCATTAACAGCATCAGACAGCTTGAAAAGTGTTCTTTCTTAACTTTTTAGTTGATTTTGTGGTCGAGTTTTTTTATGATTAAAAATATTTTGTAACGGAACCCTTATAGGATCACTTGGTTGGTTGTCTGTCCGTCTTTCAGCCGATTTTCTCCGAATTTACTGAACCGATTCAATTGAAATTTGGTACATATTTGGTTTCATATGTGTACCAACGAGCACATAACGAAAAATAGTAAATTTTGAAAAAAGTTTTTCAAACTGTACCGTGAGACATATCAAATGAAAGGATTCCTTGTAAGGGTCATCATCATCATTTATACATATTTTCAAATATTCCACTTCGAAGTTATGAAGAGAATAGATAAAAATTGACCATTCCCCGCCCTTATTTCCGAAACTACCGAGTTTAAATTTTGAATAAAATACAGATAAATCGGTCTTTACCTATAGATTACAGGAAAACCTATGAAAAGTCTATGATACCAAAGTAACAGGAAAAAAACAATGTTATTAATACGGACCCCTTTGCATGCAAGTTCGACTCATACTTGGCCGGTTTTTTCCTAATCGTATAGCAGATACAGAATACCACCCTTAAATATAACCACGCATTTCTGGAACACCCTGTTTAAAGAGGTAAAATTGATTGAAATAGGTCTCCCCAAGTACTGATCCCATTCAAATAATTCTTTCACTGATAGAAATATAACTTGACTGCTGAATGCCATTGGCTAATTTTTATACCCGAAAATGCAGAATTCCTGTGACGTAGGCCACAGGAGAGTAGCCAAGGGAGAAAGCTTTAAAAATAAAATGTGTTGGCAACACCTATTGCAATGTACAAGATGGTTAACTGGGATCACTATAGTACAATCAGATCATTATGAGTTCTGGAAGGATTTCTATCATATTATTTCTTATTTTCTACTGGTTTTACATATTATACAGGATTATTATGTCTGTATATTGTGAATAAATAGCAACAGTAAACCAAATGTGGTAATAACCTTAGAAGAGATTTTTTATCCTTAATTTTATAGACAGGCTTAAAAATATATTTCCCATCAGGAGTGCATTCTATTTTAGGGTTGTTTTGGAGTGCCTCTGTTTGTAGCCACTGAAAACAAAAGAAATAAAGTTTCAATATGAGATTTAATAAAATGGCCTCTATGCTATCATTGACATTTCTAGCAGGTACTTTATTATCCTTATCTGTCAGATTGTTGAGAACTGAAATTCATACTAACAAGAAAAAACTTCTGGCAGAATAGTGCTGTCTCAGTTGCCATAAAAGGAATACAAAAGAAATATTTAAACAGGGTCTGAATAGTCAAAAAAACAATATTATCTAACTATGTTAGGATAAACATAATTTAAATTTATAAAGAATCCCCAACCTGTTTGACTTTATTGCCAACATCCAACTGGTTAGTTTCATCTAACACTTCATCAAGAGTCAAAGGATGGTCATCTCCTTCTTGATGACGTGCTCTCATGTGCCTGACAATGCGGGCGAGCACACCGAACCGATACGAGGAGCTCCCTGACATCGTTTTGTAGCTGAAAATATACTTTAATTATTCTTATCATTTAAGTTAGGGATCGTTATTTAAGTATGCTATTTTGGTGACTAAGGTGTATCCAGATATTCAAAGTGTAGATATTCAAACAATATACAACTCACTTGTTGGCATCAAGCTTCGGTCCAGAGCTGACCGAGCTTGATGAAGATTTCGATTTCTTCTTGCTATCATCTTTGAATTGGGAGTCATCTCTCTTTTTCTTTTCGATACTGAAAATAATAATCAGGATTATAAAAAAAAAACACTAAGACTTAGGTAATGTAGTTAGCTGACAAGGAAAAAACAATAACAATAATGAAACTGCCACTAGAGGAGGAAGTTAAAACGTACGTGATAAATATTACTCAATATACTGAACAGTGTTAGGCCAAATAAAGTAAAAGCTATCATTCTCAATAGTTTTTCTGAAATTATCATGATGTTAATTTTATTGGTAATTGTATTTTTAGTGGCTGCGTGTGGGAGCGAGAGAAAGTACGCGACAGTCGTAACGGCGCGACGCGAGCAGTGCCCGCGGGCTAACGGTGACCACCACAAGCATGTAACGTACCTCGGCGTAGCAAGTGCCTTTTTCTTAAACGCTTCACGCTCCCGGAGTAGAGCGGGATCCATTGTTCCTGTAGCCGCTTTCTAACAAAATTTAAAACGTAAGTGCTTCAATTGTCATGTTTACCCAATAACAATAAAGTTCATCTTTCACTTTTGCTTCGATTTTATTAAATGTATTGACAATTGTCAAAGTCTATTCTGTTCTGTCTATTTGTTTGACATTGACAGTTAGTGCAACTGTCTGTGTCAGATTAAGGTTTTAATGGATTGTTAAATATTTGTTGTGCGAAATCAAAGTCTTTTGGGACTCTACCTTTCTCAATTTTGAAAATAATATTTTGTGTAGTCATTCATATAAATAAGCAAAACTCAATCATTGGAGATCGGAGCCTTCTGACTTTGTTGCTGACGATGATAGATGTGGCATTAATGCTGGCAGGTGGCAAAATATATGTTTCTTTTTTAATAGAAAATAACAATTTAACACGTTCAACGCCGTGGCAGTCACCTGGTGACTGCCAGTATACAATCTGTTTGGGCCCTATTGAAATTAAAAAACGGTAAATATTTGCTATTGTTTTTTAATTGTTTATTGAGTAAATAAAGGCAAATATATTATGTGGTGACAAATTGTGGTAAAAAAATAGACAAAATTGGGCACAAATTTGCTGGCTGACACCGGTGTCAGCCACGGCCTATGCGGACCGCTTTTCGTCATTTTATAGCGGGAAGCCACGCGTGTCACCATCACCACTCACCCTGTTGGTCACCCTGCGCGCGTATAAAAAGTAAATATATTTTTCTACTACCTAAATTGTTTCACTTATATCTTAGCAATAAAGCCTCGAAAAAGGAAGTTTTAGACCTACAATTCTAGAAATATTTGTGTCGGGTCTGACAGGTCATCACTATTTTACACATCACAAATATTTTTTTGTGCTAAGTTATACAAGTTATTCTACAAGGCCGCGCAGGTCAAACTCAATAGGTACAATTTTTGTTCAATTTAGTGGCTGTTGGCCCACTGTAGACATGTGGACATATGGTGTCTTCCAAACTATTTGTTGGACACATAACGTCTGCCACGGCTCAGTAGGAAAAGTACTTAATAAGTAGGTAGTGTATCATCTATGGGAAAAGTAACGATTTTGATTCGGCGTTCAACGTGTTAAATACCAATAAAATATAAAAATAGAAAAGAGCAAATTGAGTCCTTAAAATTGACAGAAAAATATTTTTAATGGTAACGTGATAACCCAGCTAGTTGAGTAATTGAGTATCATATTTGTATTTTACCTGTAATATTTTCGTAACGTGCATCTACTGATCGATTTAAAAAGTAAGTAAGTAAGGTCAGGTGGGGTATGTGAAACATACTTTACTTTTATTTTTACTAACCAGCTCTAGCACAATAATATGACTCACATTTATAATAACGATTGATGCGAAGTACTCTACCTACCTTTAATCAGTCGTCTAAGATACTAGTTCCAAGTCGTGCGTTTATCGATGAAATCATCAATTTTAAGCAGACCATTGTTTCGTTTCATTTTGTGATGGATTTATAATACGCATGACCCAACAATCATTTTTAATCAGGACGCTTTTAAGCAGGACACAACGTATCATAGTTTGTCTTGGTCAACTCGTAGTTGATGCCATTTTTCATACTTGCAAAATAGAACCACGCTCTGCTACCAATTTGTGAGGGATTTATATTAGTAAAGTATACGCATGACCTTTTAATTCCTTTTATTTGACACAACAAGACACGACTGTTATTGGTATACAAGGTAAAAATTTGCAACGACATGCAGTGTCAGTTGGTACTGGATGGCCAGTATCTACTCACACATTTCCCCCGTTCGATAGGTATACAATGTTACTATATATTATTAGGTATAACGCCATTTCTAAACTCCCTCATTAATGCTATTGAATATTACTATATACCTACTACTCATGTTTTTAAAACATTTTATAAATTCTCTTCGTCCTATCATTTCTCTAATATCCCTTAGAAAACCGTCAAAATATTTGGTTTACAATGATGACATTGCTCTTTAATAATACAAATATTTATTGAAAAATTTATTGATATCGACTAATTTAGAGGTGTCCTCGAAAAGATTTTTTAGATTTTTGTGTGGTTGTTCAGGATCCTTGCAAAAACTGCCTATCCTCTTTTAATGGTACCTACATGTTTGATCAAAATCTGTTGTTTAGAAGATAAACAGATACATTTGGTGAAAAAATGCATCCTCTGCAAATTTACTATGACCGCTTTCTAGAAATTCCAGAACTTTGCGCAATAGAAATGCCAAGACGTCAACCAATAAATCAAGTAGGTACCTACCTATAAAAACTAAACATCAAATAGGTACGTGAGATTATTTTCACAAAAATGTTTGTAAACTCTGTCATGGGGGAAGTGGGCCTTGTTTCTCTCATACCGGCCATCACTGTTTCACTTCCCCCATTCAGTAATTTTTGAGGTTACAATTTCTACCGCCTTATAATTCAATTGCCTGCACGTTTTAGCTAGAAATAACTATTATAACAAAAAATGTATAAGTAGTCCAATATGGATTGATCTATATTAAATGCACAATGTATTTAAGGTATTTAATTGGATAAAGATTAATGCTGTATTGCTTAAACTCGCTTCGTAAATACTCGTAAGTCATTACTTCTAGTAAAAACTAAAGGATAAAAAATGGTTATTGTGGGTTATCCCTAAGAGATAGACATATAGGTACCATCGCGGACTTTTTTGTAGATCTTTTTAAGGTGTACCTACAATACTGTAGTACTTACATTATTTTCTTCTATCTCGTAGGGTTCAGCTAGCGCAAAGACTACTATAGTATACTGGCTAAGCTAGCGTTTGCAATGTAGGTAAGCGTAAAAAAATGTGTTTATTTACGTCATCACATTAGAAACCTCTAAAATGATCAGTGTTCCTCTACTATATTATGCATGTATTATACATATAAACCTTCCTCTTGAATCACTCTATCTATTAAAACTTTTTATGATTCCGGGATTTGACAGGAGGTATTATCAACTCTATGTTACTTACTTCCACGAACATTAGTTAAATATAGTCTAACTATTCCGATTTCTGTTCATTAGACAATATTTTTAGTAACAATCATCAATCAATTTAAATTAACAATAAGAAAAGCAAAACAATTTATGTTTGCATAGTTTGTCAACTACCTACAATTGTAATTGATAAGTTGATAACCAACTCCGACATATATAAGCGAAAGGTCATTAATTCATTCACTCACTGATTGTGATTAATCACGATATCTTGAAAACTACTTAACCTATTAAGATGAAATTTGTCACAGGGGTAGATTATGAGTAGGAGACGTCAGTTAAGAAACGTTTTTGGAAACTCTCAATCCGCACGGACGAAGTGCTAGTAAATTATAGTATAATTATAGCTTTACTAGCTTTTGCCCGTGACTTCGTACGCGCAAAAAGTCAAAAAAAGTCAAAACGTTTATTTCAATTAGGCCATTAAACGGCACTTTTGTCATCGTCATCGTTTACAGTTCAGTAAAATAATAATGTAACATTAATAAAGTGACTCTACTGTCCATTCGGAAAGGTAGATTCTTATGGAGAAGAACGGACAAGAAACTCCATAGTTACTCTTTTCAAATAATCATTTTACAAAATTTGGTATACAAAAATTAATTTAATATAATGTGAGGACGATGCACCCAGAGTATGCTACTTATAAGAACAAAGTATCACCAGCAGAGGTAAACTTATTAATTTCCTAAAGAAATTTAGGTAAATGGTACTCACATATTTACAAACATTGGAACCATTAATTAAACAACAGTGTGTGGGCCAACAGAAAAATAAAAACACAAAAAAAGCATATCGCGTCTTTTCCCGTTGTCGTAGAAATTTCGGGAAATCCTCTCTTCGTGCTCCCCTACACTCTCCAAGGAACCTATATTATGCAAATTTCAGCTTTCTATTGTTTCTACGGCCATAGTTCGGGCTGTGCGTTGTCTGTCAGCAAAGAGTAGGTACTAGACCACTCAGTACAAAAAAGAAAAGAAAATTGATTCCCCAAATTGTGAAGTGTGTGGAGTTATCGATGGTGTTCAGCATCTTTTGGTGAAATGTGTCAAGAACCAGGCATTAAGGGAGTCATTGGCAGAATTATGCAAAATCAATAAATACGAAATGGGTGGGTACCTTCCTTGAAATTCTCGCAAATCCAGAAAGTGACTCCGCTAAAATTATTAATGATATGGCAATGTGTAGATGACTCCACTTTTTGCAGTGTGCTAAATCTTGCATGTAATTAGTTTGTAATGTTGATTAAACCTAGGTTAGGTTATGATGAGGCTGACATGCCTTATAATAAGGATAAAAGTCCCTAAAAATAAAGAGAAAAAAAAGTCACTCACTCAGTCAGAAACGGACGATAAGTTAGGGTGTACCCACTTGCGAGGTGGCCCGCAGAGGCGTAGGTGGGAGATGGAACGCCGGGGTGGTTTTAGTCAGTAAGAGTCTGAGAGACCCCTCCGCCCGTCCCAGGGCGGAGGACATCCATGAGGATTTCCTCCCGACATCAAAAAAAAAGGGTGTACCTACCCACTTAAGTTTTATTTTTTTCAAAACGTCATCCACTAAAAATATACTAAGTAGGTACCTATTCTATCGTCTGTATTGTGTTAGAACTCAAAACCTCATAAAAGCAGACTAAGGCGCTCATTCCACGGTAGATTATGCTGTTAGTTTAACCACAGTCAAGGCTATGTTTGCCGGATAACCTATGGTCTAATGCAGTGATTGATGGTTGCATGAAATTGATTGACGAAAATCTGGATATTTGATTAGTCACGACTTTTAAGTGAATGGGTCTGTTTTTTTAAACGTTTATGGAATGGGTCCTTGTCCTTTTTCGAATCCCGTATATCGGCCAATAATAAATCGTCGCCATATTTAAGATTATTTTAAGTTTAAGGTAATGTTGATTGAAAACTATCGCTCACCATCAATCATTCGTTAGGTATTCATGGCTTTTAGAATTGACTGACGTTTGCATGAGCGTTTAACGAACGCCTAAAAATACTTATAAGCTTATTAACCGTGGATGAAGCTACTTGGGCAGTCATACAGTGGGTATCCAGTCTAGCTTCTAGGGAACAAGCTCAGCAATAAGAATAAGTATCCAGAAACTCGAAGGCTGCTGCGCTGCATGTCTGCATCGGTTTGTGGTAGATATAAACAAGTTTCGGTCACGCCTTGCATTGGCGGGAAATCGCGTGTCCAGTGTCCTCCAACATATGCCACTGTTTGCCACAGTCCCAGCCATCGCGGAGCTGCGTGGACGTACCTAGCCGCTATAGGTGCGTATTCGTATTTTTTTTTCCTCGTGTTTACGAACTTCTAATATTTGAAAAAAAAAATTGATAACGTTACGGTAACTATTTATTACATATTTTTAATTAAAATTTAGTTACTACCTGAGGTATTCTCGAACTTATTAATCTACTCAGTTTAGAATCACTAATAATAACTAAATTTAACAGAATAGGTACTACAAAATTATGTCTATTTGTTTGTGTGCTTCTTTCTTGTCAACCATTCACCATGTAATTTTGCAATCAAGTTTGAAACAGTTTGCACTACTTTTATAATTTAGATTTTTTCTTCCGGAAGGTTTATAATGTGCTTAAGTAAAATAAATATATAGCACAAATGCCTATGTATGAACTACATAGATAGGCATTTATACTACATATTTATTTTATTAATAAAGTGAAGAGAAAAGTCTTGTGAAGCCGCGGCGGGTCGCTAGTAGGTACCTACTTAAAAAATTGTGACGATCTCAAGATATTTAAATTAATAAGAAACGCGGTTTTGTTGCCGAAACCGGAAATTTGTCGGTAAAACCCTGTTTCTTTATTTTATTTATCGTGATAGATTTTAATATTGTGGAATGAGGATAAAACTGTAGATTACTGTATTCTTAAATGATATGTTGAAATGTTTTTCACTTCACGTTGCCAGACGTAGGTCCATTGGGCTTCCATAGAGTTGAGTAGAAGGCCCCACAGAAGTAACTAAAAAAAAAGACATAACCTTCCTTCTGACGTTGTCGGGTAAAATTATGCCCGTTATTTTTGAGTGCAGTGGCGTTACCCGAGGGTCGCGGGTTCGATGTTATCTGTAAGATTTTATCATACAAAACTTCTGGCGGTTCTGTCAGCTCTCGTGCTAATTTTAATAAATCGGAAGTGGGCACAATAATAATAAATAAATACTTTCCATATAAAAGTTACTAGACAAAAGTTAGGTAAGTACCTATCTTTTTTTTGACCACTCCATTTTAAAAGCTGAGAATTGAAATTTCAATTGCTTTAAATTAGTCTCATTCAATACTTAATTATCCATTTCAATGAAGCTGGTACATGTTTCGTGGAGCGCCTGTCATACCTATGTCGAGGAATGTATTTGTGCTGGATTTTTTTGCGACTTTATCATAAGTATTAGTCGCCCTAGATTCAACAGGAATCTAGGGCGACTAATACTTATGATACTGCTACTTTTACTTTTGCTCACGACAACGTAAGGTCGTACTTCTTATCTCTGATTAGTATTTTTAACGTACCGAACTGTCTGTGTCTGTGATGTTTGAGAACACAACTTGTTATATTTTGCCCACCAGGTAACGTAACTTTTCGATTATCGATTCGATTTTTGCCACGGTACATGGTAAATAAATAAGGCCCCAATAAAATAGATGGACAAATTTTAACACAGCGTTCAGTACGTCTAACCAAAGATCATCATTATCATCTGCCTAGCCTTTTTCCCAACTATATTGGGGTTGGCTTCCAATCAAACCGGATTCGGCTGAATACCAGTATTTTACGTGGAGCGGCTGCCTACCAGACCTCCACAACCCATTAACTGGGTAACACGGTAGTTCTTGGCAAGACTGGAGTCAAATTTACAGGATTCTGACCATCCGTAACGACTGCTAAAGATCTACAAATGACAGCTAACCAAAGATATCCAAGCAAAAACAAAACTAAGGTGATTTTATTTTGACCTAAAATAATATCCTTTTCGGCACAGTAGAATAAACACATCCATTATGGATAGGTAGGTACTTGACGTGGTCACATGCATAATTCTGATGCTACAAATGTTCAGGCATTTCTAGTATCAGAATTATGAGATAACAAAGACATGGATGTGTTTATGCATTGGGTAACCAATATTTTTAGTGTGTTTAGCAGATTTTTTTTTCTTGAAAATATCTAATGCGTTTTTCTAATTCTTTTTTCTAACCATTGTCCTTATTTTGGTGGTCTGAATGATTTCTAAAAGTTTGTCGACCATTTTTAATGGGACCTTATGTTTTGATAATTTGCTGTAAAATAAAAATAAATGCATGCAAATTAGTGCATACGCAACACTAAACGTTAGCCTTTAAAGTTGATTGATATTTGAGATCATTAATTCAGGGAAATAAATTGTTTAACACTTTCCTTAATTCGCAGAAGGTATCTAATTGAAAACTCACTAAGTTTAAAACTATGCATCTGTCACGGAGAAATAGACTTTGTTGTTTTATGTTGTTCGGAACCACCAGGGAATCGAATCTATGACACGTAGCTCGCTAGCGAATGGCTAATGGAATTGGGCTAATCACGCCCATTATTGAAATTAGAATCTAATTTTGCTGTAGCGAAAAACGTCTTAGATATCTACGTTAAATCAGGCTCGAGACTCCTTTCAGTGTTTTTCGCTAATCCTCATAATTTGAACATCCACGCACACTTTAAAAAATTACCTCCTATTTATAGAAAACTTACTTACCCATTAGGTAACATAGGTATTTATCTACAGAAATATCTTTGGCATTTACGAATGTCCTACCATTGAAGAAGAAAATGTCAAAAAACCAGACTCTAAAAAGTTCCAAATAGTCAAACGCAATCTGCTGCAGTTATTTTTTTCAATCTCGGATACCACATTTCATTAACAAATATTAGACAATTATTAGAAGCTGACCGGTTCTTCCACTTATTATTTGAATTCCACGAGAATTTGGTAGCTAATTTTATTGACGCTGTATGAGTTGGTACTGGTACCTATATTCTGTAGATTTATTTATAGCTATGTTGTTCAAAATGTCTTGGAATCTAATTAAACTGAATGACGAATACATATAACATTAGAAGAATTACACGTTACACAGTTGTATTACGGTATTGTGGGTATTTACTACTACTGCATGAAGGTATTATTTTATGGTTGTGGTTAAAATGTGGATTATTTACATTGCTTTGCATTTATCGTGAAATAATCAACATTTTTAACGTTATTTTATGTAGTTATATTCTTTATTGCTAAATCGAAAATGGTGACAGTCAGTAGGTATATTAAATACGCACTTTCAATTTTATGTTGCAAAATAACCATGTTGAAAATAATGTATTCGTACAGACCTTATATTAATTTAACACACCAAGCAATAAAATAAATCCACGCGCCAGTGTTGACTAAATTGAACTAAGTAGTTTTCATCTTGATGATCCTGATTGCTCATTGGTCAGAAGCAATTGATAGCCGAGGTCCAGGACCTGTAGACCTAGATAATGAGACTTGTACATCTCGAAAACATAATGTTACCTACCTCCTTCATAAGTTTTAACCTCACATTGAATGTGTGCCCCACTAATGTTATTAATATCGCTATCTAATGGCGATATAACAGAAAAATACACATACAAAATACATCCATATGTAGCCAGAGTAGGTACCTACAATTATTTTCCACGCACCTTGTACAATCTGAACAGAAAGGAGCCAAGTCTTCTTCTTTTTGCTCTTGACAGAGCAGTCTTGGTCACTATGAATTTTGCTTGCTGGTGTTGTTGTGACTCGCTTCTTGATCTGTCTCCATCCAGTGTCGGATTAAGCCACTGCGGGGCTTGTAGCAAATTTTACTAAGGGGTCCCCAAACTTGGCTTCATTAGGTTTTATTTTCCCATTAGATAAACTGACTACCAAGAGATGAATCTTTTGCGTAGAACAAATTGTATTCACCGTGAACATCTTTTTAGTCAGAGAGTCGTCAGATTTGGGCCTGGTGGGCCAAAATCTTTCTTTGTCGAATTTGCCTTTTCAAGTATGGACCGGACCCGGGGCTTATTTGTGCGAAGTATAACCCATACCATTTACAAATAAACAAAATTAAAGACTTATACAGGTTGCGAAATATGCGTCACGTCACATCTCCGCAATAAGGCTATGGCTCAGCATGGTAGGAGTTAAAACTCGTGTGTGAGACAGAGCCATTTAATGGCACTGATTTTTAGCGACATACTTTTTTAAATCCAAGCGCGTGGCCCCCCAATGCTCGGATACCGTAGCATTTGCTACTCTTGCTATATGGCTAATCCGGCACTGTCTCCTTCTGGTTTTGTTAGATGATAGTCGGACGACATTAACAGGGCCTCCAACCGCAGATTTAATCTGATCGGTCCACCCCATCGGTAACCTCCCAACCAGCTTACTACCCTTTACTCTGCCCTGTATATACTACCAGGCCAAGATTAGCCACGTACGCAATAACGCAAGAGCTATTGTAATGCACAAACGTGTGCGCAAACATAGGCGCACTCTCTATTCCGTTACTCTCGATGAACGGCAATTCCACACGACCGGGGAGAGATCAGTCGTAGGACGTTGGTCCTACGCCTGATCTCTCCCCACTCGTGCCAGTTTATGCCTGACAGGGGAACCGAGCATAGGACCCCACGCTCGGCAATTTCCGCTTGCGACCAAGAGCAACGGGGCAGTTAGTCTAGGTGCGAGGTCAACGGCCTCGGCCGCTTGTATATAATGAGCTAATCTACTTGATATTATTAGTATTTTGTTTTGTTTTATTGTACGCATCGCATCTGCGGGGTTACGCTAGCTAATTTTATTGGAAACTCTGTAATAATATTTCGAACTTCTCTTACTGGTTTTCTATCAAGCTCAATGGTTCCCTAGCAGACGCTTCAAATATAGGTTAATTAATTGCCTAAAGATTGTTAATCGATTCCGTACTTAGGTGTTTTAATTACTGTTTTCAAGAAAATGGCGTTAATGTGAATTTTCTATTAATCTTATCAGCATAGGTAATACTCATTCTTTTCGCTCGCTTTGTCATCATTGTGACATGTGTAAGCAAGTTCAAGGCTATTTCAGATTTTATTTTGCGGATACTTATGTGTACCGCGCGCCTCAAAGAGATGTCAGCATAACTGACGGGGTCCGCTAGGGAAATGATCGAAGGAGTTACCGCGGCCCTGGAACGCAAAGGGCAATCGAAGAGCCCCGGGTGGGTTTTAGTAAGTATAAGTCTGACACTAAGAGCGGGAGCAGTCATTTGATAAATTCCTATCGTTGAAATTGGCTGTAGTTCGCAGTCCAAAACGGGTATAGTACCCTTGACGCCAAGCCACAAATTCGCCGTGCTTTTTGTCTCACATTTGTGACGTTTGCCGTACAGGGCACGCGTTTGTTTGTCATATATTATCATATACGTGATAGGTGACAATGGCATTCAAAAGGTTAACATTGATTTTTGCTACGAGATTAAGGACCGGTTTCGGAATTGGGTATTTGGAGTTAAGAACGTGTTAAACCCTCCCCTACTTTAATGCTAAAGTTTTAAAATTTGTCAGGTTTGGTAGAGATTGCCAAATACTCAACTTCTGATCAAAAACTGAGGGAAAAATCAAGAAAAGTATCTTTTACTTTTGACAACACTTCCTAGTATGGAACTTAAGCTATATAGGAAGAAATTGAAACTATATAAGGTCCCATTAAAATAGATGGACAAACTTTTAGAAATAATTCAGACCAGCAAAATAAGAACAAAGGTAAAAAAAAATATATGGAAAAACGCATTAGATAGAAATAAAATCGAAATAAAAGAATTACACTAAAAATGTTGGTAACCCAATACATAAACACATCCACATACAACATATTTTGATATTGTTTTCTTACTGTATAGCTGATGCAGAACACCACCCTTAAATTTGACCACGCACATCTAGAACATCCTATATACAAGTTTGTCTGTGTCACATGTAATGGCATTTTTTTTTTTTTTGATATTGTTTCTTTATTCTATAGCGAATACAGAACACCATAATTAAATATGACCTCGCACTCACACTTCTTCTTCTCAGCTAAAACACTAGGAAGTGGTGACGGGCGGGCGCTTTGGGGGACTGTCTTTATGTAGAACTTTGACATTCAAAAAGTGCTGGCACTCAGCCTAATTTGAATAAATGACTTTTGATTTTGGTTTTTTGATTTTGCACTCCTGGAACATCCTGCTGTATACAAGTTTGTCTGTGTCACATGTAATGGGGAATTTCACCAATTTTAGATTGGTCATAGAGCCAATAATTTTAAAAATAATGACATTAAATATGATACAACTTATTGTTCAAAAAGAAATTAACGAAACTATTAGTTGGTATATATGCTATTACGCTGTCAATGATTTTTTAAATTATATGACATTGACATTGACCCTATGAAATTGCTCAATAATATATATTTTTATTTTGGTATATATTTGTATTTTATTCATGTCATGGAGAATTTCACCAATTTTAGATTGGTCATAGAGCCAATAATGTTAAAAATAACTTTCCTGACTGTTTTCGGCTAGATATAATCTTAGGATTTAATAAAACTTGCAATTCACGACGAGGTCTAGATTGGTGAAGTTAGATTTGTCCGCTTTGACATTTACTTATATAAGGTCCCATTAGTCTCAAAGTCTAAGTATTTTTTTTAAATAAACCATTAACAGGTATTTTTGAATTATCAAAGTCAGTCCGTCAAAAACATGAAGCTATTTTCACGTTCCAAAGCGTAGTCTCTATGGAGAAGAACGTACAAGAAACTCCACGGACACTCTTTTAAAACATTTTATGTTTACAAAAACCCTGGTTACATTAACCTCGTTGCTTCTATAGGTATATGAGAACAATGTAAAGAAAGAAAAAACAATTTACAGTATCAAATATTAAATCGACCCAGTGGCAACTTAGGGATGACCAGTCTCCACTGACGGCACCCGTTCACGAACTTGACGCGTCCATCATCACCATTTTGAAGGGAACTGAAGTCTGTAGATAGGTACTAAATTTTGCCCCTGGGTTTCTAATAAATTCGGAAATGTTCAGTTGACAATTTATCGAGAGTTTACAATTTCTCAAGATATTTTATAATCTGATGGCGTTTGCAATTTTCCGGTGACATATATTATGTTTTTGGGACATTAAAAGACACTTGACTCCACCTAATATATTTTCTTCTTTGTTTCAGATTAAGATGTGGCTTCAAAGATATTGCTTGTGCACTGTCTACATAGCGCTGTCAATAATATGGTAAGTTTTATTATGAAGGACTACGCACTAGGCTGGTTAGATAAAGAGAGATCTTATCTTGAGTGACGCTTATCTATTATATTGATAACATAAAATACTTGACGGCTCGTCTTTCGAATACGGGACTTGCAGTGGAGTCTTCATTTTTTTGTGTGCAACGTACTTATTCAAGAGTCAGGCGGTTCAGTTTACGAAACCGCGGCACAAACCCCCTCCCCCTCGTCCGATCACCATGTATGGCAAGCCTATCCCCCCCTGGCCTATCCCCCCCATATTTGGCTTGCTTCTCGCAAGCCAAATATACACTGTGCATAGTAGGCGCCAGATAAATGTGGAATAAAGTATATTGACCTTTCCCTAATAACTGTTCATAGGTACCTGAACAATTAAATATGAATCGTTTTTCATTATTAGACAATGTTAAGGATCACGAGAGATGATAATTCGGGACAGCTTTGTGTCATTAATTCCGTTTTTCAAATTAAAAATGTCAATAATTGTAGGTGGGTCAATGACCGTTATTCCACGATTATCTGGCGCCTACTATAGCTAATGTGTACGTACGTATTTCAATTTGCAATCGATCGTCTCGGTGAATGAATTTTCTCGACTAGTTAATAGAACTAGTTCGTTTCCTGTATTGGGTAGTAGTTAGTAGGTACGGGTAAAGACTAAAGATATCACGTTCATGTAACAGTTTGTACTAGTTGGCCACACTTTCTTAACTTATAGGTAGTTAGGGACTAGATACATAAATCTGCCTGGTTTCGATTAATGCCTCAATACACGCTGTTAGATTTAGGTACAACTTTTGTTGCTGAAAAATCAATAACGTGATTTTATTTCGGCATTCTTTCTAAGGCAGTTAGTAATAGCAGCCATTAATATATGTCCGTACCGAAACTACCGAACTAAACTGCACCGAACTGCTTAATTATACTTATTTATTAGGTAACACACGCTTAACAACAACCACTATAGAGGTGCCAAAATTAGTCTAAAGGTGCTACCACACCAATCGATCGATACATCGATCGATTGTAGTTGATTATTCGACGTCGATCGATAGTTTCTACTACACCGATCGATCGATAGTTTCTACTACACCGATCGATCGATCGTCGACCGATTGTAGAATTGATAAGTCGACGTCGTTCGATAGTTTCTACTACACCAATTGATCGATCGTCGATCGATGGTAGAATTGATTAGTCGACGTCGATCGATAGTTTCTACTACACCAATCAATCGATCGTCGATCGATGGTAGAATTGATTAGTCGACGTCGTTTGATAGTTTCTACTAAACCAATCGATCGATCGTCGATCGATGGTAGAATGAATTAGTCGACGTCGATCGATGGCTTCTACTTCTACCATACCAAATTGATATCGTCAATCGATGCCATCGATCAATTGGTGTGGTTTCAATTGTTAATCGCCCGGTATCCCTCGATCAGCCAAAGTTACCACAGCAATCGACCAACGTCGATCGAGCGATTGGTGTGATAACACCCTGATAGTTATTGCGGAATATTAAAACTATTTTAAATCACAAATTATGTATTTGTTAATCAAAATTTGGCAGATTGTTGTAAATTGGCAGATTGTTGTAAAAAAAATTTACAAGAATCTGCCAAATTTCTTTATTAGATTTTTAACTTTATGGCTTCAGCAATAAAGTTAAAAATCTAATAAAGAAATCTTGATTATATGGATTCACAGCTCACCTCGTGATCACTTTACCCAAGCCTTCACTTCGACATGTGAACAGAATCGACCGGCTGGATATGGTAGTAGTTACCAAATTCTAAAATTTTCCTCAACCATGCGATAGATTTGTCACTATGTGTTGTAATAGAGCTATTGGCAGCTTAATCCAGTAAGATAGTGTAGAAACACTCACCATCTGCCTAGCCTTTTCCCAACTATACCTATTAGGGTCGGCTTCCAGTCAAACCGGAATCAGCTAAATACCAGTATAACAACACTGAAAACTGTTAATTAATTTTCGTGAGTAGATTATTTGGAAATTCAGATCTAACTTCGGTCGTCGATACACAGGATGAAATCAAATTATCTATTGAAACTACGATTACCACTCTATGGTTTACATAGTATATATTGCGTCACTGGAAATTATTAGATTATAATTTCTCGATATAAGTATTATGAAAAAATCGTTTTGTGTACAATAAATCCCATCCAAATTCAATAGTTTCCAATATATCGGTGTCTTATTAAGAAAAAAAAGTTTACAATTTCATGCGATATTTTACAATCTCACGGCATTTGCTTTTCGGTGACATATTTAAAGAATATAAAAAAAAAAATTGAACTCATACTAACATCGTTTGATAAACCTCGTAACAAATATTAATATATGTTCTAACTTCTGATAGCAGCTACAAACGCTAGTGAGTAAAAAAATATTCCATTATGGAACATTCCAAAAACCCGAGATAAAAAGTATCCTAATAACTCCTATTTTAGGACATGGTCAAACCGAGTGCCAAATCCAATTAGCCGTTAAAAGAATTTGGCACAAAGGTAACAAAAAAATAACAGTCCGACAGTTACTTTCGCTTTTATAATATTAGTATAGAACTATGGGTTCTTGGTTAACGGCCGGCTTCAATAACGTATCTACCTTTAACCACCTATCAAATTAGCTACCGACTGTAGCTGAAACGTCATATTTGAAAGAGAAACATGACGTTTCAGCTACTGTTGGTAGCTAATTTGACAGTTGATCAAAGGTAGATACGTTATTGCGACCGGCTGTTATACTAGGTCCTTAAAAACTCGAGTGAGGTTGAAAAGGAACTTTGCCGAATAGCTCACAGTTTTGAAAGTACCCTATCACTTCCGTAGTCGGGTCGGGCGCTCGGGCCCCAAACAGTTAAGCGTCCCCGGGATATCCTATTCAGTATTATATAGGCCAGTTTGGATGGTGGGACAGCACTTGTGTGTGATTATGTGTGATGTTAAACAGTCTTACATGCTTCATGTAAACTGTTTTTTGACTGGCCTGTTGGTCGAGTGGTTAGTGATCCTGACTGCTAAACTGGAGGTCGTGGGTTCGGTTCCCACTCAGGACAAATCTTTGTGTGATGAGCATGATCATTTATTATGTGTCTTGGTGTAATTTGTCTATAATATGTATGTATTTAGAAATATATAAGTATGTTTATCAGTTGTCTGGTTGCCATAGCACAGCACAGGCTCTGCTAGTTTGGGATCGGATGACCGTGTGTGAGTTGTCCCAAGATATTATTATTATATTATATTATTATTATTTATTTAAACTGTACGTACAATAGCGGTACATGGGCTGACTTAATGCAACAAGGCATTCTCTACCAGTCAACCTTTGGGTTTTAAAGACTACACTGTGGTAGGTGTAAAACAAATAAATAAAACCATTATCATTATCTACCCACAACATATTCAATTATTATTAGATAGGTACTGAATTAGCCCAGCAATTTCAATGTCACAATGGTGGGAGGATTTACCTATCGGATCGGACTAGAGGTGGGCAATCAACCCGGTTTAAACCCGTTTATTGAGCTTGAACCTGTCTCTTGCCCATCTACAAAGTGTAACAGAATAAATGCAATACCTACCTCTTAAGAGGTCATTGTACTCATCGTTATGAACAACTTTTCTTCTACTATAGGACCAACCCCGAAATCGAGAAAAAACAAAACACCTGTTCAGTACATTTTGTCTATAATATGTATGTATTTAGAAATATATAAGTATGTTTATCAGTTGTCTGGTTGCCACAGCACAGGCTCTGTCTAGTTTGGGATCGGATGACCGTGTGTGAGTTGTCCCAAGATATTTTGTCGAGTTATGCGCACAGAAATGTAGCAGCATGAGCGAGCAGCTGATTTTTTTAATTCGCGGTTTCGGGGTTGGTCCCATACTACCCAGTTACTGGTTGGAAGTCAGATAGGCAGTCGCTCCACGTTAAATACTGGTATTCAGCTGAATAAGGTTTGACTGGTAGCCGACCCCAAAATAGTTGGTTGAAAGCTAGGCAGATGATGATTTTGGCCAACTCTAGATCTACTACTAGTAAAAGCCTCGGCAATACCTACTCAAATTCTTTTCTTTTCATGTATGGTATAACAAAGTAAAAGATTAATATGGACTCTGTCAGGCACAGCAAAATATGGTAAGAGGAAGAGGGCTAAGTAGCAATTCATGGAATTCAATATTACTTTAAATTATTACATACTAGTTGCCGCCCGCGGCTCCGCCCGCGTGATTATCGAAAATTATCCCAAGAGAACATATTCCCGGGATAAAATGTGTTATTCCAGACTATAATCTACCACTGTGCCAAATTTCATCAAAATCCATTCAGTAGTTTTTGCGTGAAAGAGTAACAAACATCCATCCATCAATCCATACTTACAAACTTTCGCGTTTATAATATTAGTAGAATGTTTAATTGTTTAAATAGGCTAATTATTAAAAAAATGTTCTAGCATATCCATTCAGGTCGTATCTTGAACTCAAATGGATAATCGATGTTAATTGGTTCGTCGATAACAAGTCTACGTCAGGCAGGTGTTCTCTTAATTAATGATGATCTATCATGAACTCATCTTATATGTATATAAAATAATCGTGTCACAATGTTAGTTACCATACTCCTCCGAAACGGCTTGACCGATTTTTATGAAATTTTATATGCATATTCAGTAGGTCTGAGAATCTGCTACTATCTATTTTTCATACCCCTAAGTGATAAGGGTTGTCTTCCCCCAACATTTTTATTTTATTTTTTAGATATTTATTTTATAATGTGGCATTAAAATACATACAATCCTTATTTTTTATAGCGATATTAGTACTTTAATTATTTTCTACTCTCGGCTGTTGATAATTGATAATTTACCACTCGATCAGTTATTCTTGACTATTTATTAGAAATTTAAATAGAATTAAAAAAAAAATAGTGTTGGGAAGCCTATTTATTGAGGGAGGCTTTATGCTATATAACATCACGCTACGTCCAATAGGAGCCGAGCATTCATAAATGTGACGCAGACGAAGTTGCGTGGGTCAGTTAGTTATTATATATTATTGTTTAGAGTAATAAATAGATGTAGGGGAAACAGACATCGCAAATTCGTATTGTATGTGCAACTGGGTTCGTAAACATAAATATTGTTCGAAATCTTCCTTTATGGTATTTTAAAACTGATACTTTTTAATAATATCCTGTAAGTGTATTTAATAGTAATATAATTGTTGTCTGTGTTAGTTATTTATATTTACTATAGCATATTAATTCAAAGAGTAGGTAATTGAAATAAAAAAAACCGGCCAAGTGCGAGTTGGACTCGCATGCAAAGGGTTCCGACGAATCTTTTTTTTAATGTTTTTGTAACCGTATACATACGCATTCCAGTAATTTACTGGCAAGACTTATTTTTCTGATTGTTTTCAAAATTTTAGGCTCTGTATTTTCGGAATGGTTAATTTTTTATCTGTTTTCTTCAATCATTTTAAACTTATTTACCTACTTCAAAATTATGAAAAAAATATATTCGAACAATACGAGTTTTCATTTGTCTTGGCACAGTTTGAATAACATTTATTTTATAAAAAAGAAATCGTGACGCGTCCGTGTTGGGATCGCAGACGTACATAATACAATTAACATCAAATTTCAACTAAATCGGGCCAGTAGATTCGGAGCAAATTGGCTATGACAGACGGATAGAGAGACATACGAGTGATCCTAAAAGGGTTCCGTTTATTATACGGACGTTCGGAACCCTAAAAATAATAAAAATAACGATTCGTTACTAAAAAAGCCATTCATGAATAAAGCCTCCTTATTATCACCGTAAAACAGGCTTACCGATGGGTTTCTTGACAAATCATCATTATCATATCAGCCGAAAGACGTCCACTGCTGAACATAGGCCTCCCCCAAGGGGGTTTGCCATATCGCCACGCTTGGCGTTGGCGATCGCAGTGTAGCTGTTGCAATGCACAGAACCACAGAGAATGCTGCTGCCCATTCTCTGGTGAGTCCCTCGGTCGTTACGACACCCACGGGAAGAGATGGGATGGTGCTATTCTTTTACGTCCGACACCATACAGGACAAATCTAGAGAAATGACTGACATATTATGGGATCTGTTTATAAGTATCAAATTTTTATTTTAGCGCGACTGCTGCCGATGAGGTATCACCATGGAGATGGTCCTGCGAAGACAAGAAATGCGTGAAGACCCGCAACGACCCACAGAATAAGGACCCTGTCCTTAGCCTGGAGGCCTGCAAGATGTTCTGCACGGAACATGGTGAGTTTTTTAGAAGATAGATCAAAATTAGTCATGACAGGTAATTTTTTCGACTTAATTTTTATGGCAACAATCGTTTGCAATAAGGGCTTTCTGAAATGACGTGCATCTGGTGGCAGCACTGAGGCGTAGGTAAAGTCCAAGCTTCAGTCCAAACGTTTGTCTGACAGTATCTTTTTTTTAAACTTTGCCCCACACTAGGAGTATCTCCTGTATCGTGGGTGCGTTTACAAACATACAAAGTCACATACACAAACAGCCAGAGCCGGAACAACTACCTATCTGTAGGTCATACAAATAATTGTTCCGTGCGGGAATCGAACCTGCGACACGCAGCGCAGCAGTCAATCGCTCAACCACTGCGCCAAACGTGCTGTCAATTGACGGCAACGTCATGTTTACGTCATATAACTTACTAGCGGACGTCGCGGTTTCACCCGCGTAGTTCCCGTTTCCGTGGGAATACGGGGATAAAATATAGCCTATGTTACTCGCTGATAATGAATTTTTGAAATCGGCACAGTAGTTTTTGAGTTTATTAATTACAAACATACACACACACACACAAACATACACACACACACAAACATACAAATTTTTCCTCTTTATAATATTAGTGTAGAAGTGACGTTTTCAAAGTAGGAGACCTATCGCGCCTACGGTGGTGGCGTGAATGTCCCCGAAAACCCTCATTACAGTTTTCTTGGTTGGCTATCCTATGTTTATAGAAACCTTAATTCTTATCGTAGGTACTATTAAAACTGGCCAAGTGCGGACCACTCACAGTGTAGGGTTCCGTAGTTACCAGTCTCCTAAACCATGTCAGAAAAATAGTAAAATGTACTTCACTATTATTAGATTACAAAGTCACAAATGCACTTGGTTTTAAGTAATTTTCCATGGAATTATTATTAACTAGTGGACCGCCCCGGCTTCGCCCGGATAATATTTTTTCAAAATTTTCTTTCATACGAATCTTCTCCTGACAATAACAAACACAACAAAAAAAGAATTAGCGATATTGGTTCAGCCGTTCTCGAGTTTTGCGCTTAGCAACACATTTAGCTATTTATTTTTATTATTTAGATTTATAATAAAACAAATTTCAACTTTCTAGCGCTAAGCGCCTCTGAGCTAAACCGCGGAGAGACAGACATACAGACAGACGGACATGGCGAAACTATAAGGATTCCTTGTTGACTACGGAATCCTAAAAAGGTGTTATAGGACATTCATTACTTTCAGTCAGATATGATTAATCTGCCTAAACTAGAATTATCTTAGTTATCTACTTATCTGCCATTATCTGCTTACGCCAGTTTGTTTGTTTTTGACACAAAATCTAAAAGATATCCACCAACCAGTGACGATCACCGATTCTGTTCCAAACGTTAAATTTTATGAAGAGACTAGGTAGGTAATCTAGGAAGGTACCTACAAAATAATTGATAAAGCTAGTGCAATTTTTTTCCGTGTTTATGTAACCCACAGCGATACATGCAACTATGTTACAGTTATCGAGTGTGTGTATTACAGTTTTTTATAACTTATAGTATAGTGTATTTCCCTGATAAGTACTTACAACATAGGTACGAACGTAATGAGATTTTACTACTAAGGGTCATTGATTGTATTAAAAGCTCAGTCTTTTCGGTTGTAGACGAGAGAGGAATAAAGTGGAACAAAATGGCCTAGATAATAATAATAATATCTTGGTACAACTCACACACGGTCATCTGATCCCAAACTAGGCAGAGCCTGTGCTATGGCAACCAGACAACTGATAAATATACTTATATATTTCAGAACAAATGATCATGCATATCACACAAAGATTTGTCCTGAGTGGGAATCGTATCCACGACCTCCGGTTTAGCAGTCAGGGTCACTTACCACTCGACCAACAGGCCAGTCGGATAGAATACCTACAATATAACTCATACTTAGTCAAGCTGAGATGAAAATGTTGAATAACGTAACTAGTGATTTATGAATCGAATTCAATATGTTTTAGAAACAATATTTCCTTTACTCTGGTCGAGTTCAACACTCCATTTTTGACGTTCGCAAACGATATGAAGTAAAGCCAATCGATTGTCGAACAGAACACGCAACGATTATTATTATGTTATAGGTATTCGGGTCGTGACAAAGTCGAAACGGGTTTTTGTAAATGTCAGGTATTCCCGTATTCATGTATGAATCACTTAGGTACCTGGGTTAATGTAGCAGTGTCACGGTATGGGGGCAAGCAAACAAAATGCTGTGAAACCTACCTGCAATATGTATGTTTATCGCCCTGGCTTTGTAGATAAGGTGAGATGGTGGTTGTGTGGAGTATCGAGAATGAATAAAGTGAGGAATTAGTTTATTAGAGGTAGTCTAAAAGTGACGGAAAAGTTAAAAGGGAACCGTTTAGCTTGGTATGCTCATTTGACCAGGAGGGATGCAATTAGGGTTACCAACTTGTTTTCTATCAAATATACTTAGTATTTTTGAAATTATTATCTTAAAAAATATAGTAGATAGATGTAAAAAAAAAAAAAAAATATAGTATGTGGTTAAAATATGTACTTTATTTTTAAACCGCAAAACAAGCAGGCAAAAGATGACTTTGACAGTTGACATGACAGATGAATGTTTTGTTTTCGCGCGCGATCCACGCCACGCCACGGCACGCACACAACAGAAAGAGGCCCTACCACGAAACGTTTCGTAAAGCGTTGGAATAAGATTCATTTTAGCTTGGAATATTTCGCCGTAGACCCACAGAGAGGGCTTTAGTTAAGGTTGCGTTCCGCTTTACGCAAAATATAGTAGTTTCGCCTACTATATTTATTTTTTAGAAATATAGTATTTGATCCCTTAATATAGTAGGATACTATATTATATAGTAGGGTTGGCAACCCTAGATGCAATACATGTTACTAAAAGAGTTTTGAATATAAATGTGGATGGATGGACAGGGAGAGGGATACTAAAGAAAAGATGGATTGTGTTAGGAGTGATATGAAAGAAAAGGGAGTTAGTGATAGCGTGACGGCTGACAGGACAGAATGAAAGAAAAAAACGTGTTGTGCGGACCCCAAGTAACATGGGATAGGGGCAGGAAGATGATAATTAGTAGTTAAGGTTCGTGGTTCAATCTGAAAAAGATCTCTCCTGCAGCATACTACCATATAATTTCAATAAATGAACTTGCAGGCCTGGCCGATAAGTTTTATCATCGCACGGCTACCTGAACTGCTATTTGCGAAAATACTACTATAACAAGTTTTGTTGTAGATGTTTACAGGCTGTACAGTGTTTTTATCATTGATAGGATGGTAAGCGATGATGTAGTCGACGATGGAGCACGATGGAGACGATGGACCCTAGACCCATTCACTTTTGACTTAAGAGGTTGTAGCTATCGAGTAACATAGACTTCAGCAGGGAATTCCACTTCTTAGCTGTGCGCACAATGAAACTATTCCCAAACCGTTTTGTGCGTATGGATCATAGATATAATTCTATGGATTGTATGTCCAAAATTTACCGGAGACATAGCCGTACGTCTTGGTTTTCCTCATAGCGTGGACTGTATATAACTGAAGTGAGATCGATCCGCTTATCAAGCGAAGCGATACTGCTATAAATGGTAATAGGTAAATTCTTAAATATTAATGAAGAAATAATCCCAATAATGGCGTAATTTAATTAAAGTCGTACGTGTAAAGGTGTACGTGTGTTAGTAACTTCCTTAAGTTACTAATATTTCCCTAGTTTTAATTATAAATCTATACTAATATAATAAAGCCGAAGAGTTTGTTTGTTTGTTTGATCTCTGGAACTCCCAGACGGATTTGGAAAATAGATCATAATAAAAATACATTACCAGCTGACAGCCTTGAGGACGAATTTTTTGATGTTATATTTTAGTTTGTTGTAAGTTTAGTTATTTATAAATATTTGTTAAATAAATAAAATTTTGAAAATTATTTTTGTATGTGATAGCCACATTAATGAGGAAGGCTTAACGGGAACGAAAAAAAACGAGATATGTGCACACGAAGTCGCGGGCAAAAGCTATTTTAAAATAGGTATACATTTATACTTAGATTTATTGGACTTACCAAAACAATACTGAATAATTTGAATTATATTATTATATGTCACAGGGAAAACACCGCGGAAATTTTACGACAAAAACATAGATTTTTATTTAAACATACATTATTTTACTGAACTGTAAACGATGACGTTCAAAAGTGCCGTTTAATGGCCTAATTGAAATAAACGTTTTGACTTTGACTTTGATAGATCGTAACTGTGGGCTAGATATCGTAGAATGGTAGGAATAATATTGGCGAAAAGACATTTTATAGACATAACGGCGAAAGTGGTGTCTATCTGTATAGGTTCTCTTGACACGCTTGGCCAGGCATTGCGAACGACAGGGATAGAGAGGATTCGAAGGAGGAAAGAGGAATTACGCAGTACTCTAAGTACTGCGTAATTCCTCTTTCTTTCTCTCTCTCTATTAGCAAAAATAAAAAGTAATAAATATGGGTGAAATTACGCACTACTTAGACTAGCAAAAATAAAAAGTATTTGGTAGAAATTACGCAGTACTTAGACCAGCAAAGATAAAAAATATTTGGTTGAATTTACGCACTGCTTAGACTAGCAAAAATAAAAAGTAATTGGTTGAAACTACGCACTACTTAGACTAGCAAAAATAATTGGTTGAAATTACGCAGTACTTAGACCAGCAAAGATAAACATTATTTGGTTGAAATTAAGCACTACTTAGACTAAATAATATAACAAGTAATTGGTTGAAACTACGCACTACTTAGACTAGATTAAATAAAAAGTAATTGTTTGAAATTACGCACTACTTAGACTAGCTTAAATAAAAAAAAAGATATTTGGTAAAAATTACGCAGTACTTAGACCAGCAAAGATAAAAAATATTTGGTTGAATTTACGCACTACTTAGACTAGCAAAAATGAAAAAGTAATTGGTTGAAATTACGCACTACGTAGACTGGCAAAAATAAAAAAGTAATTGGCTGAAATTACGCACTACGTAGACTGGCTAAAATAAAAAGTAATTGGCTGAAATTACGCACTACTTAGACTAGCAAAAATAAAAAGTAATTGGTAGAAATTACGCAGTACTTAGACCAGCAAAGATAAAAATGATTTGGTTAAAATTACGCAGTACTTAGACCAGCAAAAATAAAAAATATCCGGTGTGTGAGCAAGAAGTAAGTTGTAAAACTTGCACAGATTCAAAATTAGGGACATAGAAATGCACTAGGTAACGAGTTGTTTGAAAGGCCGATTCCATTACAGCCGACAATATTGAAGAAACTAAACTGGCTTTTACAGCCACGATTACACAAATTCTCAGTGTTCGATCCACCTCACCAATCACTTTTCAATATATTGGTGTTTTGGCGATGTCGTCTTATCTTCGGGCTTGATAACATCGTCCTTTGTCTCTCATCCCAGTATTATTATTTCGACTGTGATCGTTCTATACATCTGTGAGTCGTTATCTCAGTAACTAGGTATTTATAACCATTTAATTGTTTCTTTGATTTCCCATTCTTTTATTTGTTCTTTTTATATATTTTTTTTTATTTCCTCACAATAACGTGACGTGTTCTGGATTCCTCATATCACCATGTCCATTATCATCCCGGGGCATGTTGTTTGTCTAGCCAATAGATGCAAATAGGTGCACTGAAGTGTTTCTGTCATCGGAAAATGGCAAACTCCGTAAGATTATAAAGTAACTTGAGAGATTGTAAACTCTCGATAAATTGTCAACTGAACATTTGGAATACTTTTACACGCATCATAATTTGATAGTCTATACTCTATAATATCTCCGTGCCGGTCCGAGAAATTGTGGACTGACATAAACTGGCGACCAATCAGCTGTCTGGTCTACAATTTATCTGTTTTGGTGTGATGGCTAAATTGGAAACTTGCCCCTCATTGGTCTTTGTTGGTGTGAGCTCATATCTGAACAGAATAAATTCGCGAAAATATAGAATATCAAATTTTGATGCGTAAAATAGAATTCCAAATGTTCAGTTGACAATTTATCGAGAGTTTACAATCTCTCAAGTAATTTTATAATCTTACGGAGTTTGCTATTTTCCGGTGACATATCCATAGTGTTGACGTCTACAATCGTTGAGCTATGATAAAAGTTCACGCTTTCTAGGTAGCAAACGACTAGAACATGTAAGGTAGTACTGATTTGTTACATGCTGGCGACTATTGGACCAAGGCAATATTGTGTAGTGCAACGCCAAATGATTGCTACATCTATCTGAACGCCATGCTGACCCGCTTCCCTCAATAGATTGTGGCAGGAGATAAGCAGCTGATGTATTTGTTTTTATACACAGTTGATAATAATAACTGAAAATAAAATAATGTGAAGTATTCCCGTTAGAGCACCAAGCAAAAATATTGGTGCTCATAAAATCTACTAATATTTTAAACGCGAAAATTTCTCATGTATGGATGTATGTTAGTTACTCTTTCACGTCAGAACGGCTGAATGGATATTGATTAAATTTGGCAGAGACGTAGATAAAAGTCTGAAATAACACATAGGATACTTTTTAAATTTATCCCGGGAGTATGATACCTTGGGATAATTTTCGACACACACGCGGGTGAAGCCGCGGGCACGCAACGTTTTTGATATGAATGCTAAGAGATTTAAAATAGGTCTGACACCAGTCTTGCCAAATGGGACCTATCGTGTTATCCAGTTACTGGGTTGTTGAGTTCAGGTAGGCAGTGGCTCCATGTCAAATACTGGTACTCGGGGTGCAACCCGTGTGGCTCGAAACCAACCCCAACATAAAAAACTGGCTAAGCCCGACTTTAACTCTCACACGAAGGGTTCCGTACTATAAACCGAAAAAAACACGTTTCGTTGTATGGGAGCCCCATTTTTTTTTTTTTTTTGTAATAGCGGCAATAGGAATACACACTCTGTGAAAATTTCAACTGTCTAACTATTGCGGTTCTTGAGATACAGCCCGCTGACAGACAGACGGACAGCGGAGGCTTAGTAATAGGTTTCCGTTGGTTACCCTTCGGGTACAGAACCAAAAGAGGCTAGGCAAATTTATGGCTACGAGATTAAAATGTTATAAAATGAATAAATTTTAAGTTGAGGCAACGAAAAAAATCTTAACATTTTAATGGAGGATTGCAGTTTCTAAATTTGGTTCGCGATAGCAGTCTCAAATAAATATCGGTGGCTCTTGACCTCTTGAAACCAGAATTTGGAAATGTCTGATTATGCAAATGTTCAAAACGGAACAATAAACACTGTTAAGCATGCATACTTTATGGCGATGTCTTGTGTTTTTGGGTCCACAACCAATTAAAGAAGTTTTTCGGGTCATTTTACATGGATTTCGTCAATATTGCATTGGGTTTTATGTCTAAAATACTGCGTTATTTATTGGGGTCTTTTTAGTATGGAAAATATCAATAACTTTTCGGGTGTCGTTTCGCAATATGTTGATGCAAATAAAATTGCCGGTCGATTCTGTAAAAAAACTCGCTGTGAAAACTTAGGTGAAGTGAGGATGAAATGAGCTCTCGTTCCAAATGATTGTAGGAATTGACTGAATCAAGTTCACTTAACACAAGAAGTTATCACGGTGAAATTGTCATAGAATCTCGAAAATGAAAGTTTGTTTTGATAATAGCCAACTTACTCCAACTGAGTAGAGTGCAAGCTTTTTCCCGTTCCCGTAGGAATTTTGGGAAATCTTTCTCGTAGTGCTCCCCTACACTCCCCAAGGAACCAACATGCCAAATTTCAGCTTTCTATGACCAATATGTGCTAACTGTGCGTTGTCAGTCAGTCACTCAGAATTTTATATATATTGATTTATTTCCCACAGGTTTACTATGGCCGAAGCCAACTGGCCAGACAGACCTCGGCAACTTCTTGTCTAAGATCAACATCAACAACATCGAAGTCAAGCTGGCGCAGGTCGGAAGGTCTGCTGATCTCATGAAGGATGCTGGAGACGTAAGTTTTTTTTTTTTTTAATTGTATCTGTAACGTTGAAGGAGACAGCTTCGATGTTGTCTTTAGCGTTTCGTTTATTTCATGTTTTAAAGATAAATATGCATTTATTTGTATAAACATGTGTGACATGATACATAGAAATGCACAAAGAGCTGGTTGAATATTGCTGGTTCAACATGTTTTGCCATATTCGGCGTACAAAATATTATAGTCAAAATTCAATCAATTCAAATACAAAATAACAGTCAATACCAAAATAGTTTAATAATCAAAACTAAAACAGTAAAATTAATCAAAATTCAATCAATTCAAATACTTACATAATTACAGTCAATACAAAAATATAGTCAAACAAAATAATTCAAACAATAAAATTAATAAAACTAAAATACATATTAAATTACATAAAATCAAAATTTTGTCATTCAAAAACTCCGTAACATTATAGTATCCTTTACTACTTAGCATTTTTTTTAGTTCTCTCGAATGAATTAGAGCACAAAGAGATACTCGATTTCATGTTGCTCTTGTTATGGATGGGAAATCATCAAATGACGGATGGGTACGTTCAAATTGTTGTTTAAACTAACAACCAATTCGTAGAAATGTCTAAACTTATGGGTGTAGAGTGCAGAAGACGTCAGAGGACGAAACCGCCTGGTTTCAACTTTGAGCAGGCCTAGCGTTGTTCGGTGCAGAGTTAAAATTTCAGTAGAATACGACGCCCTATTCTTGCACAGAATCAAGTTTAAGTCGCAGGATCAATGAATATCAAAAACTTAGGGTAATTAGATTTGTTTTGACAGTTATCAACTGCGGTCCAAATGTGAACACTCCAAAAAATTCGAGAATTGCCCTTCTGATATACCTATTTTTTTCGTTAGGTACCACTTACTGGCGCGGCCTACTTTACTCATACGAAATACCGGGGTACGAGATATTAAACAATGTAGCATTTTTGGAGATATTAATTTCAAGCTACATAATACTGTTGTTGATGCTGAAGACGAGAACATGAGAATGATCGACATTTTAAAACACTAACGATCTGTTAATAACAATAAAATGATGAACAACATGGATTATGTGGACAACATCATGGATTGCGGAAAGGCCGAACGACAAATTAGATAGCAACATCCGTCTTTTGATATGAATGCTAGACTAGAAGTTATACATGAGACTGTATCATCGGTTGTATAAAATATTTAGACTTTAATGTTGTCATTGGTGGGCCACAGGCCTCCCCTCTGTAAAATCTAAGATCAATGCCGCCGCCACATGAAAAACTAAGAAACGAAATTTGTACGGCAGTAACAAAAAGAACCGCCGCGCCATCTACGACGAACTAACAAATCCTGCATCGCGCAAGCAAAGTTCTCCGTGCGGTTTTAACATATACAACAGTCCGGAAATCAACTATTGGGGCAGTTGCCCACCAGACACAATAACCGTCTGGCAGGAGGATTCTTCCATTTCAGTGGAGGTATGCGGGATTTTACTCTCTGTACCGCATATCTCTATACAGTCACTCCGGCTGCAATCCAACACGGGGATGTGTTGTGAAGTGTCTTTGAATTTTCGATTCTAAGACATGCCAGGTTTCTTACGATATCTTCAACGTGTTTCTTTCACCGTTTTGAGAGCAGTGGTGATGATAATATAAAACAAACAATGTAGGTAGAGCCTACCTTGGTTCGAACCCACGACTTATCATAAGTCGGATCTGATGCCACTGGGCTACCCTGCTCTTGTTTCTAGCTTTTCTATCAGTGATGCAATAATGGTGACGATGAATTGGTTATTATAATGAAAATGGTTCAAGTGGGATTTGGGTTTGAATCTGATCCCCGGATCACGCAAACCGTGTTTGGTTTTAACAAACACACGCATACTGGACTAACCACATTTATTCAGCTCTGTTCAGTAATTTTCCATAGAAAACAAGCATTTTGTATGGAGATGCATACTCATCCCCAGTTTTCGCGGCAAACAGGTATAAGGGCTCCCACACATAACTGCGAATTCGCAACGCATCGCGAATATCTGCGAGCTCGCACGTACAAGTTCCTGCGATTGCGGCGTCGTATCGCATCGCATCGCGGTTTTGTGTGGGCGCCCTAAAATGAAGACAAATGTACCAAATTCGTTCAGCGAAACGCGAATGGAACTAAATAAATGTAGTTAGTCCTTATCTCCCCTGTGGAAATTCCCTGAATACCTAGTTGTGTAGTTAAATATCAAAACCCGGTACGCCCATTCGTGTAACAAACCGGGTTTTAAAATTTAACTACACAGTTAGGAAATTAAGACAATCTACATGGCAGTCCAGAGTTTGGTTATGAATTACGTTCTCTTTGGAGCGACCAGCTTTTTTTTTTAACGGTGGGAAATCATCAAATGACTTCTTCCGCTCTGGGTGGAGCGGTAGGGCTCAGACTCTTACTGACTAAAACCCATCCGTGTTCCTTCTAAAGCCCTTTGCGTTCCAGAGCCGCAGTGACTCTTTCGAACAAATTCCGCAACCCTTGCAGGCTCTGGCCCTAGCGGGCCCCGTCTTCTATGCTGACATCTCAAAGGAGCGACCAGCTACTATCCTACCTCTGCCCCTTCGGCGTGATGATTTGTGGCGATATGAAAATTTTACTAAAGTTTTTGTCTACAGAGATTCAAGAGCATGGTGACAAAGGCGATTCCTCGCGGTATTTCGCCTAAAGCAACTGGAAAAGCAGTGACTGTGTTTCTTGACAATGGCGATCCTGATGTCAGAGGTAAGCGTATATAGATTGTTAATTAATTCACCTTCCACAGTTGTTTCAATATTACTGTTTAAAAGATTAGAATCCAGAAGTTCCTTGACTTGTTTGTGTGATGTTTATGTCGTAGTTATATCGTATAATTTGGCCATTTTATGATGTGACTGAGATGAGGTTAGGTTGGTGGGATCTTAAGGCTACCTGACACGCACAGGTTAGGGTTCCTTATTCGTGTTAGATTCCTATGAAGTTTATCCTGTACTTCAGGGTGCATTTGAAGTTGTCGTTTCATATTGTGGCCAGGTATTACATAAATAGTCAAACGTGGATTGATATATCATCAAACGTTGACATTTATAAACAATATTGTCAGTTTTCGCTAGCCATTTCATGAAAACAACCGTTTCGTGAAATTTTCGGCCAAGTCATGAAATGGCCAATTCTAAGATATGGCCACGCGCAAAATATTTATGTGGCCACGACATGTATATCGTTAAAATATTCAAAGTTTGTTTTTTGATTCTAAGTTTGTTTTTTCCTTAAAAAAATCCTAAAAATAATTCTGCTTAAATTTTCTTATCAACTCCATGGTAAGACCCTTGAATGTTTATTTTAGAAAACAAAGTTAAAGTGTTTATCCTCAGCAACCTTCTCGCGCGCTGAACTCGTTTCGAGTTTTGTTGACTTTCTAAAGGAAACCGCGCCTCGACAACATGACGAGCAACTTTGCGAAACGTTTAATTTGTCACACGACGATTTAGTAGATCCTGTACTGTCGTAAACAGCTTATACATTTGTTTGTATTTTAGATAATTTTACTGATTTTGCTCGACTTATACCTAAATAGGTATAGGCGGAAGACAGCTGTATTTGTTTGCCTCAAAATAAAAAAATCATTCATTCAAAATAGGCTGAAAATCAGCTATTTATGAAAGTCAAAAATTTACATGAAGACAGTCCCCCTAAAACGCACGTCCGTCACCACTTCCTAGTGTTTTAGCTGGGAAGAAGAACTGGCGTAACAAACTCCCCAGCAACACATCTGTGTGTTAAGTTTGAAGAGGTACTCCCTTACTTCTCCTAAAATTGTTTGTCCGAAAATCATTATCCATAACACCTTTGCTATAAACTTCAGTAACCATAATGTTCAAAATCCCGAAATTTTGTTTGATAGAATTATCTTTAGTTCTAAAAGTATTCTGTCATAATATCGAGTACTATAATAATTGAATCTCCTAATTTTACATGAGCTAAAGTCATATGTCCTAAGTATTGTGTTAAATAACGTGTATTATTCCGAATATTCATTTATAATATTTTTTTTAGTCCTAAAACATTTGCTAATAAATAGGTTTTAGTGACAGAAACGAATCGCTGTAAATCCGACTCCACGCAGTCTTGTCTGCCCTACCCCTAGAGTGTAATTTAAAATTGCGTAGGCGCGAAGGGGCGAGGCGGGCCGCGAGTTGAGGAGCAGGTGGTTGTAACACTCGCCGCCGCGGCTGAGGCTGGCCGGCGAAGCCGGCCAGCAAGCCGAAGCTGCGGTGGTGAGCTTTACAATCAATCTGCGACGATAAACTCGCGTGGGACCGCCGGAGCCCCGCAGCGCCGGAGCCGTGACAGAAACCATGCCTGCTGCATGTTGCATGCTTGCTTGCATGCTGCATGCTTGCTTGCATGCTGAATGCTTGCTTGCATGCTGCATGCTTGCTTGCATGCTGAATGCTTGCTTGCATGCTGAACATTATGTAATTTGAAGTTAGGACTTATAACTTTTATTGAAAACAGTTTTATGTCTTTTGTATATTATTGATTGTAATTTTTATGACAAACGAATTTAGGACATATTATATTTAGGGATTTCAATGTTATGGCATGTGATATTATGTGATATTAAGTTCGGGTAAGTTATCATTCGGACAAATGATGATTAGGACAAAAAAAGTTATGGCACTTTAAATTATGGATAAAAAAGTTAGGTGACACAATAGAGAACCGTTTGAAGAACCTGAATTTATACAATAGTAATGCTATTAGAAAATTACATTTAATGCAACATGAAAGCTAGCACACTACATTATGCCAATAACTAAATCTACTGAAGGTACTACTAATCTACTGTCTTTCTTGCAAACAACAATTTGTTCACACATGAAGATGATAGACATAGTCACAGTATAGATATATGTATAGTGCAGCGTCGAAGTGTTTTTTTTTGTTTTTTTGACGATGACCACCCGCAGTTCAGCACACTGAGGCTGGTTACTGCTTAACCGGACTATCTTGTGGGGGGCCTTAAATTCATTTGAGGCCACCACAAGATAGGCAGGGCTTACAAACTAGCTAATTATATTAAATGACTGCTCGCTAGGGGCGTCGAAGTGTGAAATAGGCTACTTTTTATAGTCCATGGCTTCTGTCATATAGACAACTGGATTGAAGTTCGGATTTTTATCTCCAACTAGTTTATCCGTAATTTGAAGTGAATAAACAGCATTATCAATGTTTTGGACTTATGCCAGTGTTCTGTGTTGGTATGCACAAAGGAACTGAAGTCGTGTCCTTGCTTCGAATACCTGTAGTAGTAGTGTACTAATTAGATACCTTATGAGCATTCAAAAAAAAAAAAACTAAATCCAAGAAACGATTCGTTTTCCATATAGGAACCGTGTGTCGATGGTGAATGACTTAGAACTTTTTTAATTAAATTGTTTTTGGGATTGTAAAACTCGTGCATTTCTAGAAAATAATTACTTTTTTCTAAACTACCAATGAAATTATTGTTTTAATGTACTTAGTAAGTATTCATTCGCCAAGTGTGCATGTACTTAAATATGTATATTTAAGTATAGTTAGGGTCGAAACTGCAGTCGCACTATAGATCAAGTCTCTAAAAATATTTGTAGAAGAGGCTCAATGGTCCACGACTGTTTAATCAGTACCTACTTTAGATTTTATGGTGTCTAATGTAGATTAAATTGCGACTGCAGTTTTGACCCCCAACTGTACATACCTAGGTTCACCTTGTTATTACTACTCGTTCCAGATAATTCTACATCTTTCTTACTTATATAAGTCATATGAATGCGAAAGTTTGGATGGATGTATGGATGTTTGTTACTCAATCACGCCAGAATGGCTAAACGAACCTAGATGAAATTTGGCACAGAGCTAGATTATAGTCTGGAATAGCTCATAAGTTACTGTTATCCCGAGAGTATGTTCCCTTGATAATATCCGACATTCATTCGGCGAACCGCTGGCAGAAGCTAATAGACTCAATCACGCTAGAACGACTGAACAAACCAGGATGAAATTTGGCACAGAGATAGATTATAGTCTGGAATAGCTCATAAGTTACTGTTATCCCGAGAGTATGTTCCCTTGATAATATCCGACATTCATTCGGCGAACCGCTGGCAGAAGCTAATAGACTCAATCACGCTAGAACGACTGAACAAACCAGGACGAAATTTGGCACAGAGATAGATTATAGTCTGGAATAGCTCATGGGTTACTATTTATTCCGAGAGTATGTTCCCTTGGGATAATATCCGACATTCATTCCGCGAGCCGCTGGTGGTAGCTAATAGAAACATAAATGACTTCTATAATAGCTCAGTTGAGGTACCGTTCATTCAAAGGTCAATATCCTTGAAGGTGACAAAATGGTACCTATACATATACGAAAACCGGTAATACGAACCATCTCCGCGACTGATGGTGTATGAAAACAGTTTGAAAAAAAAATCGTGTGTGGGATTGTGATTAGCATGACAATTGGAAACGAGACAATGCTGGCCGGTATCACATTGACTGGTGGCGAGGAGATCGAATCTCGCACGTTGATGGATTGTTTATTGTGGCGTTCTCTCATGCTGGTGGATGATTGTTCATCTATACTAATTTAATAAAGTTGAAGAGTTTGTTTGTTTGAACTCACTTATCTCAAAAATAATTTTCCAAATCCGCCTGGTAGTTACAGGATTTGGAAAATTATTTTTGTGTGATTAACACATTCATGAGGAAGGCTGTAGGCTATACGGGAACGGAAAAAAACGGGATATGCGCGTACGAAGTCGCGGGCAACAGCTAGTCTTTTATATGAATCTTCCTGAAGACCTATTCTCGTATAGATGTCTCCTCTGATTGTAACTATACAATATATAGTTAGAATCAGAGGGGCAATTCTCGTTGTTATATTTAAGGAGGGTTCGCATTCGCAAACCGTTTGTACAATTCTGTAGATCTTTTATTTGGCAGAGGAAATAGATAAGTTGAATATATAAAAAAGTTAAAAACACGCAGGCAGCGTCTCAAAGGACCAAATCCAAAATGGGGACTTAAATACTAGAGACTAGAGCTAGAATAGACTGATATATATGAATGCGGCGAATACGTTTAGTACCTACTTGAGTAAGGTATTGATTTTTTGACGTGATGAGTATTATTTTTTCTATTTTAGGTTCACCAACAATTATTAACACTGATTACTTATAAGGAAAACATGCTTAAATATAAATATACAGTGTAACAATTACTTATAGGTAAACACCACATGCATAAATAACAAATCCGATGGTTAAGCTAACTCACATACAGAGTAATAAGCGCTAATCAACATATTTTTTTAAAATTGATAAAATTTATATTTAATTTGACATTGTTAACATTCTTAAAATTGATAAAATCTTAGAATTGATTAAATGAAATTTATTGATATAAAATTGTAATTAAAGATTAAAATTGGTAAAAATAACATATACGTTGAATACAATTGATAACATTAGTAAATTGATAAAATTAATAAAATTTGTGACATTGATTAAATTGATTGATTTGGAAAACGATTATGGTTAGGGGTTACTCAGTTAACGATTAAGAATGTTTTTTTTTATGTTATTAGTATCGATAACTAATGAATGACAAAAAAATAAAGCTCTTAGTTAATTTTAAGTTTTGTTCGTAGGTATTTATGCTAGATGCAAATTTATTTGGACCCTTTATAGAAAGTGTAACGGAAAAGAGTAGTCATATTTTTAAAACGGTCCCATGTCCATGTACATGAAGGTGTTTCTTCAAGGAAGTCACAGTCAAATCCCAAGGAAGTTGTTCATCGACATAACACCCTGTATACATACTTAGTTTTTCACTGATTTTTCTAGCTCGGTAGACTTATGGAGCTCTCCTTAAATTCAGATTTCCTAATTCATGAATTGTTTTGCAGAATTCTCGCTGGAGATGGACGAGAGCTATTCGATCCGCGTGCAGGCGTCAGGAGCAACAATCAACGCCACTGTCAAGGCCGGCTCGTTCTTTGGGCTCAGGCACGGCCTGGAGACCCTCTCTCAACTCATCGTGTATGATGACATCAGGAACCATATGCTGGTAAGACAGAATCGATAACTTCAATTTATTTATTTGTGACCGTATTTGAATGAATAACGGCACAAGAATAGACCATGACCTGGATTGGGTCGATGAATCATATTCTTTATCAATATATTTTTTCAAAATTTTTCAGGTTAAAAGGCAGGTGAAACCGGACAAAATGTAGTTTTAAATAAATCAATATAAATAATATCAACGTAACAAACAATAGGTACAATATTTAAATATGGGTATCTATTTCGGCGCAACACTATGCAATGTTGTGCATGATTCAGAAAGCAATCTGGATTGACCTTATCGAAGTATTGAATATTCGGGCAAAATTTATGTTTGTTGGATATTAGTGCATAAATTGCCTAAAGTTGATTTTTCATAACTTACGAAAGTAAAAGTGAACAGGCTTCTTCTGGGTAAGCTCGGTCCATCGTCGACTTTGTCTCTGTCATAGACTAGACTCAAGAGCAAACCCATATTAAATAAAAAAAAAAATAAGGATAAATAGTTCAAGAAAATCTTTTTGGTTTTTCACCATTTCATATCGATACTCATCAAACTAGTGAAGTTTTGTTAGGTAATTTATTTCGACCCTGTATTCATTCAATTTTATTGTTGTCGCGTAACAAGGAAGATAATCAAACAGTATTTATACATACTTTAACAATCACATAAAGATCTGAATAAAAATGCAGCGCGGGCGTTGCTTAGTCATTATCAATGGTAGAGAATGCCTTATCGATTGCATAAATACCTTAGTCTCTGTACCACTACAGCACAAAAGTTTAAATAAATAAATAATTGATAAGTACCTCGCTACCGGCTGAATAGACTGTCTGAATTCGAGATAATTATCAAATTATGGAACAACAAACTCTGGTGTCTTACAGGACAAAGTTAAAATTCTAATACACCCCATACTTCTTAAGAGCCTTTTTAAAATAATCAATCTATAAAATAAACGCTAAAGTTGATTCTTGAGTTGATGGTGCTGGATTAAAATTTTCTTGAATAAAATTAATTAAAAATACATACCTAGCTGTTTTTACAATGTGCCTCACGGATGTCTCTTACTAACTATAGAATATATTTTCTAGACGGTTATTAGCACCTTTTTATTTTTAGTTATTATTGTATAAAGCATGGAAAATAACGGTTATATATAGACAATAGTTGATCCATTCTGCTCGCACAGAAGGTAAAATGGATTCCTCTTTAACTCTTTATTTATTTAAACTTTATGTAGGTACAGTACCTAGTGGTACATTGGCTGGCATTATGCAAAAATGCATTCTCGATTCAACTAGTCAACCTTCAAAAAGACCACACTGTAGACGGTGGTTGTACCTACAACAAATGAAAAATATAAATATTTACGTAAAAATACTAATAAAATACGATCCTACTAATACATGACTTGGCTCGCGAGGTTGTCGACATGTGGAATGTGGAGTCTGTAATCATTGTACCGATAGTCGTGTCAACCAATGGCTTATTAGCCACGAGTCTCGACCAACACCTCAGGAGCCCTCGTTACACAGCTGGATCATGGGCTGGGTTCAGAAAGCAATACTTCTGGACACGGCTCGTATTGTCAGGAGGTCCCTCTCTCTGAACTCTGATACCGGTGGGCTACTATTTTTAAATGTTTCTATTTTGTGTTTGTTTTAAAGAAATATTTAAAAAAATCATAAAATAAATAAAACATAAGTAATAAAAGAAATAATATGCTAAAATAATTAAGTTATTTTAAATTCTAATTATTATTGTTTTTTTTTTAATAATTATTTCAAAATGTATAAATGAATAAACGAAACACGTACATATACTTATGCTAAAAAAAATAATTTATTCTACATTCTAATTATTATTTCTCAAATTCTTTGTTAGGTTACATTGATATTCAGTTGTCATCAGAGGGTAATTCTCATATTTTTAAGGGGCGTTCGCATTAAATTTGCGTCGCAATCTTAATCTAGCGAAAACACCGTTATTTTTATTTCCTCTAATTTTGACAAGTTTGGATTTAGACACGTCTTTTTAAATAAGTACGAGAATTGGCGTTTGATAACATACATACATGTAGGATGTTTAATTTAGAACGCATAGAAACTTTAAAATATTGAAAGGTGTATGAACGCAGCGATGAGTGAATGAGAGAGTATGTGTGTGAAAGGAAAGAGATGGATTTTTACGACGTAAGAAGAACGTTAGTAACTAAGAAGTGAAGAAGTTTTAATAAATGAAAAGCAGTTTCAAGAAGTCAAAAGCCTTTATTTTGGTCTACCACATACCACATACATATGTATACCCATTACAGATACCAAATACCTAAATACAAAAAAAAAAACCTTTATCAAATCCTGTTTTTATGTTTTTATATTTCTTTGATCAAAACAATGGTTTTTGACTGTGTACGGACAGGACAGGTCTTAGAAAGGTTTCTCGACATGTCCTGATAATTGCATACCTCCTTTAAGTATAGCTATGCCATACATCTGTATACAGGTCCCTCCACCTAAGGGCATCAGCAGACAACAATTTAGCCTCAACGGGCGGACGAGTTTATATTTAAACTAACCGGTTCGGACCGGCGACTCAATATTAGTTGTCACTTCTGAACATTAGCATAAACAGTTCAGGATCAAGAATCAAGGCAATATTTGCGTTTATATCTTTAATGGCTTGGAGGTCAGTCACTCTGATTCGTTTGAGATTTGGTGTCGATGGTGTTTTTTTTTTTATAAAGTTATGTGGTTGAGAAGTGTTTTTTCAATTATGATGTAGATATGTAGGTAGGTTTGCACACTCAAATTTAATATGCTGGATTTTTATTTTTGATTCCTTGAAAGTAAAGCACTAGAAATAAATTAAACAAAAGAAAAACATTTTCTGATCTCATGTTTTGAGGTCAACCTCCGCAGCTACTTGTGCAGTTGCTTAATATAATATGAACGTTTAGAAAACAAATTTGAGTTTTTTTCATTTTTGTTTTTAGGTGGGTATCGATACCTACATAATCATATATAATGGCTGTGAAGTTTCTTTGCTAATTTATGTCGCCCCAATATACATACGTGTCTGTCTGCCAAAGTTTTAAACGTAGTTCTGGAATTAAAAATCGTAACTGAAAGTTTCTCTATATTTTCCCCAACCAATCAAAACCGCCAGTCGTAAAATAGTCTTAACTTTTTATGGCTTTAGTTTAGTCAAACACATTAATTGTTCTCGTGCAGTACTTACCTAATCCAGTCTTAGTGAGAATGCAGAAGCCTTAGCAATGCGTTAAGTATTTAGGTCGTCAACTTATAAACAATAGGTACCTACTAACTCCTTATATTTGTATTTATTGTTAAGTAGTAGCTTCTACCAATGGCGTCTCCCGCGTACCTATATCATGTCGGAAATTTTCCCAAGGGAACGTGTTCCCGAGATAATCAGTCCTATATATCCTTCTCAAAGGCACAATCTATCTCAATCTTACCTACCCACCAAAATTGGTTTAGCGATTTAGGTGTGATAAGTTGATAACACTGATAACGAAACATACGAAGTAACTTTCGCATTTATAATATTAGTATGGATAGTATGGATTCAGTCGTGGGTGAAAGTTTGGCACTCAATCAAATCAACATAACGCACTTTCAATCGGTCCACTGGTTATTAAATGAACTGGACACACAGACACGCATGTTATGTCATGTAAATGAACACAATTATCAGTTTATAAATGTACAATACTTACGCCGAGGTAATTATCCGTTATTAACAGTGTTTTACATAACGCAATGTTAACTATGCAAATTACTGGACAAATTGTTATGTCAGTTTTAAGTTATGTCAGAGGTATTTATGTTTAGTAAATTTTATGTTTTGTTATGATTAAGCTACATTCATGCAGTAGAAAATTATGTACATTTTTTTCTAACATGTGCTCTTTGGTTTTCACACAGCCACATAGCATAGATTTTAAGGGTTCCGTCTTAAAAGGGAAACGGAACCTTAAGTAGGTACCTACTTACCTAACTTTCAGTTTAGGAACCTACCTCGTACAAATCTTCTACGAAACTCATAAAATCGCCGTACAGTTTGTAAGTCCCGCACATATTTGTCGAAAATTTAAACAAGTACCTATGTTTTCCTTATAGATCGTGCGAGATGTTTCCATCAGCGACAAGCCTGTCTACCCATACCGAGGCATTCTCCTTGACACAGCGCGGAACTTCTACAGCATCGACTCCATCAAGGCTACCATCGGTAAATATACTTTGCACTTTCCTGTACAGTATTTCATACGTAGTACCTACTTGAATAAAAATAAGTATACAAGAAAAAAAAACATGTATTCTGTCTCCAACGTTACAAAGAAAGCACTAAAAGTGTGGTCTTTATGGCACACGCTTGCTTTATTTTTTATGAATCACCTGCTTGAAGCATGTAAATAAATAATGTCTCGGAGATGTTGGTTGAGAATAACATATTTATAAACACACACATTTGGGCGTTAGGTGTGCCTTAAAATACAAAAAATTCAGGGTTTTTAATATCCAGCACAGAATGCGAACCGGAATCATAAAACCAGATGAACGTATAACCATCCTTGCAAGTTGATCCTTTTTATGCAGATTAATATCAATTTAAATACCTCCGTGATTCAAACTGGATGCTTATTTAGATCTCTGGCATACAAAGTCGTAAGTTAAGATCCAAATGAGATTCATAACCCGTTCCCCATTAATGATAAAAGATGAGATCTCGGATAGCTTACTTCTTTATTTATTTGAACCCTTGTTGGTTGATTTGATAGTGCAAAAATATTATAAGGGTCTAAACTAAGGGTTTTCCTGTGACCATTTTCTATTTTAGAATTGATGACAACTTGATAGAATTTATTATTCTTATCAGATGCAATGGCGGCTGTGAAGTTGAATACCTTCCACTGGCATATCACTGACAGCCAAAGTTTCCCATTCGAGGTCAGCAGGAGACCCCAGTTGTCAAAGATTGGCGCTTACTCTCCAGCTAAGGTAAGAAATCTTATGCTATGTCCCTCCCTATTGACACTTCATGTAACTTTGATATTGTATATATGTGTTTATTTATTTATTTATTAGGTTAGCCAACAGTTCCTACCTACCTTTTATATTAGCGAATAGTTCGCTAATATAAAAGGAGTTTGCTATTTTCCGGTGACATCAATATAGTATTGATGTCACCGGAAAATAGCAAACTCCGTGAGATTATAAAATAACTTAGATATTGTAAACTCTCGATAAATGGTCAACTGAACATTTGGAATACTATTTTACGCATCAAAATTTGACAGTCTATAATTTCGCGAACTCATTCCGAGATTGTGGATTATAATAAAATGGTAACCAATCAGAGCACAAGTCTACAATTTACCTGTATTCGTGTGGCCACGGTAGAACAATGTTTGGGAAACACTGGTCTAGATAAATGTGATGACGATAATTTGCAGGTGTACACAAAGCAAGCCATCAAAGAAGTGGTGGAGTACGGGCTGGTGCGCGGGGTGCGCGTGCTGCCCGAGTTCGATGCGCCGGCGCACGTCGGCGAGGGCTGGCAGGACACCGGCCTCACCGTCTGCTTCAAGGCAAGCCTCTTGTTCTTTACTTACTTACATACTGTATCCGCATACTTATCTACGTTAATATTATAAAGAGAAAACCAAGAAAATATCTGGTTCTCTAAAATGGCTCTGACTAAAACTACTGGACCGATTTTAAAAATTCTTTCACTAGTATTTTGTTAACAAAATCGGACGAAGTCGCAGGCGATGTGCTAGTCATCAACAATGATTAAATTCCTTATTAGCTTACATCCCCTATTGAAAAGAGATAAATTTATCATAACAATCAACCATGGTGCTCACTTGTACCCATAGGGTAAAATTGTATGCTTTTCAGCGGTTAATTTCTAGGTTATACATTTTCTATTGGTAGTTAAATTTGTATTTTGCTTGTATTTATTCAGCAGATAAACTAACAGCACAAATTTACCATATTTCTACATACATTCAGTTCGGTTAATTCAAGACCAAAAACTGTTAGGTTCACTGTCCGCAGCAGGCTGAACTGACACTATTATTGACATAAATCATACTAAGTGATCAATTGAAATCACAGGTCATCGAAGTGGTTAATGTTCCATTAATAAATTGAACGCGCTATAAATTATCTCGGAGTATTAAAGTAGCTGCCTAATAGGTTTCCATTTATAGAGATTTGGCAAAGATAAATTCCTTATTTGACTTTTAACAAGCTTAAGTTCTGTTATTTTTTATTACCATAAACAAGTAGCTACTGTTACAAAGTCCCGTTGTTGAAGCCAAACGAGATATGTGACTTGTTTTTAGTATGCGAATTACGGTGTAGGTACCTACTTAGGACTGCATCTTGATTCTTGATGATCTCAATCTTCAAGGCGAGTTGAAGACATCTACAAAGAACGATGAAATAATATAACTTCTTTATTCCTTAGCTACCTGTGTCAAGTCGTTTGTTTGTGTTTTTGCATTTATTGCACGAGTAGGCTATGCGCAAAATTATGTTAAAGTCAGTTCCCATGCAGTTGTTTTGTAAACTGTCGATTGCAAGTAGATCATATTTTTTGCTTAGTAAACTAAATATACAAATCTACTTCTTAGGCAACCCAGGAAACTAAATTTTCTATGGAAATATATTTCTCAAATAACCGATAGGTGGGTACTTACTTCGAAAGTAAGTTTTTGTCAAAATAATGCAACTTGGTTTACTGTGTTACATTCCCAATGGACCACAATAGAACAATTAGATACAAACTTAGTTAAGCAGTTTTGTTTTCGATCAAATAACGCCATATCTCTTGTCTGGTGTCTCAAATCTTGTAGGTACATTATTAAAAACTGTTACATTTTTTGGGCGAAAAGAAAACGCTCTTAGACCACTACAGCACTCAGGTGTTAAATTGGCATAATTGTTGAGCAGGCTGAACCATGGGCGACCTACTGCGTGGAGCCTCCCTGCGGACAACTGAACCCGACCCGCGAAGAGCTGTATGACTACTTGGAAGACATCTACAGGGATATGGCTGGTAAGCTACCTACTCATGACTTCTCAATTATAATAAAAAAAGTTTAATTTTATAAAAGCTTCGGTCAATACTACTAGTCTACCAGTTCTGCCACACTAGACTAACTACTGCAACTTTTCTTCAATGCAACTGGTTTAAAAAGAAAGTTATCCAGCGAGCTCCACAGTCCACATGCTCCTTCTGTTGGTGCTGGCAACGGCTACGTTCGATCAGATTTTATTTGCAGAGTATTGTCTAATCTCTTGTTTTGTGTTTTTTGAAGTGACGTGTAACATAAGGGTCTGCTAAAATCTCCTGAATGTCATTTGAGCATTACTGAACCATTTACATGGCAACGAACGAATTTAATCCAGTCTAGTACTGTGAAGGATATATCAACCTATTTGGTTTAGTTAACCAATTTTCTTTCCTTACTTTCCTGGCTCTCATTAACCAGTCAATCTACATTTCCAGACGTGTTCAACCCCGACATATTCCACATGGGCGGCGACGAGGTCAGCGAGCGCTGCTGGAACTCGTCCGAAGAGATCCAGCACTTCATGATCCAGAACAGGTGGGACCTCGGCCAGGACAGCTTCTTGAAGCTCTGGAACTACTTCCAGATGAGAGCACAGGATAGGGCTTATAAGGTACTTGAGCATATTGGGCGTGTAGCAGATGTTGGACGTTTGTACGTTATAACCAGAACTAGGTTGATCAACGACATGTATATCTACTAATAATAATAAAGCTAAAGAGTTTGTTTGTTTGAACGCGCTAATCTCTGGAACTACCAGTCTGATTTGGATTTTTTTTTTTCATATATGTATGATAGCCACATTTATGAGGAACGGGAAAAAACTGAATATGCGCGTACGAAGTCGCTGGTAAAAGCTTCTCTTAACCTAAATGTGAGGCGTGTTGATGTTGTAATCCACACATCTGACTAGCCTTTTCTCAACTATGGCTACGTTGGGGTCAGTTGGCAGCCTAACCGAATTCAGCTATAAACCAACATTGACCTCCACAACCGTGTTACTGAGTACCATGTTGAAACGTTATGTTTGCCTTTCAAACAAGACATTGCTGCTACGGTTGGTAGCTAATTTGACAGTTCTTGGTTGTCAGACTTTACACCTGTAACGACTGTCACTACAAATGCCCAATGACAAATTGACAACCGAGACCAATGTTCCGGATGTCATCGGGCATAAGGTAATTTCCAAGGCACGGAAGGATTTTGAAATGTAATGGATGGTTACTAGACCGACCTCGGAGTTTACATCGCAGCTCGGTTGTATCGCACACGATAAATATTTTAAAAGTACCGCCTACAAAAATATTTGTCTTTTTTTTACAGGCTTTCGGAAAGAGACTGCCCATTATTCTATGGACCAGCACCTTGACAGATTTCACTCACGTCGAAAACTTCCTCAACAAAGATGATTACATTATCCAGGTATGTTAATAAAAATTCTTTCACATTTGGACATACCGTGTATTATGGCAAATAGGTAGGTACTAGGGTAAGGTGAAAAGTTCCCGGCTTGACACAGAGATGGCGTTCCAATCAGCAGAAAAATATTTTTCCCGCCGTTCGTATGACAAGTTTCAACTTAGACGTCTTCAGTATTTTTCGTAAAAATCTGTCCGAACTGTGCGGTCATAGCATTTTTCGTTTTGGATGGATTTACCGCTATTCTCCTGATTTGGCATCCTTAGAATTAGATCAGTTCCCAAATTTGAAGCAATTTGTCTTGTGGAGCGCTTCGTATCCAATGAAGAAGTTGAAAGTGCCGTAGATGTATATTTTCATAGCCTTCTTGATTCTCATTTCCGGAAAGGAATACTGATGTTGGAGAAGAGCTGGACCAAGTGCGTTGAAGTCAAGGGAATCTATGCAGAAAAATTAAATTTTAATTGAAAATCGCACCCTTTCATTGTAGGCTGAGAACTTGTCACCTTATCCTCAGAATTCCTCATTGTGTGTGACTGTATGGAATGGAATATAATCCATAAGATAGCTTTTCCATGCAGTCCATGACATGCCATTTGCTAAAAATAAAGTAGTTAGAAATGATATTTCTATACAACATAATATCTATTATTTGATGAAACAGAAACAGGATTTGTTGAACGGCGTTCATCTATCATCGCGCTTTACGTAGGACCAAAAATGTGCAACGCCAAACTTCACAGGTTAAGATTTTTTATTTTTAAGTCTTGTTTTTTTTCTCTTCAGGTTTGGACAACCGGCAGCAGCCCTCAGGTCAAAGGTCTCCTAGAAAAGGGCTACCGACTGATCATGTCTAACTACGACGCGTTGTACCTCGACTGCGGGTTCGGGGCGTGGGTCGGTGCAGGTATGTTTTCAACTTTATTTACACGGTTGCAATGCCGATGTTTGTTTGGCAGTGGCAACTGTGATGCCCCTCTTTAACTACGCCGCTTCTTAAAGTTTATCTTTGTTTTTATAAAATTGTTCTTGTTCCAAAACATTATTTCCATTTACAAATATATCAACTTTATCATAGTGAAAATAAATTTGATTTCAGAATTACTATAACTGTAATAAAACGTAAGTAATTTTACAGGTAACAACTGGTGTTCCCCATACATCGGCTGGCAGAAGGTATACGATAACAGCCCCGCAGATATTGCCAAGGAGCATAAACACTTGGTTTTAGGTAAGTACGAACAGAAAAAAAACATCTCAATATTTTTGTCAGCTTCCAAGTTTCCACTATGCAGATTTGGTTCTTCGAGCCGAATCGCCTACATTCTACAGCAATGATGATATATGGCTGTTTATTTAAAACCACTGCTGAGACTACAATCAGGTTACCTATTTGAGAGTCAGAGTGGTGATAATTCACCACTGATACTCAATACAGTCAGGTAAAAGAATGTTAGACATTTTAGATAATTTGGTTCTAGGACATACAGGATATCTCACGATGTTTTCGAGTTGATTGAAAACATGCTTATTTATTTATAAAAATCTCCCTTCAGCTATCATTACAGGTGTATACCTAATGCGATAACGCGGCCTTAAGCCGGAGCCACACGCACGCTTGGCACTTGCAGCAAACTTCAAACTCATTTTTACAAATAAACGTGTGGACGCATCGCTTGCGGCCACACGTTTATTTGTAAAAATGAGTTTGAAGTTTGCCTTTGATTTGTTCAAAAAACCGACAGTCGGGATCGGCCACAAGCACTTTCAAACCTACACAAACCAAGTCAAACTCCCTCCCATCCATACGTTTGGGTTTGTGATGGATTGGCAAGCGTGTGACGTTTTAGTTCTTTTTTTGTTTTGTGTGTGTACAGGAGGGGAAGCAGCTCTGTGGTCAGAACAGTCCGACTCGTCCACGCTGGACAACAGACTGTGGCCGCGCGCCGCCGCGCTGGCGGAGCGGCTGTGGGCCGAGCCCGACACGCACTGGGCGGACGCCGAGCACAGGATGCTGCACATCAGGTCTGTGCATTAATATACTCTTACCCTTATGTTAATTTCGGTTTCGGTTCAAAGAAACTTTATTACCAATAAAGACATATGTCACTTACTTGAGAACGATACTAAAAAAACATACCTACATATATAGATTACAAAAGTTCGTCAGCAGCGTTACAACTTTATAGTAAGTTGAGTTTGTCTGTTTATGCTGGCATAATGGAGTGTGCTAGCTTACAAGTAGCGAATTATTAAGTTTTATGTTTTTACGTGTTACCTTTGTTGTATTGTTTTCTTTGTAAGAATACTGACTACTTACATACCTTTGTATAAGTGATAGTTCTTATAACTCAACAGACAGATGTGTTGCTGGGGAGTTTGTTGCGCCACTTCTTCTTCCCAGCTAAAACACTAGGAAGTGGTGACGGGCGTTTTGGGGGACTGTCTTTATGTAGAACTTTGACGTTCAAAAAGTGCTGGCACTCAGCCTAATTTGAATAAATGACTTTTGACTTTTTGACTTTGACTTTTGAGTACTCATCCAATGCATTAATTTCTCCAGAAGTGACTGATCCGCAACTATGTTTACTATGTTATAATTGATTTGTTATTCTATATTTAAAATGTTCCCAACAAAAAAATCAAAGTCGCTCTTTTTCGAAACCTACCTTAACAAGATACTTAAGTGGAGCCAATTATTCAAAAATTTTTTTTTTTTTTTGACGTGTAATATCTATTAACGATAGTGATTGCATGGAAGAAAAGTGCGTATTGTCTCCGAAGTAACCCTGTATTTATGCATTCTATTAGACTGCATATTAGTAGTCACCACCTTTTTAGGGTTTCGTAGTCAAGAAGGAACTCTTATGTTGGATAGTTCGTTTAAAAAAATTGAGGGTGTGCGAAAACTAAGCATCTGTTTGCGAAATATTAGGTTTTAAAGTGCTAATTTTTTTTTAAGTCAAGTTCCCTAATTCTGCTAGCTAAACGATAGTTTTTGGAGAAAACAATCATGGTTTTGGCATCCTTAACGAATTTAAAAGAAACACTATGACAGCTAAGTAGGATTTACAAGTTAACGAGTAATAGTCGACCAACATATAAAATGTACTTGGAGAAAGAAAATTTCGTACAAATTCCATTCAAAATTAGTTAGATAAAGTTGTTAGTTACGTAAAAAAGGTAGTAAATGTAAATTCATAGAACCGAACAAAAAGCACCATTCTAAGTCGGCAATTGCGACGTGCAACTACGGAACCCTACACTACGCGTGGCCCGAAACGTACTTGGCCGATTTTTAGCCTTACCTATAATCCATCTTTTCTTTGTTCTTTCCCTACTCTTGGCCGTCGTCCTAATACAAAGAGATAATCGTGTGATTGCGCGATGGTCGTTATTTTTTTTGGCAAAACCGAATGTCTAGTTAGTATTGCCTCAATAAAGCTGGTTCCACACGTTGGCCCCAACGCTACTCGTCCAACATTTGGATCGAGAAATGGAATTGGGCCCGACGTTGGCCAGGGAGAGAAGAAGATATCTTTCGGTCCACTGTTGAACAGCCAACCTTGAGCTGTGGAGCCTGTTCCAGTCCTGTCGCTGTACCTCACAACTATACTTAGGATTTTCACCTGCCCCTTTTATATTCATAACACCTACATTTTTATTCATTCGGATTTTCTTTTTCACAGGGAGCGTTTGGTCCGCATGGGTATTCAAGCCGAATCCATAGAGCCCGAGTGGTGTTACCAGAACGAAGGCCACTGCTACCGATGACCAAACCAGAACCGAAGACTAAACGGCTGTGCCCAGCTGTCACCACACTATATCGTAAACGTCATAATAATAGCGCTGGTCACGTGTCCTTTGTACCCGTTTCTATTACCGATTAATGTGAGCAAAACCCTGGCACAGAGTAATAGGTACAGTAAATGGAACGCCAATAAGTGCGTTTCTCATTTTCTGTTTTTTTTTTTATTTCTTTTTTACTTGATGAAATATGTTCAAACTCGCGTCGCATTTTAGCGCTCTGTTAATAGTTCCCTTGATATGGGGAATGATGCCCCCGTCCACATATTGCCCAATATGCATTCAGCTGTCAAACATTTGTAACTACATTGCCAAACATGAAATCGTGTGGTAAACGTGGCTTATCTCTGTCATAAGACAATCGCTGTGATCGATTCTTTTACACGTAGGTTTTATATTGTAACTCGTCTCGTAATGTTTTGTACGCAGACGTGCTTATTATGTCAATTATGTTAATGTGAAGTATTATTGTAACTTTACTGTCTTTTTTGTAATAAATACTCATAATGTAATTATTGTTTTATTTTTATTTCTATGGCATAGTAATTTGATCAAATAATTATTGCGTCCAGTATTGTAGTTCCGAAAGGATAATATAAAGGTATTTCAATATAGAGCGGTATTTCAGGGTAGTAGGTCTGTATTGCGTAGTAACCTACTACCCAGACCCTGTATTGTTTGGATAGCCTTTTGGACGCCATGGTCACGTACACATGACAAGTAAGCGCGTGCCCTGTAGGTGTACGCCAAACGTCACACAACACAGGGCATCTCTTGCGTCGGCTGGGGCGTTAGGATTGCCTCTCCATCACGCGTTCCGCCGCCTCTGTAGTATAGACCACGTTTGGGATGCCTCAAGTTTCTTACACATCAAAGACATTAAAGTTATACTACCAATAGGCAGGACATAGCGAATCCGATACTTATGTCCTAGTGGACAAAAGTCGCTGAGTCTTGTGTGGCACCCCTGCATGTCAAGTCGTATTTGTGTCCGCTCTATCCACCAAGAGAAAAACATTTTCTGAGAAAATATGCCGACTTGCGCATTACGCTATTGCAAATCTCGTTATGGTAAACGATTGGACCTTAATTGGAATTAATGTCGCTTTATTTTCGAAAATATTTTTTATATTTACTTTGTATTTATTTTTATATTTAAATCTGTCCTTTTGAACTCCAGATCATAATCACATCGGCGTGCCCCCGACGCCAAGCCAAATTCGCCGTACTTTTTGCCACATAGGTATTTGTGACGTTTGTCGTACAGGGCATGGGCTTGCTTGTCATATAGACGTGACAGTGGCGTTCAAAAGGTTAATAGCGATAATTTTGCTTGTGCCCAATTAATTAAGGCCAAAATAGGGATGAAAAGTAAGTGGCAATATATAGGGGTCCATTTTTGGGCCACTAAGTATCGCACTGCAGAGGGGAATCAGGGCCTTTAGCAACTACGAGATTATTTTTGGACGTAGGCTTTGTGAAAAAATGAAATAAAAATTATGCATTTACAGTTTATCAGAAAAAAAAAGAAAAGAAAGAAATGTATTTAAGTAGGACTCGCAAAGGAAATTACAAACACCAAAAAAAATAGTTAAAAAATCGTATATTTACCGCTTTACATAAATAACTTACAGTCTAAGATCTATCGTGTTGTATCCAGTGCATCCTGGCGCGCCAATACCACTGGCTGGTAACAGGACTTCGGCAACGGTCCCCGGAATGTCTACAATACCGATGTCACCAGTACCGCATCCATAGTTCACTGCACTATTGCCTGAAGCTGGAATAACGCCTTCCAAGCCAACGGTTCCGACAAACGGAAGTTTGCCTGATACTAGAACAGCGCCCTCTATGATCAAATTTTCGGAGAATATTGTCACCCCGGCCGGTCCAATGTGTGCATGAGGGGCTTTAGTATCAATTATCAAATTTCCACCGATGACGCGGCCATAAAACGGTGTGAATGGGGCTACACCAGCTAAGTTGTACCCTTCAACAAAAGCCGTTTTGGCGGGACAAACTGATTCTCTGGGGTATGGCGGGGCACATTGAGTGAAGACCGTCTGGAAACAGAAATTAGGACCATCACCACATGACTTAGGCACTTACCTTCTAAATATTAAAAATCAATCGTTAAAAGGTTGTCGAATAAATTTCTTACCTTAAAAAACACAGCTTGAAAACACAAACAAAATATTCCCTTCAGCAACATTTTCAATCTTATGTTGCACTAATATTCAAAATAATAATGTTTAACGAATTAAGCGACTTTGTATTATATAGCAATCAGCTTATCAATAAATGCAACAGTTCATCAATTGCATAATTAATAAAGTTACGAACAATTTTTATTACATGATAATAAATTGCAAAACCTATGTAAGTAGATATCTATTGAAGCGATAATGGGCACCCATCTACTTTTGTGTTAGAACGGTGTTTGAATGGTTTGGTGGATATAGTGCAATTTGTATATTCCTGGGTTCGATTCCCAGAATTTTCTGTAGTAGCCTGCCGGTCGATTCTATAAACATAATATTATGGAAGTGAGGGCTTGGGTAAAGTGATCACGACGTGAGCTGTCAATCCATATTTTATTATATTCAATTATTTTTTTTTCTTCTTTAATTTAATCTGTGTTATCTAATTGTTATTATTTTTAATTTTTCGATCAATGTTTTAATAATTTTGATTAATTATGTTATTATCTGCGCATAATTTAGTGCATGCTGTGCTTCTCTGTAAGTGATGAGGCGCTTAGACTTAACTTTGCAATGAACAAATTTTAAAACTTTGGTGTACCTACTCATTGTTGAGAAGCCTTATAATAAATAAATAAATATTTAATCAAGATGGAATAACAGCTCACTCCGTGATCACGTGACATCTTAATTGTATGGATTGACAATCGACCGGCTGGAGTTCTGGTCATGCCATGCCCGGTTAATGGCAATAGGTTCGTTGCCTACATGTTACACGTCTCGACACATCTGCCTAACCTTTTCAGGAATACATGCGTGGTGTTATGTATAAATAACGTAGATGCTCATTAATTAAGCAAATTGCCCTCGTCTACCGCCGCTATTATCACATTCTTCAATTTGAGATGAGTTTGCTCTTGAGTCTAGTTCAAAGACTCAGAGGTGACAGAGACAAAGTTGACGATAACGATGGAGTGAGCTTGCCCAGATGAAGCCTGTTCACTATAACTTTGAAGAGATTGGGGTTGAATGCGTTTGGAAACACAGACGCAGGTAGAGAGTTCCACTCTTTTGCTGTGCGCATTATAAACGACGCGGACGTTTGAAACACTTAATGCTAATTGGTGGAATAGCAACAAGGTAGGAATGATAACTTGCAGTGCGTCTAGATGTCCGATGCTAGTTTGACCTAAATTGGCTCTGCAGGAGCTGCAGGTAGTAGACCCACTCCTGCATATTGAAGCCCACCACTGTAGGAAGTACCCATTTATGAGGAACTGCGGTGAATAAGAAAAATCTTAAAATTTAACAATGCAGAAACAAAACCTTGTTCAAGAAAACAGCTCTCTTGTAAGATACAATCAATTAGCCATAGTAGGTACTCCTCTCATGCAGATTGCCTATCTGTAATTATTAAGTTTCTTTACGGGAAGGTTTGTGATTACCGTTGCTAACACCAGTAATGTCTTAACAATCTTGGGACCCTGGAATCCCAGACTTTCGGTATGCTTACGAGGGGCCGAAACCAACTTGCTGAGGCCCCGTTAAACACTTCAATTGAAATGAGGTACCAAACTAAAGTTATTCCTGCTTACGGTATGAAAGTATGTCCACGGACAAAACCCGGTTGTTGCAGAACTATTGCAGAATATGGAAACAAAGAAATTGAACTAGGTAGATACCTATGTGTTTGGCTGGTTTTAAAGTGGATTGGATAATTATGAAAGGTCGCGCCTGCAGCGCCTGCCTAACAAATGTTATTGAAATACACGGAAAACATGGCACAAGGAGACTTACACGACATGCATCTACTTTATTTATACTCGTATTTTGTTATTTTTATTTAGTTTTTTAACTTGTCTTTACTAACATAATTTTAGAACTACTAACACTATCGTTTAGGTTTTAGTTTTTTAAAATCCACTTATATATGTATATCGTCACATATGTTTGTCGTTTTGTGGCAGTTAAATAATACTTTATTATTTTCTTTTCAATAAAGGTTTTTCAGTAATGTAGTACATGCCTCAAAATAAGATTCATCTGTTCCAGATGAATGGTTTTGTATATCTAACCGTTGTCATATCATAGTTTATTTTATCATATCTAGACAAGTTACACAAGAAAACCACAATTAGAAATAATTGCGCAAAACAATTGCCTGTCTTGCCAGTCATAGTTTTAAATCAATGCCTAAAATAATACCTTATACAACAATGGAACGCACTAACTAACTAAACGTCATTTTGGGGCGATTCTTGAACTGTCACTTTTTATTTACTATCTTACATTTTTGTTTTTCACGAGAAAAATTCTTAATATTCGTAGTTATTCTTAATTGGTATATCAATTTCAAACATGAGTTGTTTTGAGAATATGACCATGCCCAGTTGTGTGTGGTTTGAAAGTGGAGAGAAGCGCAATATTCTAGCATCTATAGCATCAGGACTCTTGGTTTGTATTTGATGAATCATGCAGTATTTCTATTCATTACCTACTTACAGTAGATTAGGATATTACTATAACGATTAAAAAGAATCCCTGATTGATATATAAAGCTCTAATTTGTTACTATTAAGCACGTAGGTACTCCAAGATTTCAATCTATTGTGAAATGGAAACTGTCGTAAGTTATTCTTCGACATCCAACGCACAATATGAAAGTATTCTCTTGTAAAATTTATTGGTTCAACGCATAAATTCAAACATAATTTCCTAAAATCAGGATGACTCGTATTCATCTTTCTAATCAAGGGTTTTTGCATCAGTTCTTCACAGGATGGTGGTTCATCATCGACGCGGCGTCGGTGTACCCTGGGAACCTGCCCAACGCCTCCCACGTCTGCGGTGTGATGGCCACTCTATCTCTCATCATGGTCAACTCCGTGTCAAATGCACAGGTCAATGACACTTTATACAGATAACTGACAGCTTTTTGCTTTGTTTTTAAAACTAAGGATGTATGTTTATGTAGGTCAAATATACTACAACAAAGAATATTGCCAGACAATCAGGATTATATGTAATAATATTTTAAATGCTAACTAAAATATTGATATGATGTAGGCCTTGTGATAGTGCAGTATACAACTTCCTAGATTAACAAGATTCTGATCCCAGTAATTATATCTGTTCTATTGTGTGGTTGCTTGATATCTAGTAACTGTTATCAGAGTCCAAACAAAGAACAGTTTTGAGTATTATCTAACAGCTGGTTTCAATGCTGGTAAATGTGATGTTTCAACTACTGTTGGTAGCTGATTTGACAGTTAGTTCAAGGCAGGTTATTGAGACCGGCCATAAAGCTTAGTTTGTATCAATCTATCCTACTAAATCAACTGTTTTAAGTTCATTATTGTTTGATTATGTATTCATACATCCTTAACAACTGGTAAGCAGTTTAATTGAGAAACAACCAAACCACACATACAGAAGACTAAAGGGACATGCTCCTCAATATCTTGTCTAACCCACATATAAGAAGGTCATACTAGATGGAAATATTCATGGATCCATCTTAGTGTTGAAAAGACAGCTCACAGTTCATCCCAAGTTTTAAATTAGAATATTGTGTCAAAAAGATCTTTGAGTGGCTTATAAAGTATCCTTTTACAAATTGCAGGTATGAGGTGAGACATACACAGGAGGTTGCATGGGTCCCCGTGGTGCCCGTCTCTGGCTCTTCCTGTAATCTTTGAGTGGTTTATAAAGTAAAGTTTCTTATTACAAATTGCAGGTACGAGGTGAGACATACACAGGAGGTTGCATGGGTCCCCGCGGTGCCCGTCTCTGGCTCTTCCTAGGATTTGTTGTTGGGTTTGCTTCACTCATCGCTGCCTGCTGGATCCTCTTTGCCAACTATGTTAATGCTGGTATGTACATTTTATTTTTATACTACACTTTTATGCTATAACATTTTTGTAACAGTTACCCCTTTCTTAATACTCATATAAATAAATATAAGCTTCTTCTGTTTTTATTTATTGTTCCTAAATCAAACAAAAATTTGAAGTTTGCAAACTTCTTCATCTGTAACTATTTGGTTTTGAGGTAGAAAACTTCAAAAAATTCGAAAAAACCCTATTTGGAAAATAGCCATCTATCTATTGAGTATGGTTACTTAGTCCTGATTTTTGACCATTGTGCATGATTGGAAAATAGCTCAAGAACATCCCAATTACCAATCATTCTGTATATGCTGAAAGATATTTATTTAGGCATAAGCAACCCCTTTTTTTTATGTTCCATCTTGTTGTCTTATTATCACAAAAAAAAAAGATTGCCTATCTGCAACCAGTTTTGTCACATGTTTTTTAAATGTGTATAATATGTTTACTGTTAAAGAAGTAAAAGGGGTTAACAAAATCTATTTATTTTTCTTTACAGGCTCAAACAAGTCCTCTTGGCCCGGAGTGAGCCTGTTTATGCAGAACGCATTCATCTTCGCTGGTTCCCTAGTGTTTAAGTTTGGTCGCACTGAGGAACTGTGGGGCTAATGCAGTAATCTCATACCTTTTCCATGATTATCATGTCTAGTTATAATAATGTATGGTCATGATAGGGTAATTTCAACAAGATTTGATTGATTTTCAAAAAAGTTTGGACACATTTTTTGCCTTTTTTTTTTCATTTCAATTCATAATGCTTTACATAAAAGAGGCTGATCAAAGTTCAGGAGTGGGGCCTGCTGGTGACGTCACTTTTGTAGTAAAAATTGTACTAATGCATGACGTCATGCGCCTATTTGACGCACTATATCGTCTTAATTTTTTGTTTACGTGAATAAAGCAAAAAATACGTGTCAAATATTTTTTGTAATCTTTTTGACGAACTAAATAGATTTCTTCAGGAATTTACCCTATTATTGAAAGTTGGCTAAGTATTTTTTGTTTGTCTCACTGTCAAGTATCTGTTGCTATGGTTTTCATGTGAAATTAATCACTGTCACAAATATTTGTAATATTGAATGAGGTATCCATTATATCACACCACCTACAGACTTGTTGATGTTTTAAAGCTTTCTAAATAGACCTTGTAGCTACACTTTATAATTATAATCTCGCTAATATGCTTACTGGAATATTTGATTCCTTTCAAAATTGCTTGGAAAGTCAGTTGAAGATATCTCTCACTAATATTTCATTTGTGCCTTATTTTTTCTTGTCATTCACAAACCCTATAACTAGCCATGAAAATCAAAATATTCATATAATCTAGGATAAATTATAATTAAATAAAATAGGTAAACTTTTAGTATATTTAACATAATTATTATTCTCTGTTAAGAAGAATTTTTGATTCCAATAATTATTTTTAATAATATGTTATCGCTTATATTGTGGGAGGAAACCAGTCAAAAATATCTGTATAAATAAATAACTTTATTGATTTGGCATTAATAAATTACATTGATTGAAGTACATTAAAGATCTTATTAAGAGTATTTATTATTTTATTCTATCATTTGGTTATAGCAGGAACAACATAATCTTTGGGTACAAATTAATTATCTATAATTATTTGATATTGATATCTGTGGTAAGAATAGTATGCCCTAGTGTTGCAAGCTAGAAAAAATTACAAAATACAAAAAAAACTGCCTATTTATTAATGTCTCAAGGGTTAAAATTAGGCGGGAGGTATGTTTAGTGGTTAGACAATATGGTTAAAACTGATTAGTAGGTATACTTGGTAACATTAAACTATTGCCTTTTTTAAAAACAGTTTACTTCGAAATTATCAAACATGTTTTATCAATTCGTTGGGTTGTGCAATAAATACCTATTATAAAGGTGTGTTCAACTAGGATTCAAAATAGTGTTTTGTATTTCATAATTTCGTAGTGAACTAGGCTTTGAAAGTATGTTGGCCGATAAATGCAATCATTTTCGTTAAAATATTATGTTATAATTTATCGAGCCATTTTCCTTTTTGTGTGGTCTTAGGTTTTACATACGTAATTTAATATTTTAATACAAAATATTGCACAAACTCAGGCCACAGTCCAACTCCATACGAGTTGGCTAAATTACTTCAAACCCTGAACCTTTTGGCCACATTCAAAACCTTAAAACTAACTCAACGACAATAATATCTAGATGCACTGTTGTATACAAACACTGAAAAATATGCTTCAATTCAGAACCTATAGCGCATTCACTGTTATTTTACGTGTGACAGCAACCTTATGGCTCATATAATAAAGTTCATGCAAAATCAAAGGTTGATCTTTGACTGAAATGACTATAGGTATACAATTCAATATTCTATTACTATACTCAACTGTCTACTTAAACATTATGAGTTAATAATAAAAAAGGTCCGAAATACTTTTTGGTGTCAATGGAATTTAAACTTTCGCTTGTAGGCAGTAGATTCTGAATTCAAGCTTACTGCACATGGTGCATCGGGACAATTTATGGAGTTCGTTTGAACGATGATGCTAAAGCGAGTAGGGTCACTTAGCACATGTCTTTCGATCGCAGCACGTCGTAGATGTCGCTAATCTAATACACTTGACCCTTAACGCCTGCTAAGGGTCTGGTCTGCGTCCGCGCATGTCCTGCCGTTGTTCCCGTCGGGCAGGCACAGCTGGTCGGCTCCACAGCCGCCGTTCCTATACGCACACACGCTTTGAGCTGTTGGGCATGTGTCCGGGGCTACTGCAACACCATAAAGCCTTCTGGATGCTGTAGCGATGGGAACCTGACCTCGGGCTTGTGTCTCCACGTCGATGGACTCGATTTTTAATCTGAAAGTGTATGTATTGTTGAGATTATGGTCAGTGCAGATACAGACAAATCGTAGAGGGATTGTTGCCAAAAATGGAATTGGATCAGAAGCAGTAGCGTCATGTTACAGGTCTTCGTACATATTTTTAGATTCAATGTGACCTTATTGCGGGCAAAATAATTTGAATATTTTAGGAACACCGTTTACTTACGTTTTCCAATCGGTCCAGTAGAACTTATTGCCATGGATGGCCAGTCCGAAGGGGTAGGAGCAGTTGCTGGCAATGGTTTCCTTCTCCAGGGTGTCGATGGTGGCGCATTTGATGCTCTGTAGACCAGCGTCGGCGTAACACAGGCGGTCTCTCTCCCAGTCGATGGCCAAAGAGTTAGGTAGAATAACGTCACTGTTGTCTAGGAAGATGCCTCGTTGTGAACCGTCCATGTTCGCCCATTCAATTTTTGGGTTCGATCGCTTCCAGTCAGACCAGAAGATTTTTCTGTAAAGGACGCAAGGTTGTAAATACGTACTTAATTAAATTCTTATTAAATTGATTCCAATTGTTCCTAAAAAAATGAAGTAAGGGTACCTAGTGTGTGACAGAAGAGAATGAAAATAGTCTACTAATATTAATGGTTTTTATGTAGGTACTACGTATATACCTACTTAATACGTTTTTACACTTTCATCCTTCTATTTCATCGGTTTAGCTTCATTCTTGTTCTTTAACCTTTTGAACTTCAGAGCACGTATTGACGTGCCTCCGATGCCAAGCCACAAATTCGCCGTACTTTTTGTCACATATTTGTGAAGTTTGGTGTACAGGGCACGCGCTTGCTTGTCGCGTGTATGTCACAGTAACGTTCAAAAGGTTACGACGAGTTGGTTTTGATTTACATTTTGTTACAACTTACCCCCTTCTCGGATGCACGGCGATGCCTCTCGGGTTGGATATTCTATCCACTGCGAACAATACTTTCCGCGCTTTGGTGTCCAAGTTTGCGACTTCAATAGTTAACTTCCTGGAGTCGGTCCAGAATATGTTTCTGGATGACCAGTCCACTGCTATGCCTTCGGGTGACTTCACGCCTGAAATAAGTGATACATAATATTGTTAGTTTTATCTACAGGAAGCTATACCTAATATGGTATGTCTTTCTTCTTTATGGCGGAAATTAGTCTGTAACTCACCTTCTGATAAGAATAGGCCAGCGTCGCTACCGTCATACGCAGCAGTTTTAATGGCGTAACTTACAACGTCGCCCCAGTATATCTTGCCAACTTCACAGTCCACGTCCACACCAACGGCGATCTGCGATATCCCGCTGTTGAATGGCGTCGCGAAGTCTCTCGGTGTCACTTGGAAGGGTACTTTATACACGGAGGCACCGTCACTCGCTACCAAGAAGTTTCCAGCTTTCCTGGGGTTCAAGTTGCAGTGGCTTCCATTTCCGTTGTAGCCTGCATTACATTCACAGATGTACACATCGTGCCTCTTCAGGCAAGACGCGTGCAAGTCGCACATGTTGGGGTCGTTCCTGCACGTCGCTTCAGGGATACAGGAGTATCCGTCGCCGTTGTACCCGTCTCTGCACACGCATTGGTATGTGTCGTCGGCAGGCGTACACACAGCATTCTCGTTGCAGTCGTTGGCAACATCGCACGTGCGTCCTTCAGGGATACACTGGGAAATAGCATCGCCAGTATACCCATCGTCACAGTGGCAGTAGTTAAGGTCTAATACTGAGTCGTAGAGACAGGAGGAGTGCTCGGCACACCAGGCTCCGTTGCAGAGCTGTACGTCAGGGATACATGCGTCGTTCTGGTCTTTGATGTATCCTTTGATGCACTGGCAAATGTATTCGTTGCTTTTTGCGTCTGGACGACATTCAGCGTTGTATTCACAGTCGGAGTCGTTCTTGCAACTAAAGTTTGGTCGGCAGGAGTAGCCGTCGCCGTGGTAGCCAAGGTCGCATACGCAGATGAACTCGTCTGCGCGGGTGTTGATGCAATGCCCGTTGAGGCCACACGCACAGTTGGGTCCGGTTTTCTCAATGCATTCGAACGCATCGCCTTCATAGCCTTCTGGGCAGACGCAGTGCTTTCCTTCCCAATCGCCCGAAGCATCAGCTGATAAATACGTGCAGACTGCGTTCGGTGGACAGTCACTGTCCTCTTCACACTTAACTGAAAAGATAATATCGTGTTATTTTAACTATTTGAAAAGCAAAAAGTGTTAATGTAGGGTCAAATATTGTCATCTTACTTAGAGGGTCGTTGTTGTCCGTAGGCGGGTATTCAGGTTGGTAAGGATCTGGCGATTGCTCGTAGTTGTTTTCCGAAGGCGGTTGATTGTTGTTTTGTGTAGGCACTGTAAAGCTGTTGTCCGTAGGTGATTGATATTGATTCGGTGTCGGTGATGGGTAATTGTTATCTAAAGTTTGTTGATAGTTGTGGTCCGGTTGTTGGTAAGGACTTTTATCTGTAGACAGCGGGTATTTATCTGAGGGATATGCGTAGCTGTTTTGTGAAGGCGGTGGGTAACTATTTTCAGATGGTGGATTTTCACCTTGTGATGGTCTTTGGTAGCTAGGGTCCCAAGGAATCGGTGAACGATTATCGGAATCGGTAGGATACGCTTCTGTTGATGTTGGATAGCTAGATTCGCTACCGGTTTGAAAATATGGCTCCGTAGGCGGTTGGTAGTAAGTGTCAGTAGGTTTCTGGTAGTTGTTGTCTGATGGTTCAGCTGGAGGAGCATCGTATCCGAGTCGGCATAGTTGGTTGTCATGTTCGTCCCTGTAGTCGAAGTATCCTTGCGGGCACGAGCAGCTATACGAGTCACAGTTAGGTAAGACAATGGTCTCGTTGTAGTCAGCCTCGATATTTTCATTTTCAACTGCCGGTGCTCGTGTAGTTTCATCTCTACGAACATTTTCGTTACAGTAAAGGCCGTCGCCGGAGTAACCTGTATTACATTTACATTCGTAATTATTGCCATTAAAAACACAAGCAGCGTACGGCGAGCAGCTAGCACAAGCAGTCTCGTAGTTCGGGAAACAGAACTGTCCGTCTCCATTGTAGCCAGAATTGCATGCGCATATGGCTTCTCCATCAGGGTTATCTATACAACGAGCATTGGCATCGCATTTTTTGTCTTGACATGTAGATAGACGTTTGCAATTTAGGCCATTTCCGATAAATCCTTTACGGCAATGACATTGGAAGCCGCCTTCGTGGTTATTACAGTCGGCGTTGCCGTCACAGTTATGTGTTCCTGATTCACACTCGTCTATATCTACACAAGCGAGGGCATTGTCTTGGTAAATTTTTGTGAAACCAGTCTCACAAACACAAGCAAAAGAAGTTCCTTGGACCACGCATGAGCTGTGAGAACCGCAAGAATGTCGGCCAACAATACAAGGGTCCTCTTCACCCAGAGGGTAAATCTTGTTGCTCATTCCATACCTCACTATGTTTTCCCTGACTTCATATCCTAAGTAATTTTTACTTATTCTCAATGTCGATGGCTTGTTATCATCGGCTGATGGAGGAGCAAAGCGACAAGTGTTGAATGAGAACGTTTGTGACACTCTTTGCTCGTACTTTTCACCTGTAATCCTGTTTGTGAAGGTTCTGGTAGATTCGGAGCGAAGGAGGCCCGGTTCCACGAGAGTGTACTGTTCATCATAGTCACTAATGTCCAGTTTTGTTCCGGCAAGTATTACTGGCAATGAGCCCCTGACATCTGTCTCTAAGGTGATTTGGTCAAAAACATCATGTCCAAGATACTCTTGATTGACTGTAACCCTATCGCCAGATGCTGGGAACCATATATCTGCGGTGTGGTTAAACATCGAACCAGTAAGTTGGTAACCGTTTTTGGCGGATCCTGATGGTTTGGCAAAGATCCAACCGACGACACCCCCGAGCACATGTAGTAGCTGCAAGCTGCTTCCGAGCCCGCCTGGCACGAGCGACAGCGCCGTGTATGCGCGTCCGTCTGCTACGACCACATACGCTTGTATGTCTACATCATTCAGATTGACGTTGTTTATGACGCCGTTTATTTTACCGTGAACTCTAAGTGGGACATCATCTTTAATACACGATTTTCCATTTCCGTAGTAGCCTTCATCACACTGACAACAGATCCCGGCTTGGTAGTCGACGCACCTCGCTTGTACGTGGCACACGCTTGGTCCGGTCTGCGCGCATGTTTTGGTCTCTTCTTCAATTTCCACTTCGTTTTGGTTATACTGGTCGGGGACAGCGACGTTACCGTCAAGGGGTATATCTCCGATGCGGAACACGTACCGGCCGGGCTCTTGGACATTTGACCATCTGGAATTATACAGAGAAATAATTAACTTTTTATATTTCGAAGAAATATTTTTTTTGATTATTTTTTCATATAACATAACTTACGCAACGATGTTCCTGATTTGATGACTGCCAGATCCGCGGAGGGTGTAAACGCGTCCATCTTCGGACACGAAGCCAGCTTGAGCCTTTGCGTCAGGCAAGCTCAACACTTGCGTGTCTTTCTGGACCCATTGGATATCTCTCTCGGGGTACAGGAACTCGACGAAGCTCTCAGTGCCGTTATTGATGATGGCTGTCTGGAAGCGGTTTCTTCGCTCGTCTGTTCGTCCGTTCGATGTGTAGGTGACGTCTTCCCACGTGGCGATGAACACGCTGGTCGGTTTGAAGTCATAGTAGTCGTGGAAGTTGTTCTGCACGCTCTCTTCTGCTTTGGAGAGCACGTGTGGTTCGTTGGTTTCTCTGTAGTAGACTGCGCCGGCGTTCGTCGTGTCGACGTTGGTATAGAACGCCGCGATCGACGGGTACGGCAGCGGAAACTCAATGTTTAGGAACGATGGGATGTCTGCTCTGAAGGTCAGTACTCCATAGTTATTTACCTGCGAATACAAAGGTTACGTTGTTCAACTCTTTTATAAAACATTTTCTACTGTAGGTACATGTTTTCGTCATTTTTATACATAGTAGGCGTTTATCTAACACGCTTAGGGATATAATATAAACACAGCTGTGACCCGGTGGACGATAATGTGGTATCACGTACATATTTAGGTAAATTCTACGAAAGGTCTCGACTTTTGTTTAATTTGCGTCGATAAACAGTGTTAATTCTTAAAAATTCTAACGAAGTGACAACGTGTGTTTAATTTTTTTTTTGGTACATTTTAAGACAAAAATAAAAACAATACAACTGTAACCTAACATGACGTGTAACATCGTGTTTGGTTAGAGGTGGAGGATACTGCAATCTAATCTAATCTAATTTGTGCTACAGTAATTGTAATGTTTAAGTCTGGAACAAATAAATATTGTTTATTTATTTGTTTATTTAATTACAGACTGTTGCTGCTGTTTTCAAAGCTTTAGTTTCTCAGACTAAAAACAAGTTGTATTTGTAATGTAAATTTTTTTGTATAGAAATACAAAAAAATAAAAATACAAAAAAATACATTTTTTTTAGGACCCGCTACACTATTCCCAACCACTACAACTCCTGAGAGCCATAATTAACAGATTATGGTTGGTCGTTGGCGGTCCACGAGAAAAAAGCCGATTCAATGAAGCACGATGACGCCCGGAGAAGCCATTCATCTCTTTGGATTCCGCAACAAAGGGTTTCGAACATTTTTGCATGGGAGCTGGCATAAATGGGTAGAGGACACTTCCTAAACAAACAAAAAATATTAGCAAGATGGTGCCCTAAAGCGTCACGTTGCCGAGATATTTAAAGATAAAGCCCTCATCTGAGAACAATGCAAATCATAAAAAATGAACTATCACGTCCCTATATGCAGTAGATTGTATTCTAATAATAGTTCTCGGCTTGATTTAACCATTTATATAAATGAAACACTATTATTTTGCGAAGTTCTTAACAAAGTGGTTTTCACATGTTTTTTTTTACTTTCTTTCAATAAATGATTAAATCACCCTCTTATTTGAATTTAATCTAATGCATATAAGCACATTAAGTCATTTTTAATGATAGTCATGATTGTCACATGGTGGCTACCTACCTCCAAATATCTCGGCAACGTGGCACTTAAGCGCACCATGTTCCTAAATTTTCTATTTTTTTAAGTCTCCTTACCCATTTCTGCATGTTATATCGTGCGCCGCAACTTTGAAAAAAATCAAAATGGGGACGGGGGACTATGCCACAAAAGTTCTATCTCTTTAATCAGAGAGCAGGAGGACTAGATAAGTTCCTCCGCTGTTATTTTCTGACGAATTTGTTTCTGTTTTTCTTACAAAACTTAATTTCTACTGCCCTCAGATTAGATAAATTCAGGATTATTATTATAAAAACAAAAGCTGCGTTCAGTGACCGTCGCTATCGATACCCGCCCACGTGCGCTTCCGTCTGCTCGTCCTCCTTGCACAAATGCGCAAGCACACTGCACTATCGATTGCTGACTTTTTATTGCATTTTTTTTTGGAAAATTTGTGAATTTTGGGCTGAATGTTGGTGAAAGGTTGACTGACTTTCAAACCAAAATCACAAACATTTATTTCAAATACTTAAATATTTCTAGGCACTTTATAATTGTCAGGTCGGGCATTCAAAGATGAAGCTCATAAATAGCATGTTCCAAAGCGTAGATCTCTATTGAAAACTTACCACCTACCTGATTGAAAAACTGGGTATCATTTTCAGCGCTCAGATTTTCCTTATTTATATGTACCTAATACGTTTTTTAAATTAGTGGCTTGGCTTTTAATCGTTTTGTTAGAATATCCAGCTACATACGTAGTAAGCCTCTTCGCAGATGTTCTTGATGAAAAGGCGGATCCTGACAACTAGTTTTTAAGAATATTAACTGTATTAAAAGTGTTCTGGCGCTGTTAATTTTGAATAATTAGTATTCGCGAGGAAATTAGTAGTTTTTTTTTCAGGCATAGGTACCTAGACGTTCGATTCATTCAGAAATTTTCGTTCAATTTCGGTGGCCCCAACGAAATTACGCAAATAAAATCAAATATGTGCATAATCAAATAAGTATGACATCTTGACCTGTTGCTATTAAGTAATTCAATAGGTAAGTTAACAATCAAAGTAATTGTGACTCAATATTACTTTGTAGGCATTATTAATTGTCATTGTTTCAGCTTTGATTGGCTGAGGTCGTTGCGCCACTTCAAATTAATTTTAAAGTTTTAAGTGTATTCGTGATGGTTATGCTACCTCCATCAGTGATCGTTAATGAAGATTATAAATTGAAGGGTTGAACTTGAAAGTCTAAAGGGTGTAACTGCCAAAACTACAAAAATCTGGTATTATATTATATAAACATGCAATCTATGTGCCAAACTTCACAGTAGGTATTCTAAAGAATCCAAGCGCTTATTTCCTTTACAGTTTAAACACACAGGTAAAAATAGGCAAGCGCCGTTAATGCCAATGTATTCACGATCCACTTTTTTGTTTTAGCCAGGTACTTATCTGGAAATATTAAAATTGGCACTAACTGTAATATTTCAGATAAAAATCACAAAGTTGGGCACTAAAAATAAAATAAGGTTAACGTCGGATAGAATTTTAGGACAGAGAAATGTTTGAACTGTTACGTCATTTTCATCAAGCTGTTAGCATTTTTGAGTTAAGCTCGCCTTTGTACATGAACTATTTTAATCACTGTGATTCAATATAAGCTGTTATGGTGTACCTACAATAAAGAAGCATCAAAAGTTAAAGAAGCATCCGTTCACCGAAAACTCGACGAGATGTCTCCACCTTGCTACAAATACTCATTGTATGAAAATATGAAGTTGTATTGTATGAAGTTTTACAGGCGAGATACCTATCTTATTAACTTATTACTTCGAAGGTAATTCAATGAGGAAAAGTAGAGTATCCTAAAATAAGAAGGTATTTAGGATAAGTGCACTCTACTTCCAAACCGATGGCAGTTCTCTAAACTGTCAGTTTATTTACCCACTGCATAAAACGTACCTACCATCAAAAAATTTAATGCATTTGTCCTTTACAAGATTAGAGTGTGAAGTAACAAGCCGCCAAGTAACATTGAGATCGCGTGAGCTATGCCAATTGGTACCATCTTGTAATTAGGAGCCAGACAATGTGGTGGAGCGGCGGTTTGATATGAATCTCTTTGCGTTCTTGTATGTCCTAATTTGAAATATTATGATCTTATTAGAGTTTTGTGAGCTTTCCGTGCTTTTGATTTTAAAAATGTTTGTGTCCATCTAAAACCACGACGATAAGTAAAATCTATGAATAATAAAAGTCTTTTATAATTTTTAGGGTAAAACATAACTCAATATTGCGCTTGTAATAAATATTTTTAGGCAGGCCTATGTACGTTGCGGAATTAGTTCGATAGATTCACCGCGGCCCTGGAGCACAAAGTGCATTTGGAGGAACACGGATGGGTTTTAGTCAGTAAGAGCCAGACACTCCCTTCTGCTCTGCCCAGAGTGAAAGGAGTCATTTGATTTTGTATCCATAAAAAAATCTAGCTACGCGTATATGAATGGACGCAAATTCAGATTTTAGAATGCTATCTCGAAATTTTTAATAGAAAAACCCAATAACGGTGCCTACGCTTGGAATCGAACTCAGGATAGACTAACAGTGCGCTACGAAGGTAGACAACGAAGTATGTAGCTACTAGATTAACATGAATTAATTTTTAACTTAAAGACTTAGAAAAGGAGATTTGGAAATGTCGCCCATCACACACGGTGAATATGATTTAATTGGTAACACGCATAATGATAGTCAAATAAATTATCTGGTAGGGATTTAAGTAGTCCTTCGCTACCTAATCTATCTCACGTTACGAGTAGGTACCAGACGAAACGGAAAGAAGCCAAAGGCAGTTAAAACCTTTTAATGAATGAACAGCGTGGTCAAGCGTTCCACAGTTTTATGGAATTAGGTCGGGAACGCATAGTAGATACCACGACCATAGAAATGAAACAAAGTTCTGTAAAATCTTAACCGACAAGATATTTAACGTTCACATAAATGTCGCGTATCTTCACAAAATGTAACATGCTTCACTTACACAATTTTACTGAAACACAGATATACAAAAATCAGCATCGTAAAAATCAACAGCTAAACATTAATCAGACCCAGCTACACCAAAAGATAGATAAAAAACTACTCACAAAAATCGTATCATAAGTCTCCCCGTAGAACTTGATGGGTACTTTCAGCGATATTTCAGGCGAGGGTACTTCACTCCCGCGGGGGAGGTTCTGGTCATACCCCGGCCCATGGGGGTAGAACTGGTCGCGAGTGACCGCGCACGCGCACGCTACCAGCGCGAGAACTCCTGCGCACGTCCACATCTCTCCACGCTTCAAACAACACTGGAATCGCTGGAATGCCCCGTTAATGGGGCGGACATTTTGTCGCATATATACCTACGGCTATACGGAAATAAACCTAGCTTTGTTTCGTAAGGTGCAGGGTGCGGCTCAATGGATTTTTGGGTCGATGAGAATATTTTGGTTTTGTTGATTGGTGAAGATGCGCATGTTTGCGTTATTTAGTTAATGACCTCTTTTGTTAATTTTACAGATTAGTGTTGGTTTCTAAGATTAATGGATTTGCCTCTTATTTGTGTCTTCAAATTGAACGGTATTAATTAGGTCTTTATGTGGTGATTTTGCCGGTGTACTTGTCTTCTTAAACAATAGAACTTCTTTTATCTTTAAAAAAAATCGAATCCAATAAGTTTCTATGGCTTCCCATGACACGGAAACTATGCAGCAGAAAATTGCCCGCAGGATACATACAATCCGTAACTATTGTCCGTCAAATAGCATTTAGTTCCCTCATCATAGATTCTCTCAAAACGGTGCTAAAGTAAACATGATTGTGTAAATATGTCATCACATTCATGCTTGTCACTAGCCCGAGTGTACAACGGTGCTGCCCAAAGCTTCAGTCCATTCACTATTTCTTATTCACTTCCAGGAAATCCTAGAGAAAGTGCTATTCCTGTATCTTAGTCTTAACTGAATACTACAGCAAATCTTACTTACTATTAGATATATCTAATACTTAAATAACATCACATTTCACACTTATAATAAGAAATAATATAATAATTATATTTTTTATTTGATATTAATATTATTATTTATAAATTTATCACACTAATATTATAAAGGCGAAAGTTTGTGAGTGTGTGTGTGTATGTTTGTTACTTCTTCACGCGCAAATGGCTGGACCAATTTTGATAAAATTTGGTATGCAAGAAGCTGACACCTTGGATTAACACATAGGCTACTTTTAAACCGCGGGTAACGCGCGCGAAAGTTTGTGTGTGAGTATGGATGTATGTTTGTAACTCTTTCACGCAAAAACTACGAAACAGATCTTGATGAAATTTGGCACATAGGTAGATTTAGTCTGGAATAACACATAGGTACATACTTTTTATGCCGGGAGTATGTACCCTTGGGATACATTTCGACTTAGCTATTTACTAAATATCAAACAAACGCCTAACGAATTAAGCATTAATTAGGTCAGCACAACGTCGGGAATGTCGTTATCTTCCACAAAGTTAGAAACGTTTGTTTGTTTGTCCCGGTTAATAAGCGTTATCTCGTAAACCATGCGATTACTACTCCATTCACTTAGCTACTGCTAATATTAACTAATCATGTTTTGGGAAATGGGGAGATACGGTTTGGCAACGTACAGGATCATTATGTATTCTAACTTTTTATATAGATTGACTAGCAGGAACATAGTCCTGGGTTAAAAGCAGGCAGTATTTGTGTTTGGCATTGTAGCGTTTTCTGAGGGAGAAAAATCTATAGTAATATTATTTGCGATAGTTAATCTGTATGTTTGTCTCAAAGGCTGAATAGATTTGGAATATACTGGGCACACGGGTAAACCATGTTTTTGATAGGGTCATCGGATAGGTAGGTACTACATGATCGAAATTTCTACCTAAAGGCGGTGCGGGCAGCAATTTCTAGCTCCAAGTAGTGTTTCTGTTTTCGTAACATCAGTAAAATATATATTATCATCAGAATTATATATATTATCTGTATAGTCTTTCCGAAATGTTAAAATTTAATTTAGAATCATATTTTAATTTATTGTACACCTACCACAGTATAGTCTTTATAACCCAGAGGTTGAATGGTAGAGAATGCCTTGATGCATTAAGTCCGCCCATGTACCACTATTGTACATATAAAAAAATTAAATAAATAAAACATAAAATAAAAATAGGCGACACAACATTCGACATTGCAATTATCTCGTTCGTCAAAACAAGTCAACATTGTTTTGTCAACGACTAAAATATAGAAATCTGCAAACTATTAATAGTGGCACCCATTCTGTTTGAGGTGACATTATCTGTTTTTCTTCGTATTTCATAGTGGCGTGAGTGCACCGGGAATTCCAAGATACAATTTTAACGCGATTATTTTATTAATACGTTTATTATTACTACAATTGAACTGGGTCAGATTAATCTGACTGCAATAACATTTTACAGTAGGTACCTGGAATTAAACCTACTATATTATAGGTACGGGTTCCTGAGGAATTTTGTGCTAGTCTGTCTTGGTAATTTGCACAGGTAAGTTGGCTAGGTACCTTGATGGCGCGTTGTGTTTCACGCGCGCTTCAAAGAGATGTCAGCATAGTAGACGGGGCCCGCTAGGGCCAGAGCCTGCCAGGGTTGCGGAATTTGTTCGAAAGAGTCACCGCGGCCCTGGAACGCAAAGGGCGCAGAAGGAACACGGATGGGTTGAGACTGACACGCCCTTCCGCTCCACCCAGAGCGAAAGAACTCATTTGATTATTTCCCTACTTACATTAAAAAAAAAGGCTAGGTACCTACTAGCTACAACTAATCTATCAACCAATGCTCGCCAAAATATTCTATAGGCAATAGATAAGTAACTGCAGGTACCTACCTACGTCCTATTCAATCACAAATTGAACCACATCGCAGCTCTTTACACAAAGCGTACAGTACCTACCTACTCGTGATTATATCTGTGAGCATTGCCCCAACTTTAGATAATTCGCAAACCAAAATATCTGGTGAGAATTTAATTCACAATTCCCAGGTCGCTGACCCCGCAGCAGAATGCACGAAACTCCTGGCAAGATGCCTCTGATGTTCAGATAAACTGGGTTATAATTAAGTTGCTAAAAGACAGAACACTTTACGTACTAGACGGCAATTGAATACACTACGAGTATGTAGGACGGGACGACGAGATGCGACGTCGTGTGCTGTTCTTTTTTTTCGACCGATGTGTAAGATTGTCGTAAATAACATTTATGTGTCGTATTATTTTGAGATTGCATTTGAGTGAGTGAGTTATTTTCGTTTTGTAAGTGCAGGGAACTTGGAAAGCTCTATCATTGGTGTACGCCTGTGCGGGAATGTTTCAAACGTTCAGATGTACCTATCTGTTGTGTATTTATCAAGCTTATAGTCTTACCTACCTACTTTTTGTGATTTTGACGGTCAGAAAACGAGGTAAGACTATGATTGAGACGCACCAAAAACAGATATAAAAAACTGTAGATTTGAATGATCGTGAACTCCCGAAGTGTTTATGAAAACCGCCATATAAGTCAAAGAAACGGCAATTATTCATAGTATAGTGCTGTAGAATGTGTTACCAAACTATAATTTTTAGGGTTTCTACCTCAAAAGGTAAAAAAGGAACCCTTATAAGATCACTCTCTCGTCCGTCTGTCTGTCCGTCTGTCACCACCGATTTTCTCAGGAACGGGCGGACCTAGCAAGTTGAAATTTATACCAGATACTGAGGTCTATAGTCCCTATAAGGCGTATAAAAATCAAGATCCTGAGTCAACACAGTAAAAAGATATGGGCAAATTTAGTTTTTTTAAAACTTACGTCCATATCATCATCTGCTTGCCTTTTCCCAACCATGTTGGAGACGGCTTCCAGTCTTACCGGGCGCTGCTGAATACCAGTACTTTACATAGAGGGGCTGACTAATGCCCTTTAAATCCCAGGAACTGGGTTATAACATACCTCTTGGCAAAACTGGTGTCAGAGTTTCAGGCCACTCCGCCTCTGACCACCCATAATTAAACTTACGTCTATTATTATAATAGACAATTTCTTGGACCATGGTAAAAATTAATTTCATCTAAAAATCTATTAGCTGGCACTATAAGTCGAGAGTGTAATAAACTATTAAGAGAAATATATTGTTCGCCGACGAGACGAGGTAAAAACTAAACCGCTTATTGTGAGTAAATGATGAAAAATGTTTAGTTCCGAGCCGGGAACCTCTACTGTTTGTAGCTGCTAATGTGGTTCTAGTTTCGGGAAGTTAACAGTTTTACATTTGCTTTGTGGAGCTATAATCATAATTATTTAATTTAATTTTTGACGCGACAACGTCTAATAAATCGATGAACGCCGGCTGCACGCACGAAAAAGGATGACTCATTGTAACGTTACGCTCATTGTAACGTTGCGATCATTTCATCAATGTTTTGTTATGACGTTGTCGCGTTAAACTATCGTCCGTAAACCGACTTTACAGACAACCAATTTTTATACATGGGTCAAAACATGGGTCTTCCTCCCTTTCGCCTTTTAGTTAAAATTTCCAAAATTCTTTCTCAGCGGATTCCGCGGATTTTTTCTCTACAAATAAAGCTTTCAAGGCTTAGAATTGATAGTCATTGAAACGATTTTATAAGTAGGTTGGTATAGAATATAGACTTTTTTTTAAGGATGGGGCATCATCAAATGACTTCTTCCGCTCTGGGTGGAGCGGAAGGGCGTGTCAGACTCTTACTGACTAAAGCCCATCCGTGTTGCCCTTTGCGTTCCAGGGCCGCGGTGATTCTTTCGAACAAATTCCGCAACATATAATATAGACTGTGGTAATATTTTTAGGGTACCGAACCTACGTATAGAAAAATGGAACCCTTAAGGTGTTTGGTGTCGATCGTCGATCGATGTCATCGATCGATGGTAGAATGGATTAGTCGCTGTCGACCGATGATTTCTACTTCTTTCTTCGATCAGCCAAACCTACCACACCAGTCGATCAACGTAGATGTTTACTAGAAACTATCGATCGACGTCGACTTATCCATTTTATCATCGATCGATTGGTGTCACCAAGAAAGAAAAAAGTGACAGAGAAGTTTCAGCTACTTGTACTGTAGAATATATCATTTATATCTTCTATATTTCTATCCATACGAGAACAGAAGTGCGAAAATATAATTGCACAAATAGTAGTGGTATTTGCGAAGATTATGAATGCTGCCGTGACTGGGCTCAGCGTCCGGCGAACGAGATCTAAATCTGACGGCAGCTCAAGCGGACGAACTCGTCCGGCCAACGCCGAACACCGGACACAGTCCTGCAATTGGGCGACCTTTTAAAAGCCATCCAGAAGACGCGTTAGCGTGTTTATAGCTTTAGTTTTGTGTACGAGCATTGTCTGTACAGGCTCTGGTGCATTTCAAGATTTTTAAGTGGAATAATCTGACTGTATTTACTTCTCTTATCTCTCTTTCGCTGAAATTTACAGGAATTCTTTGAAACCGTTCACATCATATCATCTTCTTGCTCTTATCCTAACTTATTGGGAATCATTTCTTTCATACTTCGCTTTGCTTTGTCGTCATCTAAATAGTCACCCCTCTTCCATGTGATTTTTCCCACAATACATCCATCATTTCTTTGTTTTCCGATGATCGTTTAATGTCTTTCAAAAGTTTGAGCAATTTCGTTTGTTAGTTAAAAAGCGGCGCCGGTCCTTAGACAGTATTATCTTCAAAGTATATTCCTATCATCCTCAGACTAAAGGTAATGACTCACCGCCTCCGGCGACTCCCGAAATTATCTCAATTCTCAAAGACTGCATTTTTCTTAAAAACAAAGACCGCTCGAAAATTTATTTATCGCTTTTTGTTGAGATTAATTGAATGGCGGAGGGTTGCGGGACTTGCGGGTAGTTTCGGCTCGGCGTCTCAGCGGATCCGGTCGCCGAATGATTTCCCGCTTCCGGCCCGTTTCCGTCCCGTGCCCGTGGACGTGGTATTGCTAACGATACGCTTTGTACCTTTGTGGTCGCACCCTTATTTATAGTGTCTATGAGAAAATGATGAAGTTACTGTTGCTTTTTTTTCGTTACTGGCAATTTTCTTTTTCCGTCAGTGGAAAATATTTAAGATGTTTTTGTGGTTTTCCTGTCGATGCTTTACAAAAATCCATATTAAATTGATAGCAATTCTGTCTTACATATAGCTTTTCATTCGCAGATTCTAGCTGTGTCTTAATTAACATGTTTACATTGTGGGCCTTATTTTTCGTTTTATGAGTCGTTGCCTCGTTGATGGGTTTAACTGCACAAGTGTCGGCTGTAAGGTAACATTTTAAGAAAGTCTAGACGCTGGGAAATGCAGACGGAGTAATAAATAGCCCTGAGTGACCGGAGCCTAGGACAGGGCTGTCACCAACTTGCAACTACAGTAGTTCACATTGGCTGACTAAATTGTTTTTTAAGAAGGTTCAGAGTAAGCCTTATATAATGAGAGCTACGCTTCAAACTATACCAATTATGTCATACTATAACTTGGCTCTTGACATCGGAAAAAGAGTTGCGGAACTAAACTGGGGCTGGGCAGGACACCTGGCAAGGTGCGGTGATGATAAGTGGAGTAAGGCAGGGACCGAGTGGCGCCCGAGGACTGGAAGAAGTGTTGGTCGGCCGGCGGCGAGATGCTCGGACGACATTGTTGCCATCGCAGGTAGAACCTGGATGAGACTGGCACCGGAACGTGGGGATTGGCACAAGTAAAGAGAGGCCTATGGTCAGCAGTGGGCGAAGTCGGGCTGTGGATGATGATGATAACTTGGCTATCGCCTGTGTCACATTCATCATATCATGATCAGTTATTTCATTAACAAAAGTGCTCCATCTATGATCAGCAGCTATAAGATTTACACTTGGTGATGGGGCCCGCTAGGCATGGTGGGCCTATGCCAGTCTTGTATCCTGAACCTCGATGAATAGGAGCGTTAGGACTAATGGGTTTTAGTCGGTTTTAACCTGACATAATCCTCATTTCCCTCCAGAAGAAGGGTATCCATGACGGTTTTCAGACACCAGCAGATAGGTAGACTTACGCTATCGCGATCTTTTCCTTCATGGCATTTTTCTCACCATAACCGTAAAATCTTGACAAATTGATGTTCCGTTCAACCGTGTCACATATGCCTTCGACACATCTCCAACACCCCTGCTAAGGTCGTAAGCACGCCATACTCGTACATTCCTTACTCCCTCAAAACGTACGAAACAATAAGGAAAAGTCGACGATAATGAAGAGTTCCAGGGGTGTCCGCAAATAATCTACTTTGTACCGCACGTGACCGCGTCTCGGCGTCACTTAATTAATATAAACTCTCGGGACAGCCCTGCGTTACCGGTAAATTATTGCGTTACATGTAGCACATGTATGTCGCTGCGTTACTGAAATATGTTCGTGGCGTTTCTTCGAGACATTGTCCGCGGAACAGATTGCAAGAAGGGTTTGACCTGATGACCTGAGCTACAATATTTTATTATTGTTTGGTAAGGCAACTAATTAGCTGACGAGTGTGTTGAAATAGCTTGGAGATATCAAAAAATGTCCGGTCGGTTCTTGAAGCAGTTCAGTGTGGGAGCTGTCATGACACTTTCCGGGAGCATATTCAATGCTGATTATTATGCAATTTAACAGCATGGAATGTCTGGCAGAATATTGCTTAAAAAGCTTATTTCAAATGTGCTCTAGGCTTTTCAGTGTTCAGCCCAATTTATGTTGTGGAATATTGGATGTTGTTATGTCTGATGACTGTTTTAGTTTTGTGGTCACAATCGCTACTCCAATTCTTTGTATTTTGTTTGTATTTGTGCCCGGCTTATTGTAATAGGTCGCCTCCTCTTTACATGGGATTTAAAAATACCTGGTGAAATGCGAACTTAAGGTGCGCCTCCAGGGGTGGATCCAGGAATTTCGCTTGTTTGGAGGTTTGACCCCGCTGAGGGTAGGTTTTAGAAAAGTAAACACTAAAAAGCACATATTTTATTTTTGCGTTTCGTGATTAGATTTTAGACAAAAACAATATCTTGGTCTCATTAGCGGGGGGGGGGGGGGGGGGT